>CM053411.1:19810894-19907858 GCA_028644305.1 Xerus rutilus | reverse complement strand
TTTTGGTACTGGGGATTGAACTCAGGGGCACTCGACCACTGAGCCACATCCCCAGCCCTATTTTGTGTTTTATGTAGAGACAGGGTCTCACTGAGTTGCTTAGCACCTCGCCATTGCTGAGGCTGGCTTTGAACTCGCGATCCTCCTGTCTCAGCCTCCCTAAGTGCAGGGATTACAGGCTTGCGCCACCACGCCCGGCTAATACTTGTTTAATTGTTAAACCCTTTTCTTAAAAAAATTGCAATATGTGTATTTTCTTTTTGCCTGCCTTATTATTCTGAAACTAATTAGTATTAAAGAGTAATTATATGTTGCAGTATTTGTTTTATGAAGATGTTGACAATTTTAACAATTGTTTGTTGTGGGATTTCAAGGATGAAAATATTCATTAGCTTTTAAGAATATGTATCAGTGTTTTAATACTCAGTGGCCAAACTAAGCAAGCACATTTTGTTTTCATATATTGGAATCTGTAATCTTTATCTTCATAAAAAAGGCATAGAATGCATATATATTCTATAGATATTTCCATACATAAATATGTAACCCAGATAAAATCAATGTATGTTTTCACATTAAATACATATTCTTCTGTGTGTGTGTAGAGAGAGAGAGAAAATTAATGCATCTTTTCACATTGACTATAAATAATCTATATTTTCTTTAGGAAAAATAATCTTACTGACCCTCTTATTTAATGGAAGCTTTCTTCTCAATGAGTACTAATCAAAGGCATTTCTGGACCTTAAATATAATGTTGGGCAAAATAGTCTTTATTAAAAGATTCTCAAAACATTATGAACTTCCTTTTATCCAAACTGGCATCTGAATACAGGTAACATACATAGCAATTATCACTTCTGTGTCACTTAGTTGTCTATTCAAATAAACTTCCCTTGACTACCTCTTGACCATAGTTGCCATATTTCATAAATTAAAGTTCAGTAGACTCAGGTAAATTTGAATATCAGACAAATAGCAAATTATTTTGTACTATAATTATGTCCCATGCAATATTTGAGCCATATTTATACTAAAAATATTTTATTATTGTGCCAACTCTGAAATCACAGTTGCTTTTATTGCAAATTTGTAAGTTCTAGATAGTGCTGAATTTTATATTTCAAATGATTTGTTTTTAGCAATGTGAGAAAGAAGAGGCAGAGATATTATTTTTCCACAGTAATTGTTGGAATGCTATAAGTTAAAATTCTTCTACAAGGTCTTTCCTTTGTATTTATTATTTGTATTTATTATTATTAATTTGTATTTATTATTTTCTCTCTCTTTTCTTGCCATCTGCCTTTATTCCTACTCTCAATCCAAAAAGAACTTCTCTCAAGCTCTAGAACTCAGTAGTATCTCATTTTACATGTTCTTGGAAATTCTTTCCTTTTCATTTGCCATATTCTGGCTAGCACCTGTGCATCCTTTAGTTCTTAGATGCTGCTTTCTTCAGTTTTTCTGACAACCAGGTAACTGGGCTTGTTTTCCACTCTGCTCCCCTGGTGTCCTGCAGTTCCCCTGTCAGGTATCATCCCACATGATTTTAATTCCTGGCATTTAGCGCATGCATGTGTGTGTATGTATGCATGTTTATGTTGTGTTTCTAACTCATAAAACCACAAATTCCATTCTCTGAATATCCTTCTGTTGGCATGGTAATATAAGGATGACTTAATAAATTTCGGTTGAGTGACGGAAGTGATGATTATATTTGCTGACACAGTAAGTGCCCTCCTCTGAGAAATGGGAATATGTCTTGTTCTCACTCTTGTTCTCTCTCTAAGGCAGGACTCCAAGCAAAGTAGAGCCAACATGCAATTTTCTAGAACCACTTAGTTGCAATTATTTATTAGATTATATTATCTTTTAAAAATGTATTTAAAAAAATTAACGGTATTAGGGCAATATCACTTTTACTGGTCAATCTTTTTACTAGTAATCTTGTGTTTTATGATCCCAACAGTATTGGTAATTATTACCATACTATTTCTTAGGCTAAAAAAAAATGAAAAGAGAATGGAAAATATGCTTCATTTTTAAAAGATCTCCTGTAGCATGTTAGTTAAGTTTAAAAATGAAAAATGTATAAATTACTTGAATATGATGTTATTACAAAATATAGCTATTATTGTAAATGTGCTATGGAGCCCTGTGGTAATGGCTGAGATGGTAATTTTGTTTTAAACTGCAGTTTTCAATGGCTTATTTAACACGAATTCCCAATTTACACTGTTGACTGAAACTTCTCAAGCTTGTTTTCATCCCCTAGGGGAATTTTATGAAGAGATGAGACAAAAATCCTGTTAACTGACTTATTCAAGCATGGTAAAAATGATTTTCCCCCAACTATTAAAAATTTTGGACTATTTTGGTGATTTGCACATTTTTAAATGGTTTCCAAACTTTATCCTTCATGTGGGCATCTTTCCCAGAAAGGGCAGGCAGTATGATTTAATAAAGTGTTTAAAAATTTAACATTGGTAAACATTATAAAATATTAACATATTAATTGTGGAACATATTTTTTTAATTCAATGTGGCTCATGTCAGATCAGTTTGGTAGACTGATATTAAAAGAATGTCAATTTTATTTTCTTTTGAAAACTACTCATCAATAGGTAGACAGTTTGTTAATAGAATTGATGGCTGATTTTATGTCATGGAATTCTCTTCAGCATTTTTTTTTGTATTATTTGTTCCATTCTATTCATTGTTTTCATTACTCTCTTACATATTCTGAAACCATGGAATCTGGTTATTATAGTTTGTGTGTGCGTCCTGGAATTGTCATGACTATCCAGAAAGTCATAGATAACCACACAAATCTGGGTAATGCAATTGCTCATCACCATCATATTCATCTCTTAGAGCCTCAAAGGTTAAAAAAAATGGAGAGTATGTCCCTTTCTTCAAAAGGCAATATGCTTGATAATGCTGAGATAGATTTTTCTGATTTCACTTTAACTTTTTTTAAAAATATATTTTCAGTTGTTTATGAACCTTTATTTTTTATTTATTTATATGTGGTACTGAGAATTGAACCCAGTGCCTCACACATGCTAGGTGAGCACTCTGCCACTGAGCTACAACCCCAGCCCTAATTTTTTTTTACATAGAGTCTGAGATAGTTTGCAAGGTGAATAATTAATGTATATACCAAGATCTGAGTAGAGAGGAGTAATTTCCACAATAAGAAATCACAAAAGAAGAGAAAGGTTAGTTTTGTGAAAAGCTTTCTACAATAGTTCTTCCTTGTCTGAATGCTGTGGCAGAGACCAGGGAACTAACTGGTTACATATTCGTTTATTCTTGATGTTCAGACCTTCACTACTTTCCCCAGCTTTACCTGCAATTAGGTGCAGACATTGAGCATGAGGGATGCATATCCCTCCCAGTACTGGCCCAGGAAAGCCTTCCATGTGTCTCCATGGCTTTTACCTTTTCAGGGCTTAATGCAGATGAATACAGTGTCAAAACCACATGTTGAAGCTATTGGAAGGAACCTGGAAACCTGAATCCTGAGCTGAGAGTACCCACTTTAAACAGAGGGTCTAAATATAAAACAAGAAGGGACATCAGTTTTAGATTATGTTCAAAATGCTGTTTTTTCTTAAGCCACTGAAATTTTGAGTATACTTGTTGCAGCAGCAGTTACCATTAGCTACTCTAACTTCTTCATTATTTTAACATAGAACAACCAGAATAATGGTCTCTTATAGAAGGTCAAAATATATTTCTCACTTATGTTAAGTCCGAAATAGACTTACCATAGGGTAGGTTGCTGTTTTCTTCAAAATAGCTCAGGGGTTCAGGGATCTGTGATGTTGCTCATACATCTTATCATCTGATCTTTGTGGTTTGCAATTGCTCATCACCATCATATTCATCTCTTAGATCCTAAAAGGTTAAAAAAAATGCAGAGTATGTCCCTTTCTTCAAAAGGCAAAATCTAGATGTTATACTTATCCCTTCTACTCCCATCTCATCGGCAAGTACGTAGTCAAATAGCCAAGCTTTGCTGCAATAAGGGCATCAATGTCATGGTTCTGTTACTTAAAAGGAGAAAAGATACAATAAATATTGTGGGAAAACTAGCAATCTCTGTGACTGAAACAAATCACACATGATTGAAATGAATTTTTGGTGTATATCTGAGGACCCACCACCAAACTTTTCTATTTTGGCAACTTAAGTGTGAGGCACATTCTCTCAGCCAACAATACCTCATTACCTTGATTTCATGACTCTTCAGTTTAGATCCTACTCACTGGATTGAGATCATCTTTGAACCAGTTGTGGTTATGCATTGAAAACCAATGTAACCATAAACTTTAGAATTTTTTCTCAAAGTGGATGTGCAGAGAATGAATTTCCCTGAACCAGAGACATAGTTACAACCTACAAAACATATTATTCTTATGGTCTCCCTCTACAAGTTTATCTGTCTCCTGCAACTAGCTGAGCCGCTTTGAGATGACCTGAGGGTGGGAATTATTTATTGACAATGCAATCAATATCACATTTTCTTTTCTTTTTTTTTCTGTTAAGGATATTTGTTAATTTTATGTAATTCCTAACCCCCAAATAGAAGGAATACAATATTGAAATCTCTCAGAATTAAAGCTCTTTTTTTTTGTCCTTTGGCCACCTTATATTTATACTTCCTAAATTTAAATGAAAAAGGAAGGGTTTACTTAATTCTTCTACTGATGTTTCTAAAGAAACTGAAGGTGATTAAGTGATCAGTAGTTTAAGGCTGATAGCAAGGAAATGGAACATAGAAGAGGGAAGTGGGCTTTTGTTTTGGGCCTGGATTTAAAGCAGCAAGAGGTTTTAGGGATACCTTTTGTTTAGTGTTTTCTGATGGCTTAGTTTAGAATTGAAATTTTAAATATTTTGTCTGTGTGAATAGTGGTAAATTGGAATTGTAACTCAATTTTTGGAGAAAGTACCTGTATCCGAGTCTGTATGATGTCTCCATTCCTACTTCCTATTCATGTTTAGCCAGGTTTGCTCTTCTCCACGTAACCTCCTTTCCTCTCCACATACACCTCTTATACCCCAGTGTATTTTAGGTCTCCTTCTGCAGGAATGGATAGCTGCAACTAGCTGCAACTCAGGTCTGCGTAAATAATGGTGCTTCAACTTTCCCAAAACACAAGCCTCTCTCTTATAGTCAGTGTTCAGTAAATAACCATGAGAAGATGTGGTAGGTTTCAGTGGGTCTGTCTATGGAGAATAGTTTCTTACAACATATAGTTGTGTAGTCAGAATGAGGAACTGAGAACAAAGCATGGCCCATGCATTACAGACCTCCTAAACCAGGGCTCAGAAAGTCATTGGGAGGTGCTCTGTAGAAGGGCTTATACATAAGAACATTTTGGTCTTAGTTTTGATTCCATGCTAATAAACAAGTGATCTTTGGGAAATTATTCTTTTTTCATATAAAATGAGAAGATTGAAATGTATTTATTCACTTCCTTCCTATCTGAGGTAGAAATTGTTCCTTTAAACTTAGACTTAGATCTAAGTTTCCATAAATGTGAGCAGCTTTAGAGACTAAGCCAACATTTTCTAGAATGTGCAGAGTTGCCAGCCCCATAATTAATCTCCTACTCCTGAATTCTGGTATTTAAATTTTTCACTTCTAAAATTCTCTGTCTCTAAATTCTTGTTAAGGAAAATCAATGATATGGACTATCTATGGCTAATAGAAGCTACAAATATCTGATGCCCCCTTCTGGGTGCCACTAATTCTCTCCTAAAATAGAAATAGATAAGGTTTGTGTTTATGCAGCCTGAGTTGCACTGGAGACATCTGGATGTTCAGTTCTGTGATTCTGAATGTGATAATGCTTCAGATTTCTAGGAAACAAAAATCAACTAAAAACAACAGAGCTTTCAGTGATCAAACTAGAAGTTTCCTTCTGCACTATGGCATTGTGTGGTCAAATAGAAAAGCTCCTATGATGTGCAAGTTGAGCAATTCACAGAGTAAAAAGGGTACCACAGGGCTCCATTTTCAGTCATCCTCAGACTTGATTCTCCAGGACATTATTTCTAATGATGAAGAAACCAAATTGAAAAAGAAAAGAAATTGGATAGCAACTTCAAATGATAGGCCTGTGAGAAGAAGAAATCAAGATTAATGAGATTCTACAGAAGCAGAATGTCCTAGATTTAAGACTTGTCAGGGGATATCAGAACAAATTAGAAAAACAAAAAAAAAAGTTCTTAGGAAAGAGTAAGTTAGAAGTTAACAAAAGTTTTGTGAAGAATTGTGATGTTTGGGAATAGATGTCTTCAAAAGTTTTGTGAAGAATTGTGATGTTTGAGAACAAAGTATGAAACAATAAATGTCTCATACTTTATTTTTCCTGGTGGGATTTTTTTTCCATTAAACATTTATTTGGAGTTCTTTTGAAAAACAAAATAGTCCTCCAATTTAAACTCATGCAGTGAATGAACCTATAAATGAGGGTAGTTTAGAGTTTTTCTCCTCGGAAATTTCAATGATGATTGTTACAGTAGACTGCACTGTGTTCTTGTCTTCTGTGCTCTTGGATGAGAAAATTTCAGATGAGAATTAGTAAAAAAATTATATCAAACTTCATTAGCAGGGAAAGGAGAGGGAAAAAGACACTCTAGGGAAAGAGTGGGTCCTGTCTGAGAAGAGAGAGACAGCGTGACCCTTTGTTTCCCAGTTTTATTGGGGGTCTCAGGGAAGTTTCTAGAGAGTCCTGCCCAGGCATCACCTTTCAGTTTTTGACAAAGGCTAGAACTGCATCTGATTTTCAAGTCCCTACTGCACTTGGTCTTACCCACAGGTTCCCAAGCAAAACCAATGGTGGGACACAGATTTTACTGTTATAATGGCATGCTAAAGATGTGAAGGCAACCCTAGATCCCTTGGCCTTCCCTAACTTTATAGTCTATGGTCTTTGCTTTTACTTATTCTGTCTTCCTGAGTCCTGGAATTTTTGTTCTATATAAAGGTTATAAAAGAACCCTCTTCAGGGTAACTTATGTTTTTATCAGGAGAGATAAATTCCTTTGGCCTAAGAGAATAGCTTAGAGAATAGCAAATTGTTTCTCAAGAATGTGACATAACATATTGACTTAAGCCAGGGTAAGGCCAGAGTGGTCTTAGATAAATTACTTTTATATATAAATATATTAAGGAATATATACAGCTGGTGGGGGTAGGGAAGGGATCACTTTATTCCCTTAACTTCACTTGCTTCCTATCCATGATGACAGCCTAAATTAAAAATTGGTCATGAAAAATGAAAAAAAATCAAAGGCCATTATCTCTTCCTAGCTAAGAAGTTTATGACTCACCTATATTTGACCCACTGTGTTTTGTGGAGCCTGATTACTACAAAGGAATTCTCTAATGTATGACCTGAGGGATGTCTTGCTAACCAAGAAGAGCTTTCTGTGATGATTATTTTATTTTACTTTATTTTATTTTATTCTTAATGTGTAGAGAAGGCTATGTCTGATATTAGAGGATTTGCATTGGGAAGGCCTTCCTTTAAGCAAAGTTGCCATAGGAAGTTTTCTCCTCTCTCTTTCTCTTTCTTTCTTTCTCCCCCTCCCTCCTTCTCTCCTCTCTCCTAACCACTCATCTTTGGAAGTGTTTATCAGTGTAATTATCTCTTTTAAACTCCATAAATTCTAATATTGTTTGTTTAGTGCTTTCATTATAATGAAATCACTGTATCCCGTTATATTCAGGTTTGCACAGCAAATTTAGTACAAAATAAGCAAGACCACCTGGATTAGGATTCCAAAGACAGTTTCCATTGTCATATTAGTGAACTCTTTGGCTGAAAGTAGGGAACTCCCAAATGAAAATGCTCTCCTACAGAAACTGCAGAGATGCAGGAATGGATTGAGACCTTAAGTTAGGAGTTTTTGGGGTTTTGTTTTGTTTTGTTTTTAATCAGAAAGGAGCCTCAAGAAGGAATCTGAGAGAAGAAGCAAAGACTCCTAAAAACTTAAAAAGGTCACTTCCATTTCTTTACTCTGCAAACCCTAAAGCAGAGTTTCTTGTTCTTTGTTTTTCCCCATACAGATCACTTAGACAACAAATAGGTCTAACTTTGTCTAGATTTCATATGTGGATTTTAAGATAAAGTAACCATATTCTATAAATCTGATAATGTACACACTAGAGTAGCTCAGAATGTACTAACTCTAATGGTACTTTTCATGATTTAGTCCTTTTTAGGCCTTCACCAATATTTTGGCTTTTGTATGCTTGTGGGAGATCATTAAGGCATGAACATTTGACATTTTCTTTTTTCTTCTCACTCCATGGTGTGTCTTTGTATTCATGTTCAGAGAGTTAGACATATTATTTCAAATGAACTTCCAATACTTTACTTTTTCCTGGAGGGTCCCACCCCCCCCCATCTGCCACTGAGCATTTATTTGGAATTCTTTTGAATAAATAACCCTCCAATTTAAACTCACTGGGAGCCTGCTGAATTGTTTGTTTTTAAATAAATGAGAATCTGTAGGTCTTTACAGAAAGTCATTTGGCAGGAATGGGTTAAGTCCAAACCTTTAGAATGGGAAGATACCTAAAAAGTAAATTCTCAGAATGGAATTATAGTTTACCATTCATGTCCTATTATTCTTCGACATGAAAATGAATTATGCCTTTGTATGCTAATAGTTATTTTATTGCTAACTGTTCATGTAGAAGTATAATCAATCTTAGCACACTAGGTTCCTGGATATTGAGTTATTTCTAGAAGACATTTATTAATATATTCAGGTTTGCACAGCAAATTAAGCACATCCATGAAAACTATAGAAAGGGATGATTAAACTTTAATGCAAAATTTGTAGTAGTTTAATTAACCATATATTATTCTATGATTCTATACCAACTGAAATTCATAAAAGTAAAATCTTGAACAACCTTCTCTTATCTGTCATTTTGAAAAATCATAGAATTTCTTTCCCCTGTTTTTTCTAGCCAGGTGGACTTTGGATAGCTTAGTGATTTGAGATATTTGAACATGAGTGCTTTAGATAATTTCTTTCTTTCACGTTTTCAAACTGTTAGTTTTCTGAATGCTTACCACCTTTTCTATTTATACATCTACATCACTGAATAAAAGTATTACATTTCTTATTGTTATTGAAAGCTCAGTCCTTGTCCCTGATGCCAATTCAATAACAAGGGCATGGTTTTGAGAAAAAGGAAAAAGAAGGTTTATTGCTTTGCTACTAAAGGAGAGGCATAGGGAACTCTTGTCCTAGAGGCTGTGATTCCGCCCATCAGGGAGATCAGAGGGTTTTGTTTTTTTTTTTTTTTAAGGATTCAAAGGCTACATTCCAGGTGTGCCCTGATTTGGTGGTGGGGTATCCCAGGTGTGCCCTGATGGGGTGTTAAAATTTGCTTGTTTATTTGGGAGATGGTCACTTCATAGATTTTCTGGTGCCATCTCTTTACCATGGTGGGTGTATGCTCAAGGACAGGTAACTAGGCCTAAAATGGAGAAGCAAGATAACCTTGTCTCCCTAATCCTTTTAAGGAAGGGAAGAGAGAGAAGAAAGAGAGGGGGAAAAATGTCCCTTTTAAAATAAGCCTCAGAGTAGTAAAGACTATATTTAAAAGGTGAAGTGGACCACTATTACATTATTAATGTTGAATATACCTTTGAATCCAAGTTTTTGGGAATATTCCTTTTTTCTCTCAAGATAATGCCCTTCTTAACTTTGCTCATAAAGGAAATGTACCTCTCAGATACTAATGACTCACTATTTATATACTGCTTTCCACAATTTCACCTTTTAGTAAAAAAAGATAAAAACAACAAAGATTGCTATTGAAAATGAATGACACATTATTACCAAGCTAAATGACTTAAAAACTACCTACTATTTCAGAATATAGATGCAGCTCCAATCTACAGATTATAAGTTTACTTTTTTAACATAACACATAGCAACTTGGTTACTGTGCTATTCTAGGTTTGTAAAAGTTATAAGATCAATTAAGCTGAAAGTCCCCAGTGTAGTAGAAGAGGGGATGTGGAAGATTTAATCATGAGTTCTCGATCACAGAATGAGAAAAGGACAGATGCAGGATTTGCAACTCCCATCCCAAATTGCTAATCCTAGGACACCAAGTGAAAAGGGTGTGTGGTACCTGCTGTGGTGGCCTTGGGGGCAGGACCTTAAGATCTACTGACAGATCCTGATCATATTAGGAGGTATTAATAAGTTTTGAACTATTTAACAATTTCAACTTTATTTGGTATTGCCCTTTTGGGAACTATCTTTAAGCATGGAATAATAAGACGAGTACTTATTTTTTTTAATTCTTAAAAATTTTGTATTTTTAATTGACAGATAATATTTGTACATATTTCTGGACTACAGAATGATAGATTCATACATATGTACAATGTATGATGATCAGATCAGAGTAATTAGTTCTTCCAAACCTTTAAACAGTGATCATTTCTATGCCTTGGGAACCTTTTAACTCTTTTATTCCAGTTTCATAAAACATAAAATAATTTGTGTTAATTATAGTCAGTCTACCCAAATTGATTCCTCCTATTGAACTGTATTTTGGTAGCTATTCTCAGACCTCCCTCCATTCTCTTTCCTGATAACCTTCCTAGCAGCTAGTGACCACTGTTCTACTCTCTATTTTACAAAACTAGCTTTTTTGGCTTTCATATGTAGGTGAGAACATGTGGTACTTCTGTTCCTAGTTCACTTCATTTAACATAATGTCCTTTAATTCCACCCATGTTGTTGCAAATGATACGATTTCATTCCTTTTTATGGCTGAATAATATTCTGTTCTAGTGTGTGTGTGTGTGTGTGTGTGTGTGTGTATAATTTTCTTTAATTCATTCATCCATGGATGGGCACCTTGGGAGGGTCCTTTTCTGAGCTACTGTGAATAGCGCTGCAATGAATGTAAGAGTACAGGCATCTCTCTCATATATTTATTTAATTTCCTTTTTATATTTACTCAGCTATAGGATAGTTGGGTAATATGGTCAATTTTTTGAGGATCCCCCATACTGTTTTCCACCATGGCTGCAGTAACTTACATTTCCATTGACATTACATAAGAATTCCCCTCTCTGTGTATCCTCACCATCATTTGTTACCTTTTTTCTTATTGATTATAGCCATCCTCACCAGGGCAAGGTGATGTCTCACTGTGGTTTTGATTTACATTGCCATGGTAATTAGTGTTGTTAAGCATTTTCAGTCTGTTGGTCGTTTGTATATCTTTTGAGACATGTGTGTTTAGATTATTTTTTCATTTTTAAATCAGATTGTTTATATTTTTGCTGTTGAGTATTTTGAGCTACTTATATATTATGGATATTAATCCCTTCTTGAGGAATTTTACAAACATTTTCTGCCATGTTTCAGATTGTTTCCTTGGTCTGTTGATTTTTTTCCTAATGCAAGCTCATTTGTCCATTATCCCATTTGCTTTTGTTATCTGTTGTTTTGGGGATTTACCCAAAAAATAATTGTCTATACTGATGTCTTAAAATGTTTCCTTAACATTTTCTTCTAATAGTTTTATGGTTTCAGTTCTCTTACTTAGTTCTCTGGTCCATTTTAAGTTGATATTTTTGAATATAGTGACAAATATGTATGTTTTTTGTCGCCTTGGTTGAAGATCAATTGGATGCAGATATGTGGATTTATTTCTGAGTTCTCTGTTGCATTGGTCTTTGTGTCAATTTTTATGCGAATACCATGCAGTTTCAGACATAATAGCTTAGTAGTATATTTGTAAGGTCAGATATTGAGATGTCTCCTGCTTTGTTGCTTCTGTTCAATATTACTTTGGCTTTTGGGGGTCTTTTGTCATTCTATATGAATTTTAGGATGATTACTTTATTTCTGTAAAGGATGGCATTGGTATTTTGATGGGGATTGCATTGAATATGTAAGCCTTGTAGGTTTTCTTTCTTTAAAAAAATTAAAAAAAATTTTTTTTGTAAGTTATTTGAAAAGACCTGCCTTTAAGGTCAGAAATACTTTCATCTGCTTGTTCTAATCTGTTTTTGAAGTGCTAGGTGGAGCACCTTCCAGTGCTTATATGCTTTGTGGGCCTTTGCAGAGCCTGGTTGGGCAGAGCTGCACAGGGTGGGTTGCCCAGTTGATTCCCAGGGATGAAAGTGGGTGTACAGGAATGACTGCTTCCAGGGCCAAGGATGAA
Organism: Xerus rutilus; assembly: GCA_028644305.1. Lineage (NCBI taxonomy): Eukaryota > Metazoa > Chordata > Mammalia > Rodentia > Sciuridae > Xerus > Xerus rutilus. Next base: position 19,895,626 of record CM053411.1, on the reverse strand, counting down.
TGCAGTCTCAAGATGGCTTTGTGTAGAGCTTGGGTAAAGAAAGGCACAATGGGCTAAATGTTTTCTCTGGAATAGTGCAGTAGTGTGCATTCCCTAGCAACTCTCCAAACGCGGTTCAGGGTCTGTGGGCTGCAGGCTTTGGGAGAAGCAAACACTGAGATGTCATTGGCATTAGTGGGGACTACTGAAGGCCTCTCTCTTACCCATTTCTGCTGTGTTAAATCCCTTAGGGTTCAAGTTTGATCACAAAAGGGGAGATGGGATATAAGTACTGTTACTTTAACACTTTTTTCCCCAGTACTGAGGATTGAACCCAGAGGCACTCTACCACTGTGCTATACCTTTTTAGTTTTTGTTTTGAGACAGGATCTCACTAAGTGCCCAGAGTGACCTTGAACATGTGATCCTTCTGCCTCACCCTCCAGTAGCTGGGATTACAGTGTGTACCACTGTGCCCAGGTTGATCCCTTCTTTATAAGGCCATCCTGGGTCTCTGTTCCTCTGTCATATCCCTAATACACACTGAAGCTGTCCATCAAGCAGTACAATAAAAATCATAGCTATTGCTTCCTTGATTGGGTAGTGGGAAGTGTGCCAGGCACCTCTAGTCTTCCAGCTAACTGACACCACTCTAATGATAGTAATTGTTAAATGCATTAAATGAAAAATAACTTAAGCGTTGGTATATGCATAGGATCAATCAAATATCTGGTAGCTAAAACCATCAAATACAAATAGTTTGTTTCCTCTCACTAGTAACTTCTACTCTAAAACATCATGTGGAAGAAAATAAAACTGATCTTTGGAGTTAATCTGATCTCTTAATAGGTTTAATAATGCATGAATTAATAAGTGAAGCCCCATTTCAATATTTGTGGCTTAATAATTATGGTGCCTTATGTCTCCCACTTGGGCATTCCATAGAGGATTTTCCTCTTATCTCTATAATCTTAATGTGAAAATACTAAGTTTTTTGGCTTAAACTGATACATCAACACAGTGGTTTTTGAACAATTTGCATTTAATTGAAGCTGAGTTTTGTGGCTAATTCTTTTGACTTTGGATCATGTACTTAGTTCTGTCTCTGTCATATTCTGTTTACTTACACTTTGGAGGTTAATTCTGGTTTCAAGATGTTTCATTTTCATTTTTTTGCATTACTTTGTAATTCATATTTCCTTTTTCTGCCCTCAAAATCAAGACTGTAAACAAGTTTTCTCACATTTTTTGGCCAACATTTTAAGAGTCATATCAATAGACAAAAAGTTGAAAATGAGACTATATGTAAATGAAATATAAGCCTCTTTTTATACCCTGAAGAAGCAAGAACTTCACTGTTCACTCCTTTCTGCAGAGAGTGGGACGATGAATGTTTGGGTTCAGTGAACAAGTCAAGTGGAGAAGGCACTTGCTGAGATGCAGCCTAATGGGGTCTTTAGGAAGAGCATGTTGTTTCTGGCAGAGGACCTCTTCTTATTCTACATCTACTGTGTTAAAATGCAATAAGGATGAGGAAATAGAATGGAGTGAAGGTCCACTGTGGGCCAAGGCCGAATCACAGGACAAGTATTTTTGGCTTGATTTAATTCAGCATAGTTTACGTAAATGATAGCAGAAAAGCATTCTGTGCCATTAGACAAGTCCCCATATTCATGTTTCTAAGCACTTTCTACTCCTTATACTCTTCCATCCATTCGTAGTCTTGATAAAGTTTTAAAGAAAAAAGACAAGCATTTCTGATCAATAAAGCAATGTTCCAGATAGACAGACTTGTGTGTGTGTGTGTATGTGTATACATACATATATATCATAGAAAAAGAGAAGGCAAACTTAGGAAGAATGCAGGAAACCATGATTAATTTTTTAACAACCTTTATCTTTTTTAAAAGGAGTGGGTTTTCTACTTCTTAAGTGCCAGAAGAAACAGTGAGAACAAATGAGATAATGCCTGGAACCTCTTAGTGCTTGGCACATAATAAATGCTTAATATATTTTCGCTACTATTTTGAGAAGAAATGCCACATTATTTGTAGTCTAAACTCAGGATAAATGCAATCTGAAGGCAATATGGGAGTCACTAAGATTTTGCAGTTCTGACTTTTGGCTTACTGTCCTAGACACTGAGAGATGGAATCTCACATTGCATGCATATCTCCTGTGCCATGGGGATTCTGTTATCTGAAGCTAAAATGCTTTCTTTTTTGTAGGCAAACTAAAGTATGTGTATGCACAGTGAAAAATAAACAAGCACAAGGCTGGCAAATTAATTCACAGCTCAAAAGAGCAGATTCAATTTTCTCTATGTACACATTTAGGACCTAAACAAATACCTATTTTCTGTAATGAAAAGTTCTTTTAAAAAGTATATTCTACAAGTTGATGGGCAACCAAAGCCTCTTGTTCAAGATCACATTCCTTAAAAATTAACAAAATTCCTAGTCCCCAGTTGGGTTCCTGAAAGGCATAATTATTTAACCATCACTAGTGCACCCATTAGCCTTGGCACCATGGAAAGTTAATAGGAAATGTATTTCTCTAGGAAATAAAAACCAGAATTTTAGAAATCACTCACTCATGATCATTAACAATAACCACCAACATTAAAGCAAATGTAATCAAGTAAAAGAGAATACAATATGAAAAGTCAAATTATTTTCTTCATTTGAATTCTAAGAAAATTGCCATTTTTAAACATATGAAAAGAAGAAAAAATATAATGAAAAGTGACCTTTTTGAAAAATATAAAAAGGGTATAATATCCTGTGGGTTTTTTTTTTTATCATATAAATAAACATACATTTTAGGAAAACTGAAAATCCAAAAAAAATTCACAAAGAGGATAATAAAATTAAGGTGATTACCTGAAATGTTGATTTATCTTAGTATTTTCCTATATAAAAATTTTACCATAGCCGGGCGCGGTGGCTCAAGCCTGTAATCCCAGGGAGGCTGAGACAGGAGAATCGCGAGTTCAAAGCCAGCCTCAGCAGTGGCGAGGTGCTAAGCAACTCAGTGAGACCCTGTCTCTATATAAAACACAAAATAGGGCTGAGGGTGTGGCTCAGTGGTTGAGTACCCCTGAGTTCAATCCCCAGTACCAAAAAAAAAAAAAAAATTTACCATGACTGAGACAAAAACTTAGTTTGCTTTATATCTTTAATTTGTGCCCATACCATTAAATATTCTTCCAGATGACTTACCATGTTTGAGTGTTATTGTATTTGATTCACCTTTGAAGATTTTGCTTAATAATTTTTTATTACTTAGATATTTACTGTTTTCCCAGTTTTTCTTTATTATAGAACTAATTATTACACTTTCTGTTTGTTTGTTTTGGTACCAGGAATTGAACCCTGGAGCACTTAACCACTGAACCACATCCCCAGCCTTTTTATATTTTATTTTGAGACAGGGTCTCGAAGTTGTTTAGGATCTTGCTAAATTAGTGAGGCTGGCTTTGAACTTCCAATCCTCCAGTAACAGTAATCCCTTCACTTTCTGAATATAACCTTCATTGCTCTACTCTATTTAAAAAAAAAAAAGGTTTATTTTTTCTCTTCTCCCCTCTGCCCCTCCCTAACAAGATTAGAGAGACTTTGTTACATTTTATTCCCTTGGTTAATTGCCCTTGAACACACCTACTACAGGAAGGAGATGCCTGCTGAGGTTCTGGGTTAGAGAGTATCTCCCAAATTAACAAGTGAATCCTAACACACCCGCAAGGCGCCCTGGGACCCCCTACCAGAGCACACCTAGAATGCAACCCTTGAAGAGTTCCTTTAACACTCACCCCCTCCCAGTCACAGATTTGGGACAGGAGGCCCCTATGTTTCTCTTTTGCTAACAAAGCAATAAACCTTCCTTTTCCTTTTTCTCAAAACTCTGTCCTCCTTATTAAATTGGCATTGATTGGCACTGAGAACAGGGGCCGAGCTTTCAGTTACACTCTTGCCTCAGCCTCCTGAGCCACTGCACCTGGCTAATGATTACAATTTTTAACAACATACTGTGTCATGTTTGTTTGACTTTCCAATATACGAATGTACTTTATAATTCTTTCTTTGAATCCCTTAAAATAAATTTTAAAATAAAGGGTTATGGTTACCTTTTTAAAAATCTAAACATGGATTTTCATGTATTTAAGTTGTTCAAACTACAAAAATAGATTTTGGGTCTTTAGAGGGATTAAGTAAAATGTACTATATTAAGAGTATAAAAGGCAACAGGAAACAATGAAGTGTAGTGATTTTGTTCCTTAAAAAATTAACCTTATTTAGAAAGAACTGTTTGTTTCTTTGGCCCTGTGAATACAAAATAAGAAAACATTTTCTTCAATTATTTCTTTCATCATCTAGCACAATAATGTAACAGTGGTTCCTTCACCTTCTGAATATAGCCCTCATTGCTCTAAGGTTTATTTATTTTTAAAATTTTTTTTCCTTTCTTTTCCCCTCTCCCATTCCCTAACAAGATTAGAGTGACAGTGTTATCTTTTCTTCCCCTAGTTAACTGTCCTTGAACACAATCACTACAGGAAGAAAATGCCTGCTGAGGATCTGGGAAGTGAATATCTCCCAAATGAACAAGTGAATCCTAACACACCATCAGGGCACCCTGGGACCCCCTACCAGAGCACACCTGAAATGAAACCCTCTAAAACATCCTTGTCTCTAGAGAGTCACAGCCTTTGGGACAGGATTTCTCTGTTTCTCCTTTGCTAGCAAAGCAATAAACCTTTTTTTTTCCTTTTTCTCAAAACCGTGTCCTCATTATTAAATTGGCATTGATTGGCATTGGGAACAGGGACTGAGCTTTTGGTTACAGTAATACTGTTCATGTGAATTTACAAATAAATGAGTGACCATTCACCTTTTATAGTAGAACACACTCATTTTTATCTTAATATTTTTTCTTTCTCTGTGTTTGTGTGTGTGTGTGTGTGTGTGTGTTTCCAGCATTTCTTCTGAGTATCTGTTTCCTTTTATGGTTCTTTCTTTGTGTGATTGCATTCACTTTCATTATAATATATCTACTTTCTTGAAAGTGACTTTACCTCTGTTTTGTATTTTGTTTCCTAATAAGCCATATTTAATCTTTATGCTTATATTTTTCCCTTTTGAATGTATTTTTCTATTTTGTAGCCCTAAATTCTAATTCATCCGCCAACTATTGAACTTCAAACAAGCATAGATGAGGTCTTAAATTTTAGTAGCTCCTAAACTTTAAGGAAGTCATTCAGGGGCTCATTTAAATGTGGGTTCCAGAGTATCATTTCCTGAATTTCATGTTTGGTAAATCTGGGATGATAATTGTCGATTTATAATTTTAAAATCACGTAGTGTGATCTGATGCATGTGGTTCCTGAATCACATTCAGTCAAATGGTACATTCAGTAAATCTGACACCTTTACTTCCACTGTAGTTGGTAGAATGTCAGTGATTTATTTGGGAAGAGCTTCTCAAACAAGTTGATATTGAGCTGGGCCTTGTGGGTAAAGTTTGGTTTGTTTGAGTGATGGCAATAGTTCACTTCAAGGAGAAATGCAGGCTGAACTCCAGACTCCTCATCTTCTGTCTTTGCTGCTTGGTGCCAGCTCTGCAACTTCAGTTTATGTGTATTATGTTGACTCTTTTGTCTACTGTTGTCTAGTCTATGAGTGCACCACTTTTTGAAGAACTCATAGGACAGAAAAGAGTGAGTATGACGTTTCTAAGTGGCATGACCCTATAGTCAGTCATTGTGTAAATGAGAATACCATGTTGATAAATAGGAAATACTTTTATAAAATGCTCTCTCTAGTAAAAACAATCTCCTGCTTATTTCAAAGTGACAGATAAAAGATATAAAACGGAAATGCCAATAAGAGACGACTGAAGGTTGCTAATGCCACAAAAATACTTAAGTACACTCAGGTTTTTGCTTGACACTTTTTGTAATTGACAGTCAAAACTGAAATTCAAGAAACAATCCTCAGGTTCTAAAAACACCTGGTTCTGAGAGTTATGTATGTTATTGTGTGTTTTCTACAGTTTCTGTATGTCATTGGCAGTTTGGAGTTCCATCTGGAGCATAGGCTGCATTTATCAACCAACTTTTGCTATTGCTATTTTGGATAATTCTAGTTGTTGGCAGAATAAGTTAGCATTGATCTCCTTATTTTTAAGTGTCTGGTATAGGAAAGTAGTTGTATATTTAAAAATAACAGCTGGGATGTTATCAGTGAATTGTTTTTAGTTGTATGTATTTGGGTTAGTTGAAATAATGAGCTCCTATTATGTGATGGAAAACATGAAAAAACAATAAATGTCATGAATTTAAGTATCCAAACTGAATTGATTTCTTTACAATTTACTTTTAGCTGAAGAAAAACAAGAGAAATAGTTGTCCAGGGCCCTAACAGAAGGCATTGTGATAATGGAGAGAACTGGAGGTGTGTAATTAGTATTGATTCCAACTGTAAGAAACCAATATCACCTAATTTTATGGCTAAGGATAATGCATATTTCTTCTTAAAATACTAATGGACTTAGGATTCTGGTTAAGAGAGTGGAGAAACCCTCTAGGTAATGTTAAAATAGGATATTTGTTCTTCTATTAAGGAAAGATTTATGCTAACATTGACTGAAAATCTATTTATGGCTTAGCAATTATGCCATTACACTGTAGTTTATAAGAAACAATACATGACTTTGTCTGATTGAGAGAGAAAACAGAGTTTTAACTAGACAAAATTTGTTATCAAATTATTTTCAAGCCTTGAGTATTTCCCTTTCTTTTTTAACAAAAATATTCAGTTACATTATGAAAAACAAAATGATTCTTGGATTTCATTGATAAAGAAACTATATGGAAGGCAGGAGGCTTGGATAACCTGTTTAATCATGCAATCTTTGGGACCTAGAAAAATGTTAGCATGTACTAGCTACTCAATAAAAATTCTAGATGAATGAATGAATGTTTATGATGTTCTTATCTTTACAGGGATATAAAAAAATGCCAGTTCTTTTTACATAACTAAATTTAACTTCTATTTTATGTCTTTGTTTTTTGGAGGAAGAAAATACATATTCTTAATGAATTCTAGGTTCGCCCTGGATCCCACTGAAGTTATATATAAGTTTTCAGGGGTTTATGTAGTGACAAGGTATTGGGTTTGCTATCTTGCCTTCAAGGTTATTTGTTCATGAGGGCGTCCTTGGACATACCCATTAGTCCAAATCATCCCCAGCAGGTAGAGTCCATGCAGGTAGAGTCCTGCTATTTTAGCCCTTTGGCTTTCATTTCTCATTGAACAGCTGATCAAATACTGAAGCACCGTTTCCTACATCAAAATTCTGGAAATGACTAAAAAGCTATATTAAACAAACAAACCAGAGTAATATGTAGCTGAAGTTAACAAAAAATTGGAATCTTTTGGTGGATCAAGAACTGTGAAAAATACTGAAAAGATGGGACTGATGTGACAGGGGAAACTATAGCTCAAGACCTCTGTGGGCACCTGCAGTGGTAGCTCAAGCCAGGGGCAACAAGGGCTCATTCTCAGGAGAGGAAACCAGTTCATACTCTGGCACTCACCCGCCTCCCCTTACCCTTCTTCTGTTTCCAGCATGCTAATTGTGGTTATCTGTGTCTAGTTGAGAGCAAGTGTGGGAGCTTGACTTTTGGGGGGTGAGGGTGGAATCCAGGGTGGTGTTCATGGAGTCAGGTGAGAACACAACACCTGCAGACATATGGTGCATCTGTCCAGGCCCAGGTGACCCGCTCTTGAAGTGATCCCCAGCTGTGAAACTGCCACTGTTGTTGAACACTCTATCCAGATGACAGCTTGGGCCTTTGCCTAACAAGTGGTCAACACAAACATATGTAGTAGGTAGTCTAAAAGGGAATCTCAACTATAAATATAAATATGTAGTCAACCATATACAATCATTTAAGCAAAGTCAAACTGTACAGAAAAACAATGAACTCAGAGCCACCTTAAAATAGAAAGGACTCATCCTGAGATGTGAGAAACTCTGAAAAACATTTTTAATATATCAGCTACTTAGACTTATTTCATCTTGGAGATCTTACTTGATTCCTAGAGCTGTGCTCAAAAAAGAGAGCACAGGTTACTCTCTGGTTCCTCCTTTGTCAAGTTTCAATCACTTTCTCATCTCCAGAGGTGGAGAGTGGCCTTCCATCAAATTATCCAAGCACAGTCTGCATTTATACTTGTTTTCCAGGTACAGTCATTCTTAGTATCACTTTTCAGTAGTAAATGGTATCCTTACTCAAGGATTCTCTGGGAGGCAGAGACAAGACTCAGGACCCTTTTCTTAAGGTCTGTGACTCTCCAACTCCCTGCCTTCCTTTAGGCTGCAGACTCCTGCATGGGGGATGGTTACACTTGGGATGGATTATCTAGTTCTTCCTCAAGCAGTCTGCCAAATCCTTTGTCCATTTACAGAATCCTTTCCTGGCGTTCCCTTCTTCTGTTTCCTGCTGACACATCCCCAGTCCATAAGCAGTAGGGTCAGAAGGGCACAGGTTACTAAATGGAGAAGAGACAAGAAGTAAAAGGAAGAATGGCAGTATACCACACCACAAACATGAGTGTGCACACACACAATCCCACACTCATGCATGCATGCACACAGTTTAATATTCTAGACATGACCCCCCTCTTTGTCACGAATATATCTTGTGGCCTGTAGGAAACCTGCTCTGAACCTTTGTGTCTTGATTTGAGTAGTATCAGAACTCAGATTTGTCCTCTCAGGAGAAAATCTTTAAAGAACTCTGAAGATCAATTGGCTCAACCTTCTACTACAGATAGGCCTTCTTTCCAAATACTTTTGCCAGGTGATTATCTAGCCACTCTTCCAACATGTTAAGGAGTGGAATAAATTGAAGAGTGAAGAATTGAAGAATAAAAATAATTTTTAACAAATTAGTAAAATTATTAAAAAGGTGTGTTTGACAGGCAAGGAATGGATAAGAATTAGCAGTCACTGAATGCTGTGGGAAATAAAGTTATGCTGAGTAATTGTATGATTTGGACATGGATAATAGGAGCACCCAGTCCACAGGAAAAACAATAAGATATTTTGTAGTTTATTGAGCTATGGATAAAAATGAAACAAACACTTGGCCAAGTACTCAACTCGTAGGAAGTTCACCATAAATGACTTAAAAAAATGTTGCTATGTTGGTGATTGTGGGGCTACTTTTTGAGGATCTGGGAAGGAAACTGTCTTCAGAAAATGAATTATATACAGAAACAGATAGTTGCTTCCAGAATCCAGTGTGTTATGGCCAGAGCTCTTCCATGGACTGCCTGATTAAGGCAGCAGTTCCTAGCTGATCAGCTCCTGATGGTAATGCTCCTATTTCAAGCATCATCATACTCTGAGGTAGAAAGTCTTGTGGCCCTCATTTTCTTTCCTTTGGCCCCAGTGATAAGATGTGTCCCTGTGTGACTCTCAGAACCATCAGTTGTTCCCATTTCCATCTTGCCCAAGCTTCAGATCCCCCACTGACTGGAGTCAAGCTTCTGCTTCTTGGATAGCTTGTATTGTTGGAGACAAAATTATGACCTTTATGCTTTAGGTGTGATATTGAATAGTATTTCCAGATCACTCAGAGAAAAGTATATTTCTCTGAAGAAGGTCAAGAAGAACTTTAGGTTTGAAAGTACACTTGCCTCTCTTCTCTACTATAAATGCAAAAGCTGTTTTCCCACAAGGCAAGATATAAACCACAACTTACAGCTCTTTAAAACCTACAGAGCAACTCTCACCACCTGCTTCTGTAGTGCAAAGCTGCTGTACTGTCTTCACTGGCCTGCCCTCTACCTTGCAGGTTTTTATTTTTACTTTTGGTTCGGCTTTATTTATTGGTAGATACAGTTATATAGCAGCCTATAATTGTGTGGCCTACTTTGCAGATAATTAAGACACAGAAATGTATACATATAAAACAGATAACTTAGAAAGTGATTACTACCATAAAACAGTGGTTTTTTTTTTTTGCCTCCCAGAGCATTCATTGTAATTTACTTTTAACAGTAGGTGGGAGGTGTTTTTGAAATATAGTTTAACTTGGGCTGGGATTGTGGCGCAGTGGTAGAGCGCTTGCCTCGCATGTGTGAGGCACTGGGTTCGCTCCTCAGCACCACATAAAAAAATAAATAAAGTTATTGTTTGTCCATCTACAACTAAAAAAATTTTTTAAAAAATATAGTTTAACTCTCTTTAAATGTTTGGTTTTATACCTAGAAAATAATTATTGAAAAATACAATGAATTTTGTTTTCAGATGGGCCATACCTGGCTAGGAGATAGGACTCATGGTGTATTTTAATATAAAGCCCCCACTGGTAGATGAGTTGGCATCCCTCTTTGAACCTCATTCTCTTTGAACCCTCCCCTACCATGGCCCCCAAGCCTTTGCTTCCCTTGATAGGTCGCATGGGACTCTCACCATGACAATCATGAAAGACCTCCACTTGGAGGCCTCTTCTGTCTCTGATCCCAGTCTCCCTACCCTTCAGCGTGAAGCTATAAATCTGCCATGCTGAAGTTCCTGTCACCTCTCTGTGGTCCTTGGCCTGCCTCCCTTGTAGGTTTTGTTTCTGCTGTAATACTGCCCTGGTGAGTTAGGGTGAATATTTGCTACACGAATGTCTTCTGATTTTCCCAATGTTTTAATTCTTTCCATGTCCTACAGCCTCTTCCTCCCACTCCACTGCAGACCTGCCCACCCTGCTTTAGAGGTACTTGGAAGAAGAAAGAATAGAGAGAAGAGGGATGAGATAGTGCATGTCCAAATCTTCTCATCCTGGGCAAGCTCCCTGTCAAATAATACACTGTGAAGAGAAAGTGTGCTGCCTCTTCTCCATGACCCCTTTTCATTACACATCTCCAGTCCCCCTCCCCCCCCACTCCTAGGCACATTTTGCAGCTTTTGCTCCAGATCATACTCTGTCTACACTAACTGTTAAAACTTGGAGATTCCACCAGGTATCATCTTAGGAACCAGAAATGTTTTGTAACAATTGGGAAAGGGGGATGAGCAGCAAGAATCAAAGAAAGTACAATGCTAAAACATATTCTTCTTTTGGAAATTTTGATTTTATTCTTATTTTTGGACAGGTCCTGTTTCCATGTAGTGGCTTCTGCTATCATGAGAGGTTATTGTTTTGGTATTGTATTCAACTATGCCGCAATTGAAGGAAACAAGATCTCAGGGATTTAGAGATTTGTCCTCCGTTAGAATCATTTTTGTTCATGAATATTTACTCCATAGATCCAGCTAATCCCTTTATACTGAAGAGATAGGTTATTTGGATGCTATTTTTAGTTGGAGGCCAATCAGCATGGACACTTATGAGTGCAGATGTTTCTGCTGCACCTGTGGCCCCCAGGAGGGGAGGGAGCAATTTCACCAATATACTTGTACCTCTTATTTCCCACATGGAAAAGTGTTCATAGACACATATGCTTGTGTGTGTATGTATGCATACATATATACAAAAACAATTGGCCTGTATACATAAAATGAAGATGTCCTTGAATGCACCATGTGGGGATTCTAAGCTACTGGGAGGCAGAACCTTCTTTCTGCAGCCTGTGAATGTTTACAGCAGCAGAAATACCACTAGGCATCTCAGAGGCCAACGATAAGAATTTCATCAAATACATATTACTGATTCAGAAGAGTACCTGGGCAACTTCATATTAGGACATTCTTGATATAAGTATTTCCTCTAAAAGTGTTTTCAGAACTGTGAAAACTCAACATAAATGTGAAGTATTATTGCAGCAGCTGCTATTGCCAGGGGGTCACTGTGAAACTCTGGGAAGAGGTGAGCTGGTTTTTTGAGCAGGGAAAATCTTTGCACTTGTTTCACACTCATGCTCCTTTCTGAATGGATGTTCCGGGGCAGACCTGAGACCTCAGGCCCCATGAGATTTCAGGATGGCAATAGGCAACTGCAAGAATTAGAAAAGTTTTTTTTTTTCTTAGCAAGTTTAATTTTCCTATCATCTGTCACTGTGAATACTTTTATGTCACTTTTTACTTTTTAGATGTTATGATACTCTTCTGTCCCCTGACTAAAAATACAGTCCTTGCAGGCATTTTTTTTTCTGACGATTTTCCTACTTTTATGTAGCCCTCATTTCTTTTGTTAGAGGGACCGCTGGCTAGACCACATCAACAGAGCTGTTAAAAATACAGCTTTTGGTATCACACTGACATGTCTTCAAATCCCAGCTCTGCCATTTCTAAGCCCTGGATTTCTTTACCAGTTACTAATCTTTCTCTCCTTTGCTGTGATAGGGGAGTGATGGCAGTAGTACAGATGATTTTGGGTTTTACAAGAGTAAGTGAGATAAATACAAAGAGCAGAGCCTTTTGATAAATGTCCACAAATGTTATCATGTATTATTAGGCAAAATGAACGTGGAATCAGATCATTGGAGGCCAGTCAGTCTTGTACGTGCATCAAGATGCTTTGCCTCAAATTTCTCCTGATTTCAGAAGGTTTCTCTTAGGACAGAATTACATAGTTCTGCACCTTCAGTTTTTCCACTTATCTTCATTTATGTACCATTTGTATGCAAATGTGTTTTGCATGCAAAGGACTAGTCCTACTATGTACAGGTAACATGAAATGCAGAATGGAAAAATTAATGACTTCTGAGAGAAAAATGTTTTATGAAGAATCTTCTCCAGTATGACTACATAATCAGTTACTGCATAATCAGCTTACTGGTTGTCTGGCTGTTTATTTGGGCTATTTGTCCTAGAGATCCCAAATGGTATTGATTGTCAATATTGAGAGAAAATTCTTAAAATGCCCTGCAGTAGATTTTTAAAAAAAAGAAGATCTCTTTGCAGTATATCAGGAGACCTTTGTTAGTAATAAATAGTATGTTAAACTGAGCTTTTCCTAGCAGGAAGTATCATTACCATTTTACCTTAAAAGATTCATCTTTAAATAAATTCAAACGAGCAAAAATGTTTGAGGACTGAAGTTTACTAGGTTAACACCTACTTTCTGTTTGTCATGTGAAACGATTTCATTTTTAATCTTTCAGACTAAATGATGTAGCTAAGAATTTGCATGGAAAATCTGAACCTAAATCGGTTTAGATTGAAGTAATCTGGTTACATTCTTGGGGTAAAACTGAAAATGTAAAGCCCAAACAAAAGGCACTATAGCTTTCACCATTTCAAAAATGCTTACCAACCCCACCACATAAATAAAACTTTAAAAATGTTCCGATGATCTGGAATTATAAATGAGTCATGATGTATATGGGAGAACATTTATATATGGATCCAGACTTGAACCTGCTTAAGGTTATATCTGAGACAAGTTAAATAGTTTTAAAAGGAGCTTATAAAGTTTCTGCTTTTTGCTTATTTTTGGTGTAGGGAAAAAAGACACATATATATGTGTTGTGATTTTTGACTTTTCACTTAGACCTTTATAAATTGTCTTAACTTCCTATGGATATGTGTCTCAGATGTATATTCTAGAAAGGTAAACTTAGGGTTCACTAGTAAGGAATATTACCTTTCATACTTGTGAAAATATGAATATTATATTATTTCTTTGTAACTACCACATAGTTTTCATTTCAATGCCTGCCTAGGACCATGCCTATCACTCTTACCTCAAGGAGCTCTGGTACCAGTGGTCTAGGGACATAACCTTAAGCAACTACAAAGATTAGATGCACTCATGTCCTTAAATTCTTTTTGAAAGGTCCATTTGGTTCTGTACCACCTGGAATATGGTTGGTTTTTGTTATTGTTTTATGACTTAAACATGTAGAGACGTAACAATATACTTTGTCCTGCCTCTGTTTCTTTAAGGCAATTGGTTTTTGGGAGCCAAGATAAAATAATTTGAGATAACAGGTTAACATAAGCACCAAAACATGTACTAGCCTCTTTTGCCTAGTCGTGGTATTTGCATGGGGTGTAATTGTTCTCTAGTCATCATCATTCGGGGCATGGTATATGATGACTTTGCTTCATTTACAATCCTTAGAAGATCATTGGTACATATTAACCACAAGGATAATCTCTCCCAAGTTGCTAAGTGTTTCCACTCACTAGAAGCCCTTCCTTTACCACATCTCAGTTCTGCACATTCACCTCTATCAATCCCAGCCTAGTGGCTGAGCTTTATAGTTGAAATGTTCTCTACCTGGAGAGAGATCCTTCTGTCTGCAGGTGCTGCAGGTGCTGAGGAAAGCACCCTGACAATATAGGCATGTAGAGGCCCAGGTGGGTGGAGTGGTGGGTAGATGGACCAGACTCAGGATGGAAGAAGCACTTTGAATCTTTGGGTTGCCTGGCACATAACTTAAAGCTCTCTCTCTATAAAGAGGAAAAGAGAAGGTGGGCCACAGAGAGATAGGACCTGTTGTCACAGAGGTGCATCTATCTTATCACACATCTCTCTTATCACAAAGCTAACCTTTCCTACCCCAAATCACTCAAGGAGAGGGGGCATTCTGAATCCAGGAAACAACAATGCAGATGAGGCTCGAAACAGACAGACTGGAGTGAAGAAGTGGAGCCAGAAGAGCACACTCCCTAAACCTGTGAACACGCACCTCACAGTGGGATGATGGTGTGTTTCCAACAATTTTGGATGAATCTACATATGGATATATGTAACCCAAATAAAAGCTTAGGAAATACCAGTCATGCATATTCCCTACAGTGTTTTCTGCTATTTTCTGTTTTCTCTTCTGCCTTGTTCTTCTCTAGTATAATTTATGCTATATAACTTTTACAATAATGTTTAATCTCACATCATTGATTATGCAACCTACTAATGGATCATGACTTATAATTTGAAAAACTATTTTTAATATCCTTTAGTAGCTAAATAGAAATAATATAAATCAGCAGTGACAATAGGGGTCTACTGAATTGCTTTTAAACAAATTTGAGAGGTTAATTTATGTAAAGTGCATAGAAACACTCTAACACACAGTATGCAGTCATTTGTTATTGGCTATTATTTTTACACATAAATCAAGACAGTTATTTGTCTGAAGAATTCCAATACTTTATCGAGTTATTTGAAAAAAATCTAAAGTAAAAATATTAAAAGAAACAGTTATGACAAGTAAAATAAATAATTTTTTGGATAAACAACATGAAGGAATTTAGTCCATGATCCATTGATACACATTTCCTTTTTATTATGTCAGTGGCCAAGATTTATGAAAGTGTCCTTTAAAGATTTTGCTTTCCTTTTCCCCACTGAGCTCACTTCTTCCCTACCCGTTGTAGACTTTGTGAACTTAATGTTCCTGCCCAGCTCCCAGAAGCTGATTGGAGGAAGAGTGCAGTACTTTTCAAAAGACTTTATTGCTTCTTTTGTTCCAAATTTTCAGCCTTAGAGTGGTTATATTTCTCTTTTTCCTTGACCAATAGAATAATATTAGTAGGTATCTTAATATGAAATATTCTTGTACTGTAATTAAATATACTTATTTCTGTTTATTTGCTCTTTTAAAGAGATTACTTAATTGTGCCAGAATTCCATTTGGAATTTTTTGAAATTATATAAAGTAGATGAGTATATAATTTTAGATTCTTGAATTCATTCATTGTCCTAATAATTTTTCTACCATTAAACAAATGTGAATAGAGTTTCTGGCCTCATGGTATAGACATATAAACCTCAATATGTGGCTTCAAAGTTTGCTGTAGCCCTCACTATTATTTCATCATCAAGAAAATGTATACAGAATCCAGGACAAGTATCTTTATTATGATATCTCAAAATTGCACATGAGACACCTTCTCATACATCCTGGCCACATTTAGTTGCAAAGGAGGCTGGAAAATATACTGTGTTGAGTGACCAGATAATCACATCAACTATGGGTGCTACGAGCTAAAAAAGGAAAAATAGATAAAGAATGGCAAGGAATTAGTGAAGTGGAGGGCACAGGGAGTGAGAAGGTTCTTTAAGACAAGTTGCAGCCTGGAGAGAATACTGAAAAGCAAACAGGCTTTTTGTAAAGCAGTGTTGAAAATGCAGTGAGAGGGCATATGCAGAGCACAGACCACCAAAGTACCAGTTTGGGGGTGCCTGATCCAAGCTTAAAACAAAGTGAGAGATTTCTCATGTAGGTGGAGATCTAAAGAAAGAAGTCAGCCACCAGTTTTTGTTGGACAGCACAAAAAGCAGGCAATTCAAAGTATAACATGAAAATGAGCATGGCGTGTCTTAAGAATCAGCAAGAATTTCGGTTTGACAGGTGTGTACATTGTGGGGCAAGTCATAACAAGAAATACAGCTCTGGGCAGTAAGCTGGAGGAAGACCATAATTTACTCAATGCTAAGGAGATGTACTTAATTCAAAAAGAAAGATGAATATATTCAGGGTCTGAGTAAGGAGAAGGTTAAATGCTATTCATTATTTCAAACCCATCCTGAGTTTTGCTGCCACACTTAAACCTGGAGCCCAAGGAAGAAGTTAATGATTAAATTAGAACTTCCTGATCAGCCCTTTAGAATAGAGCTAATGTCAAGGTTTGCAATGCACCTTAACTTGATTTTCATATAGACACTTTAGCTGCAAAATTATTTAGGTAATGACAGTTGAGTTTCTATTCTTGTTTATACTCATTAACTGAACTAGGTACTGATTATATCCTGAGAAATAAACAACAAAAAATCATTTTCCAATGACTATAAAATAATTTCTCAACATTACAGATTGTTCAATAAATGGGAGAATGAAGTAACAAACGGAAAAGAAGTATAGTTGCTATTACACCAACCAACCAACCTTGGAAGACTAGAATCTGAAAGTGGTACATGATGAATCCAAGAATTGTATACAGGGAGGTGCCCTGTATTATTCTTAAGGCTTTTCACATACCCTGGTACTCTACAGTGTGTTCCTAATGACAAAGGCATCCAAATTTGGAAAACACTTATCATCCCTGGATTCAAATCACGATACCACAGAAATGAAATGCAATTTAAAAAAATACTGATCTGTTAATGTCTGGAGTAAGAGAGACCTGACAGATACTTAGAACTCATGCACAATCTAGGAAAACACTTTGAATGCCACTCCATTAATTTAATGGGAGGAACAGAGTAGTTATACCCAGTGGAAATGTTCTTGTCAGCATAATCAGCTTATGTCACTTTTTAGTCAAGCTATAAAAGAAGCCAAATTGTAGTCAAACATCGCTTTATTGATTTACTCAGAAAGATCACTGTAAGCCAGACTAGAAACCGTTGTGTTAGCATGATCATCACATTTTGTGCTCACAGATTAGTTTATGCTAGATCAGCATGGAATCAAAAGCGTTTAAAGTGAATGAAGTATAAGGACACTCTGCTGAGTGTGCTGCCCCTGGCTCACTTCAGATCACCCTGGTGGTTTTCTGTATTAAATTTTATTTTAACTTTCAAAAAGTCATACTCATAAAAGTATTCCTCATTTCCAAGTTCTTGGGGGTACTGAAGCCTCTTGGACTTATAAATATACAAAAGAGAATTTTGGTTGAGTACAAATACACTATTGAAGAATTGAACAGCAGCAAGAAACCATATGAAGTAGTATTGGAATCACTTTTTTTGAATCTCAAGATGATTTTTCTTACTATCTTTATTTTTATTTGTACTGGCCAGAGGGCATACACTAACATTTATAAGGGTTGATTTCACTTTTTTTTTGTTTTCTTTGCAATGCAATCACTGAGCATATCACATGAAACTCACATAAATTTGGAATGGTGGTTGCCATCTTTATGGCAAAGAAAAAGGATACAGGTTTGACTGAGTAACTCTTATGATGGATATAACTAAAACTGCTGGAAGAAATATAAAAGCATCTTTTCAATATATTATGACACAGAAAATAATAAAAGATCCCTGAATGCTGAAATTGAAGGAAAAATAGTCAGCTTGAATGGTAAATGCCTAATCTAGATTGCCCCATTAAGGTCTCTGGCATGACCTCATATAGCTTTTGTTGAAGAATGCATAGCCCAGAGTAGAAAAGATATAAAGTCAAGGTTGTGCTTGGGATGGGGAGGTGAGCAAGAAACTCCTCTTATAGATATTAGTACCAAGGGACAAAATCAACCATTAGTAATCTCAATCCACAGAAAGTGAGAGAATGTTGCCTTTGTCAACCTGGGCCCAAGTCAGGGAAAATATTTCCTTTGAAAATTTGAGTTGGGCTTCTACAGTTTTGCAGCCAGAATTCATGCTGTGTGAATAAACTCCAAATGGATAGTTTAGCATTGTCCCAGGTTGGTAGTGATATAAGCAATTGGCAGAAACAAATTTTCTAGAAGGATAAGAAGCTTCATATAAGGCCTTAAATAATTTCCACAGGTATTTTTCAGGAAATAGGTACTTAAAGCAAAAAATATCAATAGATACCAAAAGTAAGTGCTAGTAAAACAAACAGAAACACACAGGAGAACCACATCCATAAAATCTACAGATATTGCAATTATCAGACCAAAATAAAAGATGATTTTGTGCACTAAGTTTTGACAATTAAGAGAAACTACAAAATGTTAGCAATAAGAGCATATTAAAAATTAAGCATAATTAAAATTAAACCAACTAGAACTTTTAGAAATTAAACTTATGTATATGTATGAATGAATGTATATATGTATAAGATATATATGCATATTAAATCACTATACATCTGTACTGATTTAGATTAAAAATTCAACAGAGAAGGGGGAAATCTCCGCCTAAAGTGGCATTGAGTTGTTTCTGATGAATTATCTCAACTGAGCATAAACACTAGAAAAGTACTAAGTGAGCAAGATCTTGAATGGTCAAGATTCTTAAAAGAAGAGAAATTAGAAGTTTGAATATTTTCCTATTACAAAAAGCTGAGAGAAACTTTGGCAAGTTCATTGATCTAGGGGGATAAATATGAAGTTCAGGAACAAAAGGCCTGGAAGGCACCTGTTTCAGTTACTATTGCTATAGGCAAATCACCCCAAATGCAGTATTTGTGAAACAACAATTTCATTATATTCAAAGACTCCATAGTCTATAGATTTAATGAGGTCATAGCACATAAGCATATATCAGAGGTGAATTTTCTCTGTTCTATGTGTTTTAGGCTTCATATAGAAAAATTTAAAGTTTAGGGGTTAACCTAATGCCTAAGGACTGGAATCATTTGGAAGAGTGTTCAAATACATATTTGTAGGAATTGATGCTGGTTGTAATTTGGAACTTTTCATCTGTTCATTTGGTATCTCCTAATTGTCTTGTTTGGGTTTCCCTACAACATGATAGTTGAGTTTCAAGAGTGAGAATCTAACGAGGGGTGGTGGGGAAGGAGATACAAGGCATTTTTATGATCTCAAAAGTCACATGTGTGGATTTTTCATACTGTATCGATAAAGCTGTCACAGAGGCATGCTCAGGATCAAAGTAAATAGACATAGATTTTTAGAGCTATCTTTAAAAAATACAGTCTGTCACAACACTTGGCTTTTACTTTGGACCTGGAATGGCTGAAGCATGACACTTAGATTTCATAAAGACGCAATCCCAGTTTTAACTCAGCTCAGTCCCTGAATGTATTCATATGATTGGACCCCACCACATTATTCTTCTCATACCAAAATACTTTCTCTCTTTAAGAAACTTTCATCCATAACATCTTATATATAACAAAGTTACTACACAATATTCGTGAATGAATAAATAATGACAAGGTAGAGAATAAAGATTTGCTGAAACAAAAAGAAAAATATAACCAAAAAGGAAGTAGACATTGGAAGTTGTACACATTGGAATTGCCAGATGGGGATAGTAAAATACTGTAGGTCAGGGCAATTATGTCTTAATACTATAGAAATTAAATGATGAGGTGGAGCATTTCAGTAGAGACATAAAGCTATAATAAAGAATGAAATAGAGACTGGAGGTATATCTTGGTGGCACTTGGCTAGCATGTGTGAGGCCCTAAGCTTGATCTCCAGAGCTGCATGATAAATAAATCAATATGTAAATTTATAAGTAAAGATAAATTAAAAATAAAACAGCATATAAGATCTAAAGATATAGTGAGTTAAAGTTAATTCTGCCTTAATATTCAGAATAAAATAGAGACAAAGTGATTAAAATATAGAAAAGGTTTAAGAGATAGGGCATAATCAAAAATGTACCTAGAGTCACTGAAGTAGGAAAGAAATAAAGAGACTAAGCCAATATTAGTTTTTGAGGATTTTTTAAAACTGATGAAAGACATTAAGCCTCTGATTCAAGAATTGCTCTTCCTGCATGTAGTTCTTCACAGTAAAACATTCAAGATCAAAGGTAAAGAAAAAAATTAACACTAAAAAATTAAGACATGTTGCCTTTCAAGTGCCCAAAAGAGTAGAGATAGAAACAATGAAAACCAAATTCAGCAATGTGAATTGATTAGAGTATTGAAAGAATATAAATACTGTTTTATAATTTTTATACTGGCAAAATGTTATGCAAAAATAAAGTTGAAATAAAGGCACTTCTCTATAAATAAAACCTTAGCATTTGTCACCCGCAGACCAACACTGGAAGAAATAGCCAAGAATGTTTTTCATGCCGAAGGAAAATGTTTTTATGTGGATGCAGAGATGAAGAGAAGAATGCAGAGCAAAGAATAATCTGTGTATTGACACAGATTAATTTGTAAAACTATAATTATTATTTTGAGATTAAGTGTATAAAGAACCATCATATCCCAGTAATCACACACATACTACAAAAACACATGCATGCAGCTCAAGGGTGTAACTAGCAGTAAACAGAAGTAAAATATGTAAGATCTATGTATTGTCCAGAATAAGATAAAGGTAGCAATGTGCTACTTTTATTCCTTTTCCCCTTGTCCTCATTTGTATTGTTTAATTATTTTTAGTCAATTTTCTCCATGTTTGTTAGTTAAGCATTCTTACATTATTCTTTAAGTGGGCATTTAGAGAGATACATTTGCAATATACTACATAGAACAAATAGGAAGATATATGTTAGTAATGGTATAATAATTGTAACATAAAAAGACTAAATATTCCAATTTAAAAACAAAAATTTTCAGACTTTATTGAAAAGAAAATGTAAAAGCCAGGCATGATAGCACACTCCTGTAAAAACAGCAGCTTGGAAGGCTGAGGCAGGAGAATCGCGAGTTCAAGGCCATAGTCAGCAAAAGTGAGGCGCTAAGCAACTCAGTGAGACCCTGTCTCTACATAAAACAGAAAATAGGGCTGGGGATATGGCTCAAGTGCCCTTGAGTTAAATCAATCCCCAGTACCAAAAAAAAAGAAAAAGAAAAAAATAAAATAAAATAAAATAAAATATGCTATTTATGAGATGTAATTTATAAAGACACAAAGTTAGAACAAAGAGTATGAAAAAGACATCTTGTGTCATACCTGGTATTAACTTTTTTAAAATGGAAATGAAATCAAAATGTACTCTTGGGGAGTATTGGGAAACAAAGAAATGGGTCATGCTGGAGGTGGACAAAGTAGTTTTTTGTTGTTGGGAGAAATTTACATTAAGATCTTTATAGCATTTTATTATGAAATTTATCAAAAATAGAGAAAAATTGAATTTGAGATGGTTTCCATATTCCTATGACTATTCCTATTCCATATTCCATATTCCTATGTAGACTCATTCTACACATTGTTGCTGCATTTGTTTTATCATATCTACTAATTTGTGTGTTCATTATTTCATCAAATTCTTTTTAAGAATTTCAAATTAAGTTGCAAAGTCAGTGAGCACAGTATACTTTTGGACTAGATGAATGATTCAAAAGGAGGAAAAAATGCTTCGTGGATCTAAGAAAGGGTGGGACAGTCACTGGATGATGCCCTTGAATAGTCAGGAAGGGTTGGGAATCATGTGAGAAATCAAACTGTTGATTAGCTGTGAGCAGGAACTTGGACTCCTTTATCAGAAGGGCAGTTCCTTGGAGCAAAGTCAGACAGAGTACAAGGTAAGAAGCAAGGACATGGTGGAGGCCATGATAGTGGGGTGTGTGAGTTTTCTTCTCATCCCTTTCTCCATAAATGTTAAACAAAATTGGATATCTGATTGAAAAGATGATTGAAGGAATGATTGGGATAAACAAGAACAATGTTTTAGTTCTTCCCCAAACACTACTTGCAGTTTGTAGTTATGAATATTTTTGGATGTTATCAATGTGAATGGTTTAGAAAAACTTGAGGGCAATGTTATTTTTTAGACATTATATTATTCATATAGTTTGCATATGCATATATGAATGTTTAATAGGTTTAATAGTAATCACTTTCAGTGGGCATTATTCAAAAACATCTACAGGAGTCTCTTTTCCCCACTTAGACAACTGCACAGCAACCACAAAATGTTTTTTATAGTGCTGTCAAATTGCCTAGCTTAATTTAGAAATGTTACACATAAAACTTCAATTTTGAGGGAGACATTAAATGGCTCTGAGTTAGGAAAGCTATTTGTAGCATTAATTTAAGCTAAGTAAAGTTCAAAAAGAAAAACTGTTTGGACTCTCCAACATAGAAAAAAATGTATTGTGAAAGGAAATATTCAACTATTTGACTTTCTGACAGTGGTTGCTTGGGCAGCATTATATTTGCAACTGAATCTCCAGCTCCAGACTTCTCCGGAAATATTAAACAAGATGCAATATGTTTTAGAATAGATTTTTAAAAATCTGAGTTGATACAAGTAATGTTATACACTTTTCTTGGTTAACTCTTTGACCTTACCTATGTTCTATAACACCCAACATTTAAGCCTCATTTCTGTTCTTATACACTGAATAATTACTTCACTTGTGCTTAGAGAATGTCAGGAAAGTAACGAATAATAAGCCTCAAAATGTATCTTATGATACATAAGTGATGGCATTCAGGGAAGAATGTTTTTCTGTTGTGTTAATTTAAATTGGTTATTGCTCTGAACTCTGTCCTGTACCCACATAAAGAACCAAAAGGAATTTTATTAGAAAGTAGAGGACAAATGGCTTCTTTAAAACTCAATGTACCTTTAGGAACTTGTGAATTAACAGTGGTAGGGAGGCAAGAAAGAAACACACTCATTTCCACTGTAGTGAATTTCTGTTGTGATTCATGGCAAACTCAAGGAATAAAGCACAGTGCATCTGTTGTTGTTAAAGGAAAATTACCTACTTTATATCAGCTGAGGCAGCATCATTTAGCAGCATCTCCAGGGCCATATTAAACCAAGCTTTACTTATTTCATTAATAATTTGGCAAAAAAAAAAAGATTTTACTCTTTTTACATTTTTTATTACAATGTAAAAATACTAAACACATTTAGAATTTTAACCACTGCTAATCTCCATTGTTTTATGCTTTGAAGGTCATGGATTCATTTACATTCATTTATAAGTACTCTGAGTTAGGACAGAGTTGTCATCTAGAACAGGATTTGGTATGCAGCTACTGACCTGTACAATTTGAAGTAATCCTAGAATCAAATTTAAGTTATTTAGAGTCAACTTTTGTAAGAGGAGTTTCCTTCTATAGTTTAATTTTGGCAAATCAATATAGTCTTTGAACCTAGCAGATTTCAAAAGAGCTTAGATTTCTCTACAGAAGACACCCAAGATATTTTAATTTTTATTTCTCTGAAGTTATAGAAGATTATAGATCTAAAAATTACCAGGTTGGATTTTCAGAGATCATCAAATCTGAACCCTCATTTTACAAATGAAGATATTTGTGGCCAAAGAGAACTGGCTTGGCTTAGGTCACATAACCCATTAGTAAACTTATAATCATTTTTAAAACAGAGGGATATATTAGTATGAGTCTTCACAATTTAAGTAGATGTAGCAAATTTTATTTGAATCCTAATCACTAAAATGTTAATTTGAGTGTGAAAATTGTTTCCCCACAGTTATGCAATGTTACTCCTTGACAAACTTTGTAAAGACTGTCTGAAGTCGATCATTGCTCCTTTAAACTACCATGCATTAAAAAGAGATTCAGTGATGATCTCCATTTCTTATGTACTATACTCCCACATGTTCTGGAAACTGCCTGCAGTTCTGACACTCTGTCAACACAACCAGCCAAGTTCCTTGCAGTTTCCTGGCTATCAAGAATATGTAAGTAGAAATTACACGTTTGAGCTGACTTTTCAAGTGTGTTGCAAAGAATATTCAGGTAATCTTCAGGGGTTTGGTTTAAGTACTTGATCTCATTGCCAAACTCTTTGCTTGGCTCTATGGGTGATACCTATTTTGTGACATGAAGACAAGGATGCCAGGCATGCCCTCATTCTCAAACACATTCCTCTTATTTTTCTAGAATATACTTGTTTACGAATTAATTCCTTGCATTGATCTATGAATTTACAAATTATACAGTACTTTCATGTTCATTTTGTCAAAACTCACCAAAAGAATTTTCCATAGAATCATTGGCATATCAAGAGAATAATATTTGAAATAGTCTATCTCAGGTAGAAGCAATAAAGGAGTATACTCTAGAAAATTTAAGAACAATGATAAAACCATTCAAAGTTGGTCTGCTTTTCATCATTTTTATGTTTTACAATTCTAAACAGTTCTAGTGATAAAATATTGCTGACTTAGAAATACCCCCACCCTTGCCTTGGAAATTTGAAAGAAATGATATGGTTGCTGTTGAGTTATAATAATACATATGTAAGCTTCAAATGTATATTTTAGATTTTAGACACTATATTTTAAATGGAAGCTAACTTACACAGTTTGTTCATAGACTGTATTTCAAGAGTAAGTTTAAGATCTTAACAGTTTGGAATTGTTCAAGTTTCATTAGGATGAAATTTATGGCTCCTATGATATTGTATATTCCCACATTTAAACAATAGATAAGAAGTGAATAATAATAGTAAAGGTCCTTGAGTGACTACGATATGTTTAGTGTATGTGAGTCTAGAAATTTTACTTGTGTCTAGAATTTCAAATGGCAGCACTGTGAATCACAAGATATATTTTTATTTGGTAGGAGAAAATGTTAAAATGATCATATATGCAATATAATTGGTACAGAGGAGTGACTATTATGTGGGTAATATATGGGGTAATTCTTTCCCCAAATATTAGTGAAATTATTTGCTAGTTTATTAAGCATGTAAGTCTTTAGGAATAAGGTAGGAAATGAGAAACAGAGAGTGAATTGCCAAACTGGCATGGTTGCATGTTTATGAGTGTGTGAGCATGATGTATATGTGGTCTTGAGATAAATATAGCTTATCCTTCACTTTGGCCCTGACAAACATAATCCCAGTAATGGAATCAAGAATCTAAGGTCAGACTGGCTAAGCAGACTTTCCCAAAGTATTTATCTCAGTGATGCTGTGGTAAGCGGCAGTTCTAGACTGTATCAAATGTATTTGACCCTCCTATGTGACTAAATTGAATAGTGAACAGAATTTTTGGTGACTTGATACATTCTCTGTACTTATTTGCAAGATGGTGAATTGGCTCAGTAACTTTTTGTTGTTGTTCTAATCAGTTATACATGACAGCAGAATGCTCTTTGATTCATTGTACACAAATGGAGCACAATTTTTCACATCTCCGGTTGTACTCAAAGTAGGGTCACATCATTCATGCAATCATACATGTACCTAGGGTAATGATGACCATCTCATTCCACTATCTTTCCTATCCCTGTGCCTCTTCCCCTCTCCTCTCTTCCCCTTCTTGGCCAATCCAAAATTCCTCTCCTCATCCTGTGCCCGCCCCCGCTTATGGATTAACATCCGTAAGAAACATCCAGCCTTTGGTTTGGGGGGATGCTCAGTAACTTAAATAAGTTTGTACTGGGAAATATTCTACTATCTAAAAATCTTCAAAAAAAGTCACCTTTCCAATGTGCCTGTAGGAAATCGTGCTGAGTTACTTCCTGTAAGTTGTCCCATGAAAATCACAATAAGTAATGAATATAATTATAAATCAAAGTGGGATACTTTATATACTCATGACCAGTGATGTCAAAAGTTATATTCTTCCACTGATTTTTCAAGGACCTTAAGTGAGTTAGACTACTACTTTTCTGGTGAGAATATAAGAATATGAGAATAATAAAAATGCATATGTTGTTTTTGTTCTAGGGAATAAGTTATACACATTGGTGATTTACAGATAGGGCAGTGTGGTGTAAGGCTATAAGTATCAACTTGTAACTTATACAATATTATATTTAAATATATTTTTAATTCACGACCAAAGGTCTGTATGCAAAGATATATGCAAAGATCCATAGACTGTTTGGAATAAGACAGTATTTCCCCTATGGAACTGACTTTACAAAGTTATTTTTAAAATTCGCTTATCAAAAAATTTTAATTTCGAAGACATCTCAAAAACAAAATAAAACAAACAACAAAAACAGTAAAACAAAACAGGAAAAAAAATCCCATTAAGACAATAGACAGACACCCCAACAATACTCTTTGCCTTTCTTTTTATTTGGGGAGAAAGTCTTTCTGATTTTTTTTTCTTTTTAAGTAGGCTAAAATAATTTGATGCCTAAAAGACATGAAGTATCTCCCAATTGAACGTTTGTGTGCGCACACACACACACATACACACACACTCCTAGGGAGAAAGTGGGAGGAGGAAGATGCTGCCAACAATTCACAAACTATTAAGTTTTCTTTTTACACTGAAAAAGGAGGAAAGCTCGTTATACTTCCACCGGAGGAAAGCTTGGCTGAACCCAGGGACACATTGCATTATTCAAATGTAATCAGTAACCAATTTACATCTATTTGCAATAATAGCAATTAACTAATCTTGCTAGTAAGAAATTTAGTATAGCTAGTTATGAATGTAACATATCTGTCTATAAAGTAATTATCATAGTATTATAAGGTGGTATTAAACTCATCATAAATTTATTTTGAAATTTTAATAATAAAAATCTCATTTTTTTTCTTATGACCTAAGGAGACTTTAACCTCATATCATTTCTATAGCTATTCTGTTCATCCATAACCATAGCCTGAGAGGGAAAGAGAGATGGGTTGTGCAGACAATGGGGCTGCCATAAGAGCTGGGGTTCAATATTCAGTTATATGAAATTAGCCATTCCCATTGCCTTCTTCTAGCCCAGTGTCAGGGGTGGGGACTTACCTCTCCTAGATGTGAAGTGTATGTAGGCACCCAGGCTGTCTAGTTGCCCTCCTTAGAATGGAAAATAAAGGTAGAGGAATTGGGATGTCAGAGACATGAAAAAGGTAGCAGGGTCTGTGAGATACCCTAGTAGGATGCCAAGAATGTATTCATCTAAACACCTGCTGTTAGTCATAACCCTTGTCTGGTGCCACTGTCCAGAGGACTGAGGGAAGAGAGGTGGTAAAGGAGGGGTTCAGGCTTTGATTTAGGGAAGGCAGCCTTTCTTAATTCTCTTTGGTTAGGCTGTCCAACTAATTGATTAGCTCTGCACTCTCAGTCACTTAGGATATTTTGGTGTCATATGATAGATCTGATACATACATACCTGGAAAATTTTAGATGTACTTAAGAAGCTGTAACTTTAGCTCTGCAGATAAATCTGTTTTCTATTCTTTTTTCTAATTTTCCTAATCACATCAGTTTTGCTTGGACAAATTGCAGAGTGAATCAATAAATTTACTGATGAAAAATAAAGTATAAGTTTCCATTTTTAGTCCTGAGTCCATGTCCTTTTGACTGATATTAGTACTAATGAGAACTGTGATTTATTGAGCTTGTTGCATGTTAAGCCGTTTATGTCACTGGTATGAACACATTTAGTATGAAGTAGTGCCATTTGTATTCCATAGATGAGAAAATTGTGGTATAGTGCACTTTGGTCCCTGTCCAGGCTCACATAAATAATGGGTGTTGGATCCAGGGCTCAGGCAGATCTGATACTAGGACTTCCTGTCCTCACCACTGTGGTATACTGCTGTATCTGGATAACTATGACCATTCATCCAAACTTATCCATGCAGAAAGTCCTCCAGCACCCCAATGTCTAGTCTAACCTTCTTGCCAGTGTAGCTAGGTCATCTTATCACCACAATATTTTTCATAGTCTATCTTTAGCCATTTATTAAACAGAACTTACTGAGCATCAGCATATGCCTATGCACAGGAAATATATTGGACAATTTCAACCCAGCCTATTTTGTGTTATGGGCTGAGCACAATATCACTAGTCCTGTAAAGGTAAAAATCTGGAAAGCTATAGAATGTATAGAAGGGGATCAAGCCCGGATATGAGGAAATCAGGAAGGCATCTCAGAGAAGCCAATGACTCCTGAAAGATGAGCAGATGTTCTCCCCCCCACCAAAGATATGTGGAAAGAGCAGGTCGAATATAAGGCCTCTGGTGCCAAAATTGGAAGGGTATGTATCTTAATCTGTTTACTGCTTCTGTGACAGACACCACAGACTAGGTACCTTATAAATGCTAACTTATAGTCTGCAGTTGGGAAGTCCAAAGACACAGTGCCAGCATCTGGTGAGGGCCTCTATGCTGATCATAATATGGTGGAAGAGAAAGCAAGCACTCTGGCAGCAGAGAGCTTACTTTCATAACCAAGCCATGCACAATAATGACGTTCATTTGTTCACAGGGGTGGATGTCTCATAAATTGGTACCTCTAGATTATCCCACTTCCCAATACCATTACAGTGGCAATTACATTTCTACATGAGTTTTGGAGAAGACTTTCAAAACATAGCAGTATGTATGGAATACTTAAAAGTATTTTATTTTGCATAAGAGGTATGCCTGTGTGAGTTGGGGCTGAAGAACACAGATAGGCAAACTGTTATTCCCTGTGGAACAAATTTGAATCATCTTATTTTCCCATGGCCTGCCTATTTTCACATTTAAAATGATTTTAAAAAAAAACACAAACCATATTCTATGATGTGAAAAATACGTGAACTTCAGATATCAGTGTTCACAAGTGAAGTTTTATTAGAACACAGGCATACCCATTTTTTTTCTTCTATTTTTTTATGGTTTCTTTATGCTATGACAGCAATGTTAAGTAGTTATAACAGGGATCAAATATAGTTGGTCTAGAAAATCTAACATATTTGCTATCTGGCCTTTTACAGAGAAAGTTTGCCGAAAATTTTTATTCTAAAAGGCAGAGGAGACGTTGAAAGAGTTTTAATTCTCAAATTTCTTCACTTGGCTCTTTAATTTTCCTTCTTTCATGTTTTCTCATCTTAGCTCTCTGAAGAGCCATTTTTACCTAAAGTCATTTTGTTGTATCTTAGACTGCTTCTGGAGTATTGTAAGTAAGCAGCTATGGCATTCATAAACCACCACATTCATAATATAGAGCTTGTCTAAAATGAGAGTCTTCCTGTTTGAGAATGGGGATAGGATCACTATTATCTGTATGTCCATTTTATTTTTATTTTATTCTTTTGGTACTGGAGATTGAACTCAGGGCCACTTGACCACTGAGCCACATCCTCAGCCCTATTTTGTGTTTTATGTAGAGACAGGGTCTCACTGAGTTGCTTAATGCCTCGCTGTTGCTGAGGCTGGCTTTGAACTTGGAATTCTCCTGTCTCAGCCTCCCTAAGTGCTGGGATTACAGGCTTGCGCCACTGCGCCCAGCTTATATGTCCATTTTAAACCCTCATGTCCCTTGTGCTTCTGAGTATAAACTGCGGGATGAATTGTGAGGTTTACTAGTAAGTCTTAAAGATGTGGTGTCCTTTCCCCTCTCCCCAACTCTGTGGGTACACACATGCTAACCACACACACACACACACACACACACACATACACACACACTCACAGAAAACAGGTCAGTGGGTATCAACTGGTCAAGAACACCTGTAGTTACCTTTAGAGAAGTCACTCCATTCAGAGGAAGCATCAGTGAAACAAAAGCAGGGAAACAGTTTGAGGACTATTGTGTCTAGACAGCTAGATTCTGAAACATTGAGGAAAATTCTGGAGAGCTTGTCAGAGCTCTACAGGGATAACTAGTCATCCTGCAATTTAGCAGAGAGGCTATTTTCTGCTGCATTTGACAGGTGGATGAGTTCTAATCTGCATGTCTATTTTGAAACATTGCTTACCCAAGAGGAAAACATCTGGTTGGAAACATAGGCAGTGGTTCACAATCTATTGCTGGATATCAGTAGCTTAGAAGATTATAGCTGATTATTAGTTGGTTTCAAACCTGGAGTAAGGTGACTGTCATCAGTTAAAGAGATGGGTCATTCAGTTTCTTCTTATGTGTGTGTTAATACTTCTGAATATTTTCTCATTATGCTTAACCCTTAGAAAGTGAAATCATTCCCCATAAAACCCACTTATCTGCTTCTGGGTCTCAGTAAAACAGAAACTTAATATGGGTGCCAGTGTTGATATTTCCTGTAGGTTTTTTTTTACTGTTAGAATTTTAAATTAAGCTATTCTTGCAGAATTTTTTACCTAATGACTATAGATTAGACACACCTGCCAATCCTGCTGTGTTATGCTAATTTTAATTGTTGTTCTTCAGAATTATTAAGCATGGAGTAATATTGAACTGAATATTTTATTGATATGAATGTGGACTACGTTTTTATTTAGAGTGAAGTTTTGAATGTTCATAAACAATTTTTAAGGACTTTGCATTAAAATCTCACACATTCTGGTGACACAGGGAAGAATCCATGATTAATACTTTTATTAATATTCTGGTGAATTAATGAATATATGCAGATACCTAGTAATGATTTTGTACATTTATATACATTTTTATATTCAAAAGTTATAAAATCTAGATATTAATATTAATTATTAAAGTTATTAATATAATTTTGCAATGCACTTGGAAAAAGAAAATTTTTGTTTTGTATATATATACATACATATATATGCATGCAGGTAGGTACATAGGGAAACATATATGTCTCTAACACATACACACACACATATTATATCCTTAGTGCTAAGCACTGGGAACATAATAGACATTATATTAATCTAACATTTGTTGTATGAATAAGAAACAGTTTTTAACTATTAAAATGTTATGGACATTTTCTTAATGCCAGAGACACTTCTTTGTGTGTTTGTGTGTTTTTTTTAATAACTTTGTGCGACTGTAGTGAAATTTTCCCTTTTAGGGGTAAAAGAAAATCATTTTGACTTTACAATCTATCATTTGTGTGACTGATGACAAAATTTGGTGCATATTTTTAACTTGATCTTTCCAAATCTCAATGTTTAACAGTAAATATCTTAGAGATAAAATGGAAAATGGATATCTTGTGCATGCTTTGGGTATATTCACTTGTGCTACTTTTAAAATCAGAGAATCATAGAAAGTAGAGGGTTTTCAGTAGTGCTGTCTCTACCCCTTGCAAGCTGAGCTCTGTACTTTGTGTTTATACAGAGGGTGATACATCTTTAGAAAAAGGGATTTTGATGCTCACAAATATGGAAAGCTTCTGATACAGACCAGTGGTTCTCAACCTGGGGCAATCCTACACACTTCTGCCCTGTGGACATTTGTCAATGTCTAGAGATGTTTTTGACTGTAGCCTCTGGATGGATACTATTGTCATCTGGAGCCCAGATATACTGCTAAATATCCTACAGTGCTCTGGATAGTTCACCTCACTCCTCCCCTCAGACAGGATGATCTGGCCCACAATGTCAATTGTGTTGAGGTTGAGAAACCTTGTTGTAGACCAGTGCCTGATTTTGCTGATAAGGAAGCTGTGTACAATGAGATGGGAGATTTATTTAAATCAAACAGTTTATTTCATGCATGAGTCAAAGTCTTGACTTTCCTTACTTTATGCTTTGTGTCTTTTAATTGAGGATCCATATGAAATACCATTTTGGAAAGAAAAATAACATCAGCATGGTGTACCTCTAAAAGAATAACATAGTGCTTTGCATGTGCTTCATTGCAATAAATATCTTTCATTATCCAGCATACTATCTGTAACAAAGATTAAGACGATAGTTTTCCTGTTTGTCAAGAGCTACCAGCTGGGAAAATTGACTGAGAGATAAATAAATATGAATCAATAAGTAGTATCCTAAAATATTCATAAAATGCTATATGAATGTCAACAAGGGAGGATATGATTAAGTTCGGAGGGGGTCTGGGAGTAGTGCAAACTACAGAGAAGAGGTAACATACTTGAGACCCTGAAGGTTAAACAGGAGTTTGTTTACACAGACTAAAAGAGGAGGGAGAGCACTTTCTTGGTTGAGATAACATTATACCAAAAGACATGGAAAGGTCAAAATTCTTAGTGCATCCTCATAAAATTTTAGCATGAACAGGAGCTTGCTATCTTATGGCCCATTAATCCTACTGCTGGGTGTAGTTCCAAAGGAAATGGAATCAGTATATCAGAGAGTTACCTGAACACACATGTTTATTAAAGTACTATATACATCGTAGCCAAGAAGTGAAATCAACCCAAGTGTCTATTAACAGATGCATGGATAAAACACACACACACACACACACACACATGCACATGTGAAATATTATTCATCTGTTAAAAAATGAATTTCTGTCATTTGCAGCAAGATGGATGGAAGGGGAGCTTGTTATGTTAAGGGAAAAGCTGGGCACAGAAAGATAACTACTACATGATCTTACTCATGTGTGGAAGCTAAAAAAATGTTGCTCACAGAAGAGAGTAGAGCAGTGATCACTAGAGGCTAGGAAGAGTGGGAGGTGGGGGATGGAGGGCATTGGATAATGGGCACTGAAATACTGTTAGACTGGAGGAACAGGTTCTAGTGTCTTGTTGCACAGTAGAATAATTATAGTGTTCAACAAGTCATTACATATTTCATTGAGAACTATAAGAGAATAATTCAAAGGCTGTGAACAGGAAGAAACAATTGAGTGTATAAGGAGCTAGAAATATACATTGTAAACATGTATACATGTTTATACATTGTATACATGTTTCTAGTTATCACAGTATACCTCATAAATATGTACAATTATTATGTGTCAATTAAAAACTTAGTCAGCAATTTGCCAATTTGGGCTTATTTGAGGGTAGAAGATGAGATAAGAGATAAAACCTTTCACCACAGATTCTCATTCCTGTGCCATAGTGCTGGAAGTTTCACTGTAGGAAATTAGTTCCATTTGGCTTAAAAATTGCCCTTTCCCTGCCATTCTCTCTAGAGTGAAACCATGTGTCCAGATACATTATGTCTCCAAAAGACCTTCAGGGGACAAAGCATATCCAACTGCTTTTCTTTATGAAAATAAAACTGACTCACATGGTGATAGGAGTCCCTGGGTGTTTGAGGAGGGCAGCGTAGTACTAGTGGGGACAGAAAAGAATAAGAAAATTCAGGATGATGGGTTGGCTGTCATATTCTGGTATGCCAATTCCTAGTTTGATGTGGACTTTGAGTAGTCACACTTGTGATATTTTCATGGCCAAACCTTTTGTAATATTAGAATTGTATATTCTTATTTTATTTCTTTCAAGTTAGTTGACTATAAAGGAGTAAGCACCTTTTACAACATGGTCCCTCAGCCACAAATCTGGCTACACAGAATTTACCAGTCAAGGGCCACTTGGCTGAAACAGATCTTGAACATATAACCTTGGAGGAATTCATAATTTGAATCTTATAAAACAGGATTCAGAGCCATCATTAACACATTCAGGGCCTTTTTGTGAATCAGAGTGTCCTACTGGTCCACCATTTGGAAAGAGATTGCTTTCTTCCTGCTCTGGAAACCCCAAAGCCAGGGCTACTGGCCATAGCTAGTGGCTTGATGAAAGGAAGTTGGATTTCAGACCCACCTGCATCTCTTCTACCAGCTGCCTTGGTGTAGACCACATACTGCTATCATTGTACACATGGACCCTGGAAAGGACAAGCCAAGTGGCAAAATTCATGTTGTTGATCAGTAATATAACCTTAGTTTAATCACACAGAGAAGGAGCATGGATATTTATGTTGGGCGGGGGAGTCTGTAAAGCTGTGCCCACTGTTATCTTTCACTCCAAAGAAGAGTTATACTTCTGGTAAATTCCTCATCCCTGGTCTGCATGACCATAGTTGCACACTGTGTTGCCTTAAGTATTGCCTTTATTGCTAGCTATCCAGAGGAATTCCTCTAGCTCTGCCATGAATATTCTCTGTGTGGCATCTGTACCTAATGCGTTTCTAGGTTTAGCCACAGCACTTGAGTCTGCTCTTTTCTCTTCCTGCAACTCTGTCTTTAAGAAACATGTGCTTTCTCTACACATATCCTCACATGACATTTGTCTGTGTGGTTCTCTAGCACTGTCCTCCTCCTCACCACACCCATCCCCTGAGCTCATGGGAATGATATCTTGCATCTAGCTCTGCCTTTTGACAGTTCATGGAGACTTGGGGCTCTGAATATAGTTCTTTGCTTTATTTCTATGACAGAATTCTAGAGACCTGATCCTGATCCTGATTCTGATCTTCTGTGAGTGAGTGTTCTTCCTTAAGGCATTTGGAGGTTTATGATGTATATTAACATCCAAGAAGCATTTAAGAGCGTTCTATGTGCCAAGCCCTGAGCAAGTTCCTCAGAGTGAAGGAAATAAGACATCACATTAAAACTCAAGAAATCACACCAGCATGTTTGCTTTGATTTAATTAAATCAAAAAGTTAACAATTAAATTATGATTTTTTTCTCTGTGCAATTTTATAACATAATCATTAGAAAATCAAAACCCCCAAGTATAATAGTAGTGGCCACTGGTTGTTGTTAGATGGAGTAATTCTGTAAGGAGTTACATTATGCACTTCTGTCTCTTACAGCATGCGTTCACAATGCATTGTGCTCATTGCCACATTTTATTCTTGCTCCTGTGATTTGCATTGCTTTTTTTGAAAGCTGTAATAAATATTTCCTATGTTGGACTCTAATTCCTTGAACTTGGCATGTTGATTATTCACACCCAGTAGGAAAGTAAGGACTTAAGTGTGACTGTTTTCCTCTTCAACAGGTTCATATTCATTTTTCTTTCTCTTTAGTATCCCAGTGGCTCAGGAGGCTGAGGCAGAAGGATCATGAGTTCAAAGGCAGCCTCAGCAACTTAGCAACCCCCTAAGCAACTTAGCAAGACCCTGTCTCAAAATAAAAAATAAAAAGGGCTGAGGATATGGCTCAGTGGTTAAGTGTACCTGCATTCAATCCGCAGTGCAAAAAAAAAAAAAAAAAAAAGTAGAACTTTATTTGTTTTTACTTCATTTGATGTCTCCTTTAATGTTTTTATGTGTATTCTGGTTTCTCAGTTTTAATATGCTGTTCATTCATCATAAATCTCTTAAATTTTATTGTTTGCTTATATAAATAAACATTCAGAATGATTAAAAATTAAATAATATAAAATGTTCTAAGAGGTAAACAGTTCATAAATTTTTATGTATCTTTGTATAGTACATTAAATTCTAAATGTTATTTAAATTGAACTTTTATATATTATAAATATTATAAGGTTAATCGTGGAAAATTTTACAAACAATAAGAAAATAAATCTTTAGAAAATCATATTATTTTTGTAAACACTTGTGACCCACCTGTCATTTCAATG
Organism: Xerus rutilus; assembly: GCA_028644305.1. Classification (NCBI taxonomy): domain Eukaryota; kingdom Metazoa; phylum Chordata; class Mammalia; order Rodentia; family Sciuridae; genus Xerus; species Xerus rutilus. The sequence continues at coordinate 19,860,022 of CM053411.1, read as the reverse complement.
GCAACTTCTATAAATTAGTTTTTATTGAATATATCTTGATTGAAATATTTCTACTTCTAAAAACTGCTATTTGAGATCAGTTCTCCTTCTCTATAAAAGAGGGCTGGACAGGTTTAGAAATTCTGGTGGTCTCCAGGCCAGAGGTAATAGTGTACTACTTAACATTGTACAAAATGATATTTTCCTTTTCCAAATTGAGTGAAGAGCTGCAGAGAGTCCTTAATATTCTTGACCTATTATAGTTTTAAATGTTCAGTCTGAGGATTTCCATTTCAATCAGGCAGCTAGAGTGGAATCAAATTGAAAAGTGAAATGAATTACATTTCCTTCATTGGTTGTTATATATCAGAGCAGGGGCCTTTAATTAGCATATAAGCCAGTGAAGTGCCCTCAGTGTCTTGAATCAAGAGGGCTTTCACCCTAGGGAAGGTGATAACTCTTGCATTTAAACCTTGCTCAGGAGAGTTCTAGTTGTTAATCAAGGACCATTTTATCTAAAGATGAAGAATGTAACAAAGGAACAAATTATAATATAATCTACCTTAAAGTCATTATGTAAAGAGACAGAGGAAAAATAGGAAACAAATACTTGTTTAACAAACGCATAAGGAATATTGAGTACCTAAAAGATATTATGGCAGGGACTAAGGGAAATGGGGAAGTCATTGCACTTCATTGAAGTTCATCATTCCTGTCAATAAAATGGGGATAACATGCAAGTCTTACAGCATTACTGTGGGGATTAATGTTAATATAATACAGAAATTCACACTCAAAAAAAAAAGCTTTGGCTGTTATTAGAATCAATAATGATGAATATAGGCTAAGGAGATTACATCTGTTTTTGGAAGGCAAAGATCTGTTGAAGGTTTTGGGTATGTGCGATGACTGTACTATTCCAAAGGTAGCAATAGTGGGCATTGCTTCCATAGGGCAGAAACGTGTTAGAAGCTGACTGCAGTATTCCTGATAAGATGATAATTGAAACTTGAATTAGGTTGGAGGTGGAGTGGTTGCAGATTTGGACTGAAGAAGTAAAAAGAGATATATTAAGGTCACAGAATTCAAGGTTTCACATCTACTTTTGTAGGACATAACAGGTTTGAAGCTCAATAATGTCACCCATCAGCTGCTAACCTTAGACTGGTCATTTTTCCCCAGTTTAGAATTTCCTGTATTTTTTCTCTTGAACTCATAAAATCTGTGCACATCAAAAGAGATGATGCTTTCTGAGTTGCGCTGTAGAATTGGTAAGAAGATTGGTAGGAAGATGGTATCCTGAAAGCTACTGCTTGACTAATTCTGAGAAGTTTCTTCCAAAGCATTTTCTGACAGTTGCCTAATCCCAGGAAGAAACAAAACATGACCTTCCTTAATAGCACTGTTCCTTTTTTCCCTGCAGTTATAGTTATTGCTTATCTTGCTTTATGTCTTAGAATGCTATAATTCTAATGTGCTTATACTGAATTACTGGCTCAAACCATTTTTAAGAAAATGCCAAAAACCTATTTTGAAAACCTTGTTAGGGACATATATGAAGGACAGATCATTCTGTATTTTGGGAAACAATGTTATGATGATTAATTTTCAGAGAAACATTGTGAATGGATGTGTTTGTCAGTAGAGGGTGTTTTGGGTGGTGGGAGACACATTGTAGCTGGCATGAATATTTAGATTAAATACTCTATTTAATTATCTCAATTTCTTTTAATAAGAGATGCCCCCCCCCAAAAAAAAATCTTTGCACTGCCTGTAAATTAACTTGAGCTACAACCCAATCAGCTTTCAAATATGACTGCCTGTCCTTTGTGTTATGTTTGTATTTGTAGGTGGATCTGTCCGTATGGGTATGCACATTATCACTTAGTAATGCATACAACTTCTGCTTTCTGAGAAATGTCTCAGGAATTTTAAAGCCCACATCACTAGTTCCATTATTTTTTGTTTTCTTTTTTAGTTTGAGCTATTGTTTATCCACGTTCTTTATGGGCTGAGTGTACCTTCAGGCATTTTTTAGGAAAGGAATTGCCATTTTGTATGAAACATAATCATATACACTGCTTGTAGCTAAACAGGAGGGAAAACAGATCTTGGATTATTAGTAAAATGCTCTCATTTTCTTCTTTTTTATTTTACAGGCTAGACATAGTTTCTAAAAGTATTAAACAAAATAGGCTTTCAAGATACTTTTGACTGTAGCTGTAAAGTGGAGCGATAACTCTGAGTTTTACCTTTTGTTTGAAATGAGAAAATCTATGGGAATCTCTAAGCTGATGTTATTTGATTTATTTCTTATTTCTCTGTCTGGTGGGCAATGAGAATAGACGGGAGACAAAGTGGCTCTAGGACTGTTGTTGACACTGCATTCAGCTGTATGGTGTTGCCTCATCTCTTTCTGCAGTTTCTTTACTTGGATTTCAGATACGCTGGAGTAGCAAAGAGTAGCAGGATCCTGTCCTATCCTTTAACTAATAGTGCTCAAACTTCATTGGCCCAATTTCTCTCTCTCCTCCACCCCCGAGGCAGAAGGAAAGAGGAACCGGGGTAAAATAAATACACAAAGCAAAAGTACATAGATCTTCACAATTTTGTCTAATAATAGCAAAGTGATTTCTCTTTCCTTTGTCATCTCTTCCTCTTATATTCTTACAAATAAGAAGTTAAATGTATTATGTGCAAATACATCAGAAACATGAACAGTCTACCATAGAACTAACTTAATCGTTAAGAACAGTGGCTGGGAAACCTTTTCTGTAAAGAGCCAGATCATAAATTTCTAGGCTTTGTGAACCACATTGTTTCTATTGCAACTACTCAACTCTGCTGTGGTGTGGAAATAGCCATAGACAAAATGGAAAAAATAAATGAATGTGACCGTGTTCACATAAGATTCATTTATGGACTTCTGAATTTCAGGTAATTTTTCATATGTAGTGGATTACTATTCATTTGTTTTTTTAACCAAGTTTATCAATATATTTCTTAACTCACATGCCATAAGAGTAAAGCATGTGCTAGATTTGACTCATGAGCTTTGTCAACCAGAGAATAAAAACAAAAATATGATTCTGTTCATGAAGCATCGAGAGTGACAGTAACTACCATTTATTATCATTTACTATACATAAGGCACTGTGTCAGATGCTTTATCTATCATCTGATTTAATGTGTAAAACAATTCTATATTAGGCATTACTAGCTTAATCTTGACAGAACTAACTGAAGCTCTTGGAAGTTAGGGTATTTTTCTAGTATCACACTGTTGGTAAATCAAAGACTTGTGTTCAGCTGTTATGAGGCAGCAAAACTCTAGGAATACCTCATTGCTTCTTTGGATTTTCAGCTGTCATCTGTAAAATGGAAGTGCTATTCTTTATCTCATTGGCATATAGATGCAGTGAGGCCCATGTAATTCTGAAAGTTCTTTAGAGCTATGCAACTTTACTATTAAGATGATTGGGTTAGTGTATTCATTAAGTTAGTTTTCCTTCTAGCTTTAGCATCTCAGATCCATTATTATTTTTATCTAATTTGAAAAGTAAAATATTCTTAAAATTCTGTGAGACTTGTTATCAGGTAATAAATCAATATATCATAGAATATAGTTTAAATTGATTATATTGCTGGTAACAGGAGATATAATAAAGAATAGTATAGGCTAGCATGAATCAGGAAAAAAGTTTCATCAAGAGAAGTACAAGCTAGTTTTTAAAGAATAAGATGGACTGGAGTTGGCACAGGGTATTAATATGTATGTAAGAATCATATTTTATCAATGAATTTCTACCATCAACATGAATAATTAAAATTATTAAATTTATAAATAATTAAATAATTAAATTTCCTTTGTGAAATTTAAAAGAGTTTGTGATCTAAAAGCTAATGTTTAAAGAAATCATGAATTAATTAAATATAGACCCGGAATTTAAGTTTTACCGTATTTTTTACAAGATGAAAATATATTGATTCTAGAAACTCAGGTTGATAATTCTATTTGAGATGCCTAGCAATGTACATCAACCAATTTTTAAGCAGTAGGTATGTGAGTTCTTAGAGTAAAGTGAAGATAAGCAAAAAAAACCAAAAAAGCACTGGTATCTAGCCTTCATAAAAAGATCTCAGGAAAAAAAAGAGATCTAAGAAATGTATGAAATGCAAAATTCAAAAGTTAAAAAAATATGTGAAATATAACATTAAAAAAATCTCTCAAAAAGTAAGAAAAAAAGAAAGAAAATAATAGAGAATTCAAGTAACCAGTGTAAGTACTAGAAATGCAAAGGAAGTATAATATTCTTAGAGAAATAAGGATTTATATATATGAATGATATAATCAGAGAAAAAAGTACTCTTATCAGATATAATCAGAGAAAAAAGAATGTGAAATTTTCAAATTTGATGTCATGTTTAAAAGAGTGAAGAGTTGATAAGATATATTCAGTATGTTAAAAAAATGAGTTTGGAAATTGGGGGAAAAATTATGAGAATCAAACCAGAAGCTCCAAAATTCTCCTAATAGGAGTTCCAAAAATGGAAAATATTAGGGAGCAACTGTTCAAAATAGTAGGAAAAAAAGCTTGTATAGTAAGGAAGGATATGATTCATCTTGTTGAAAGAACTCACTGAGGAGAGAGAAGATGGCTGAAGCAAGCTAGGAAGTGTGTCTGATCTCACAACACAGAAAAAAGGCAGGAGAGGAAAGCAGAATTGAGAGGTAGGTGACAAAATAAATGCTCTAGGACTTGACGTTACATAGTCTGAGATCTAGAGAGCCTGGAAGATAGATTACCAGAGTAGAAAACAAACTCATGATGCCCTCACCTCTGATCCTAAAACTGTGGGTGAGAAGAGGGGCAGTGGACATTTTCCTAAGCCAACTCACTTAAAAACTGGTGGAAAGACAGACAAAATGTAAAGCACCAAGGTAGCAGAAGGCCCTTTAAAACAGTGCAAGTAGCTTATGACCAATTCATGAAAAGAAAACTAAGGCCAGTGTCTATAGCCATCTTGTGGAGCCCTCAGCTGAGCAATTGCCCTCTTAAATCAGCACAGCTTCTTTCCACATCCAGACAGCAGCAAGTGGGGCCTCTTAAGAATTTGGCCAGAACTTCTAGAAGCACCACTACAAGCTGAGAATCGCTGAAGTCCCTCTCCCTCCCCCTTCCCACAAACAAGGGGAATAAATGAGCTGGAGGGGATGTGTGCCAGAGAATTGCACATCTAGCCCTCTTAGCTTCAGTGACCTAGGCATCCACTTCTCACTCAATTCAGAGACAATAGTGAAGCAGCTTTGGACCCAAACAAGGGAAAGCAGATTCACGAGGCCTCAACCAGTGACACCGTGGGGAGGCAATATAGGAAACCTAGTGACAGTCCCCAGGATCAGGATTGCTGCATTGGGATCACAGGGCTGTACCAGAGGGAAGAGTTCCTTGCATACTCAGTGTCATAGAGACCCCAGGGAAATTGCCAGAGGCTATGTAGCAGAAATTCTAATACCAACCTTAATAGGTACACAGCCTCAACTATAATCACAACTGGCGAGTGATAGGGCATTGTTTGGATACTTGTGGGACCTTGCATCAGACTTAGTAAGCAGAGGTGATGAATGCTTGCTGTTCATAACCTAGGGCATTAGAACCTAGAGTCCAGGTGAAGCCCTGAAAAGCCTTCACTACAGTATCTCAGAGAGCAGCATCGTCCGGGGGAATACTTCTACACCATAGAATACCCATGGAAAACCCATACAATGCCTGTGGTCACAGATAACCACCAGGATCTTCACTATGAAAAGGATCCAGTAGAGGGGAGCAGGTACCTGGTGACCCACAGAAAACACAGGGGCACTTTATAGCCTGCACATAATAGGAAAAGCCAACCTACAACACTCCATCCAAGCAGTCAGGTAGGTGCAGGACCCTAAGCTGACAACCAGAAGGTACTGAGAGGAGGCTAATAGCAACTAGGGAGTCGGCTTCTATGCCCCTGCAGCTTTAGAGAGATCCACAGCCAAAAACTGATGGATATTTGCTAAATGTCCAAACATTAGTGAAATCCAAACCAACATGCAACAAGAATTTTCTTCATCTTGACATGGCATACTATAAACAACTCTAGTGACAACTTTGATTATATAAATAACTCCTTAACTTGAACAATAATTGTTAACCTGATAGCCAATATTGTACCTTCAACCCATTTGAATGTTGTTCATCTGATGGTTTAAAGCATTAATTGAAATCAATCTGCCTATCTTTGTTTCTCTAGGTTTAGTTTATACCAGCTTCTCTTACCCCCCATACATCCCCTTGCATTATCTGCTACTATAGCAAATAACACTCATTCATCTATTTCTTCTTTTTACATTGGTGTAAATTGCCCTTTTATAGCTTCCCTTATCTCTCTTTCTGTCTCTTTTTTCCCTCTCTTATTTGCCCAATCTTTCCTCTTCCCTCCTTTTAGCCCAAACATAGTAAGTGTACTAAAGGAGTTTACTAAAGTTAACAACTACTTTTTGACCTGTTCCAGAACTTTATTATAGCTTTTTACCTGAATTTCAGGAACTAAACAGAATAAATGCAACGAGTTTTTGTTCTTATAAGGTTGAGTAGAATGAGCCTTGGCTTAGAAGTGATTATGGTAAATAGGGCTCAGTGGCCTCTCTTAAAGTCGTGTTGATACTGGGATTATTAAAAATCATACATTGCATTAAAATATCATTATCTAGGTATTCACTCAAGAAAAAGAAGCTTACAAAGTAGTCCTTCACATAAAAGAAGTCAGAATCATGGTGAAAAATGGGTAGACATGCAAACAATATGAAAAACAAGAGAACAAACCATCTTAAAGAGCCCATGATGCTTCAACAGCAGTGTTCATTGAAACCAAAGTGTAGGAAATGTCAGAGAAGGAATTTAGAACATTCATAGTTAAACAGTTCTATGAGCCAAAAGATGACATAAAAGAGTGAAATCAGAGAGAAAATACAGGAAGTGAAAGATCAATAAAGAGAGATTCTGAAAAAGAATCAATTGAAATACTTGAAATGAAGAAATCAATAAATCAAATTAAAAATTCAATGGAAAACATTACCACTACAGTAGACCACTTTGAAGACAGATTTTTCAGGCCTTGGAGACAAAGTATATAATCTTGAAAATAAAGATGACCATAGAGATAAGATGTTAAGAGACTGTGAACAGAATATTCAAGAAATATGGGATAACATGAAAAAGCTAAATTTAAGAATCATTGAGATAGATTAAGACTCTGAAATTCAAACTAAAAGAATGTATAATATTTTCAATGAAATAATATCAGAACATTTTCCAAACTTTATGAATGAAATTGAAATTCAAGTGCAGGTGACATATAGGACTCCAAATATACAAAATCACAACAGACCCACTCCAAGACTCATTTTTATGAAAATGCCTAACATACAGAATAAGGAGGGAATTTTAAAAGCTGCTAGAGAAAAATTAAAGGTCATATTTAGTTATAAATCAGTCTGATCGCAACTGATTTCTCAATGCAGACCCTAACAGTGAGGAAGGCTTGGAATAATATATACCCAGCTCTGAAAGAAAATGGATGCCAACCCAGAATACTATATCCAGCAAAATTAAGTTTCAGACTTGAAGATGAAATAAAAGCCTTCCATGATAAACAAAAGCTAAATGAATTTATAACTAGAAAGCCTGCACTACAATATGTACTCAATAAAATATTTCACAAAGAAAAAATGAAAATCAGCAGAGGAACTACACTAGAAGAATAGTCTATCAAAAAAATTTAATTCAATTTAAACACTAGAAATAAATCAAAATGGCAGGGAGTAAAAATCATCTCTCAATAATAAAATTGAATGTAAATGGTCTACAGTCTTCAATCAAAACACAAAGTTTGGCAGATTGGATTAAAAACAACAATATGCTGTCTGCAAGAGACTCACTTCATAGTAAAAGACAACCACAGCCTGAAGATGAAAGGATGGATTTTGTAAACAAGTAGAGGTTACTATTCTCATATCAGATAAAGTGGACTTCAAGCCAAAATTAATCAGAAGAGACAAAGAAAGTCACTTTACACTGTTAAGGGAATGATACAACAAGAAATAACAATCACAAATATTTATGCCCCCCAAACAATGGGGCATCTACATGCATCAAAAAATATTAAGAATCGAATAGACCGCAAAATGATAATACTGGTTGACTTTAACATGCCTCTCTCATCACAGGATAGATCATCCAAATACAAACTGAATGAAGATTCTACAGAACAAAAACTATAATCAATCATTTAGACTTAACAGACACCTAGAGAATATTTCATTCATTACTGAATGAATACGGGGCTGGGATTGTGGCTCAGTGATAGAGTGCTTGCCTAGCACATGTGAGGCACTGGGTTCGATTCTTAGCACCACATATAAATGAATACAATAAAGGTCCATCAACAACTAAAAAATTTTTTTAAAAAATGAATGAATACACTTTCTTCTCAGCAGCACATAGAACATTTTTTAAAAATAGATCATATATTAGGCCACAAAGCGGCTATTAGCAAATACAAAAATTATAGAAATAATACCTTGCATTCTATCAGATCATAATGGAAAGTAGATATTAACAATAAAATAAAAAATAGAAACCACTCTAACACCTGAAGACTAAATAATACGCTTTTGAATGATAGATAGCAGAGGAAATCAGGGAAGTAATTAAAAAATACTTAAGTGAGATAGTGATACAGCATATCAAAATCTCTTGAGACATACTATGAAAGTGGTTCTAACATGAAAGTTCATAGCATTGAGCTTATACATTAAAAGAATAAAATGATACCAAATAAATAATCTAACTGTACATCTCAAGAACCTAGGAAAAGAATAAAACAAAACCAAAATCAGTAGAAGAGAGGAAATAATTAAATCAGAGCTGAAATCAATGAAATTGCAATCAAAAACATTCAAAAGTTCAACAAAACAAAAAGTTGTTTATTTGAAAGAATAAACAAAATGGATAAACCCTTAGCCGAGCTAAGCAAAAGAAAGATGGAAAACTCAAACTATTAAAATCTGTGATGAAAAAGTAAATATCACCACAGACACTACTGAAAGAAATCCAGAGGATTATCAGAGACTATTTTGAAAATTTATATTCCAATAAGGTAGGAAATCTTGAATAAATCAACAAATTCTTAGAGACATATTACCTACCCAGATTGAACCAACAGGATATAGAAACCTTAAATAAATCAATGTCAAATTATAGAATGAAAGAAGCCATCAAGGGCTGGGGTTGTTGCTCAGTGGTAGAGCACTTACTTAGCATGCATGAGGCACTGGGTTCAATCCTCAGCACCACATATAAAAAAAAATGAATAAAATAAAGATCCATCAACATAAAAAAAAAATAGAAGAAGCGATCAAGCCTACCAAGAAAGAAAAGCTGAGGACTAGATGGATTCTCAGCTGAGTTCTGCCAGACCTTAAAAGAAGAACTATAGGATAGGGTTGTGGCTCAGTGGTAGAGCACTTGCCTAGCACTTGTGAGGCACTGGGTTTGATCCTTGGCACCACATGTAAATAAATAAATAAATAAATAAATAAATAAATAAATAAATAAAGAAGAACTAATGCCAATCTTCCTCTAATTATTCCTTTAAATAGAAAAGTAATGAACTCTTATAAACACATACTATGCAGCCAGTATTAGTCAGAAACCAAAACCAAACAAAGATGCATCAAAGAAAGAAAACTTTAGGCCAATATCATTGCTGAACAAACATGTGAAAATTCTTAATAAAATTCTGGTACAGTATCATGTATAGAGACAAGTGGAATAGAATAGAAAACACACAGGGAAACCCATCTAAATACAGTTACCTCATACTAGACAAAGGCAACAAAACATATGTTGGAGAAAAGATAGCCTCCTCAACAAACAGTGCTGGGGAAACTGGAAATCCATATGTATTAGAATGAAATTTAATCCCTATCTCTCACCCTGCATAAAACTCAACTCAAAGTGGATCAAAGACCTAGGAATTTGACCAGAAACTCTGCAACTGCTAGAAGAAAATGTAGACTCAATACTCTACATGCGACTCAGGAACTGAATTCCTTCACAAGACTACTAAAGTACCAGAAGTAAAATAAAAAATAAATGGATGGCATCAAATTAGAAACCTTCTTTAAAGCAAAGTAAACAATCAGGAGTATGAAAAGAGAGCCTACAGAATGGGAGAAAATCTTTGCCACCTGCTCCTCAGATATGTCATTAATATACAGAATATACAAAAACTTAACAAAACTTAACACTAAACAAATAACTCAACGAATAAATGGGCAAAGGTTGTAAAGAGACACTTCTTAAAAGAAATGCAAATGGTCAACAAATATATGAAAAAATGTTCAACATCTCTAGCAATTCAAGGATGCAAATTAAAACTACACTGAGATTTTATCTCACTCTAGTCAGAATGGCAATTATCAAGAATACAAGTAACAACAAATTTTGGCAAGGATGTGGGGAGAAAGGTACACTCATACATTATTGGTGGGACTGGAAATTGGTGCAACCACTCTGCAACACTATGGAGATTCCTCAGAAAACTAGAAATAGAACCACCATTTGACCTAGTTATTCCACTCCTCAGTATATATATGAAAAGGATTTAAAATCAGCATACCACAGTGACACAGCCACATCAGTGTTTATAACAGCACAATCGCAGTAGCTAGGCTATGGAGTGACAACCTATGTGCCCTTCCACAGATGAATGGTTCTTGTCATTATATATACATATATATATGTATATTATATATGTATCTCCAGTGTGTGTGTGTGTGTGTGTATGTACATGTATGTATGTACATGTATGTGTACATGTACATATACACACACAATGGAGTATTAGTCAGCCATAAAGAATGACTTTATGGCATTTGCTGATAAATGGATGGAACTGGGGACTATCATGCTAAGTGAATTAAGTCAGTCTCAAAAGTCAAAGGTCAAGTGTTTTCTCTGATACACAGAAGCTAAACCAAACTAAGGTGGGAGCCATAAAGAAAATAGAAGGAAGGTCAGTGTAGTAGACAAAATGGGAAATGAAAGGAAGAGAGGAGGGTTGGGATAGGGAAAGACAGTGGAATTAATCTGATATAACATTCCTATGCACATATATGCATATACCGCATTGAATCCATGTACATTCACAAGACACTAATTTAAAAAAAGGACAACTATAAGTAAATAACAAGATCAGTAAATTAGAGGGAATGAAACACAGGAAGAAGGAAGGGAAGGGAAGGGAAGGGGAAGAACTGGGAACTGAATTAGAAAAAATTATATTCCATGTTTTTATAATTATGTCAAAATGAATTCTGTTGTCATGTATAGAATGACAATAGAACCAGTAAAAATGACAAGAACCAGTAAAAATAAATAAATTTTACCTATTCTCTTTATCAACTGGAAAGCATTATGCTAAGTGAAGTAAGCCAATCCCAAAAAACCAAATGCCGAATGGTCTCTCTGATTAGTGGATGCTGATGAATAAGGAAGGTGGGAATGGGAAACATAAGAGAAATAGAGAAACACTGGACGCGACATGGGGGAGGCGGGGGGCAGGAAAAGGGAATGGGTATAGTAAAGATGGTTGATAAAAAAAAAAAATATATATATATATATATATACTGTTCATTGAAAGTGCATATAAAGGTGTTTAATATGAAGAATTTAATCTGCTTATAATTTTGTGCAAAGTTAGAAAAAGTATGATTGTAACAATTTTTTTCTATTTGCCTCAACAAATGTTTTCAGTGAACAGTATGTACAGCTTCTGAAAATTTGTTTTTTTTCTGTTATGTTTGATAATATGTATTAAAATGCAACTTTTGAGAAAAAAATAAATAAATATAAAAATAAAATTAAAAAATTAAAAATAAAAAAAAATTCTGAGAATAAATAAATAAATAAATAAATAAATTTTAAAAATTTACCATAAAGTAATAATAAGTGTTTGAGGAGACAGACATGTTTAATGAATGTAAACATTATACAGTATATTTATTATCAAAACATCACATTATACCATCAACATATACAATATTTGTTGTTTGTACCAGTTAAAATAAATTTAATTTAAAAAGAAAAAAATGAACTCACTGAATATCTCACTAAATGAGCTATCCACACTAATATCTACTAGCATAGATATGTTTATGTGTGTCCTCTATCAGGAATACATAGAAGACCCTAGAGAGAGAGACCAGGATACATAGAAAAGCTCAAAAGTGAGAACTGTATTCGATGTTTTAATGCCAAAAAAATGAATAATGATTTCAAAATACATTTAAATACAGAATTCTGCATTGAACCAGTTAACCAACATTGCAGATTAAAAAGAACAAGAACATTTTCGGGCAAATAAGAACCTTTGCCAGGAAGCTACCAGGGGATCAACTCCATCTGAATGAGGAAGTAAAAAATAATAATAATGACAATTATTTCATATGGGAGGGGGAGACAAGCCAAGAAGGGAATTCCAGGTTACAGCAAAAAGAAATCCTTAGGCTGAATGCACCTGGCAACCTTGGAGAGCTGTAGTTCCAATGGAACCAGAGACCCCTGGCTCCCTGGGTCCTGCTGGCACAAAGTATGGACTTGTGTAAATTATTTAACAAGTTGGTATGAAAATTGTGGTTTTATATGGGAATTTTACAGAGCTATTGAAAGGTGTAGGAAGACTTAGCCAACACTCCAAAGAAAATTAATCAAATTTTAAAATGGTTTAGCAATGAACTTCAGGGAAAAATAGGTGTACATGAAACATAAAAGCATGCTACTTGTATCAGAAGGAGACATTAGGGTAGGAACACAGCTCAGTGAAAGAGCATTTGCCTAGCATCAGGAGGACCTTGGCTCAATCCCCATTGCTGAAGAAAAAAAAATATGAAGACAACATTGGCAAAGACATGAAGACACTGAATATGGATGTAAAAATAACTGCTGTAATATTGGAAGGAAGGAGGATGGGAATGAGAAAATCTATTATAATAGGAAGTCACGTGGAACATCTAGAATTGAATAATGAAATGATATGCTATATATGTGTGTATGTGTATAGATACATATAAATAATATAGTAATGTGGATAAGAGTACCAAAAGAAAAGCAATGTTTAGAAAAGAGAGTGATTTCTATGTGTGTATAAATCCTGCAGAAGAAAAGGGAGAATCATGCAAGAGATGATGACTATTTTTGGTATAAGCTTTTTGGCACTATTTAAATTTTAACTATGCAAGTATTTTGTTTGATGAAAGCATTATTAATTGGGGGACGAAACCATAGCAGCTGCCTTGGAAATAAGTCTACTTCCTGCTTATAACTCAAGCAGGGAATTTCTCGCAAGTCATTTCCCAGGTTTTATTAGGTATTCTTCAACTTTTGTCAGTGTACAGACAGTGAAAGGCTTGGCTTGGCACTTTTGGTGCTGTCTTCTCCAGCCAACTTGTAGCACTGTGATCTCTGCATAGATGTTTCTAAGAGAAGTGTGGTTCAGGCCATGTGGACAGGGTCTGGCTATGCCAAGGAACACTAATGGAAGGATTCCCAGGTGGCTGGCTGCTTGACCAGATAGATAATTGAGACATTGTGTTATTCTGGACTATGTAAATAGTGTGGTATCTGTTATTCTATCATGGCTCTGATTCTAGGGATGAACTGACCACCATGGGTCACATGGTAGGAGAAAATTAGGAGTGGATGTGATCAATTTGGTATAACCAAAAGACAGCCACAAAGCCAGCTGGAGTGTCAGAATTAGTGGCAAGGTAGGTGTATAGATAGGGCTGGCTGGCCAGGAAGTAAGGCAACTTCAGAGGGTATGTGAGTCATATTACAGCAAAGCATGGAAAGCGAATATTGCTTCATGGCCTTAAATTAGAACCTGTTTTTCATTCAGAAATTGATGAACTGGTGGACTTCATGAAAGTCCTCAAGATCTGCATCAAGAAGTCCAGGATAGATGTGTGTATCCCTGATAGTAACTTTGCTCTCCCAGGACTGAATTGTCTGCAATCTCCTTTGGCTTAGAACTTCTGGATAGTGTTTTGGGTCAGGGTCAGGTTTAATGCTTGTGGAGTATTTGTATTCACATGTTTTGTTTTGTTTTGTTTTTTTGGTTTCTTTTTATTTTTTCTTTTTTTTAAAGGCAGCAGATGTGAGATCTGCCTGTAGTAATAGTATCTCTCTTGCAGTTAACTATGTGGTCTGTTTTATTTCCTAACACAAGTGTATTGCTTCTTAGATGAGATTAACAAGTGTATTTATCAATGTATCTGACCTAGCTTCACTATGAAGTGTTATCTTTTTTCTTAATCATAAAACCCAATAGAGATTGGAGTGATCCTTTTCAGCATACTATGTGGTATATGAAACACAACATGCTCATCATCAATGTATAGCAAAGATTTTTGCCTGAAATTCTTGATGTATTCAGTAGGAAAATGCATAATGAACAGGAAATGTTTACTATTTTCTTATTATTATTATTATTATTTTTTGTTACTGAGGATTGAACTCAGGGGTACTCCACCACTGAGACACACCCCCAGCCCTATTTTGTGTTTCATTTAGAATGACAGGGTCTCGCTGAGTTGTTTAGCACCTCACCATTGCTGAGGCTGGCTTTGAACTTGGGATTCTCCTGTCGCAGCCTCCCAAAGTGCTGGGATTACAGGCGTGTGTTGCCACACCTGGCTTCTCCTTCTTTGTTTTAAACTGTACATGACCTAAGCAAGGAAAGGCCAAATAGAATTCCTACATGTGTTTTATGAATGGATCACATATCAATTCATATGGGATCTAAGAGGCAAATTTCTAATTTAATCTCTTGTTGGTCCAGAAAAGTAGAGGGCCACTATGTCAGATATTAAGTTCAATTTATGAAGTTTCCTATCTGGTATTTTCTCTGGTTTTTGTCTGAACACTTTTGCTGCACATGTAAATTTCAGATCACATGTCATGCCTGCTTTGCCTTACTTAATAAATTACTTGCAAAAAGAAATGGTATAAGCTATATTGAAATGTACATACTTATTTACTCCATATATTATTTAGTAATATTAGTTTAAAATAGGCACTAAATAATTTTGAGTGTTACCGCAAAGTATAAAAACTTTATAACATAGTAGTTCTTCTATTCAATGTGTTCAAATTTGGTGTTTGAATCATAAAAAGTACTCAATATTATATGCTATTACTGTTGTACTTCCTAGTTATCAAATTAATATCTTTGAACAAGAATATAAAGCAATGCCAGATTTGTTTTGGAGGTATTATGCAATGTAATGGGAGAATGTTTTCTGTTTTTACTATAACACTGTAAATACAGACAAGATGAGCCCAATTTTAGTTAAATCAGACCAAAAAAATCAGGGATGCATTGAAAAATGTTTATAATATTTCTTATTATTTCTTTATTTTTCAAATGAATTTTCTGCAGCAGGTTTTTATATTTGAATTACATTCAGCTTTCTACAAAATAAATACTTATATATTTAGTAAGAGCACATGTTGCCATTTATTCAATCATTCAAATTACATTTTTAGAATATGCACAATGCACCAATTTTTGAAAGGCATTTGGGCCTATTACAATGAACAAGATAGTCACAGGTGCATCACCATTAAGAAGGCAGAATGTATTTAATGTGTTTATTAATACTAAAATGGCCAGCCAGAAATGAATGGGTGAGATGGGCTGAATTCTATTGCCTGATGTAGAAGCCTTGGTGGGAATTGTTTTGTTGGAGGGTGGAAGTGTGAAACAGGAATGATTTGATTATCAAAATTGTGCATGGGCCAGGGTGGTGGCACACGCTTGTAATCCCAATGGCTCAGGAGGCTAAGGAAGGAGGATTGTGAGTTCAAAGCCAGCCTCAGCAAAAGTGAGGTGCTAAGCAACTCGGTGAGACCCTGTTTCTAAATAAAATACAAAATAGGACTGGGGATGTGGCTTAGTGGTGGAGTGCCCCTGCATTCAATTGCTGGTACGGGGGGGGGTGGGGGCGGAGGGGGGGAAAAACTGTGCATGGAGTTAACATAACAAATGATTGGCTGAAGTATTGACCTGGGGTCTGGAGTAATTACATTAGAGTAAGCAATCTTCCCCCAGTTATCTCAATCAGCTGCATCAGCTCTGTGTAGAACTCACTGATCTCACAGGAGGATCTCTAGTTTCAGAGATCATCTAATCTAATTCCTGCAATCTTTGCTATCCTCCCTTTTAAAGCAGCCCTCCTTTCTTTCATTCTGTCTCAGAGCACATATTTCCTTCATTATGCTGGCTAAGATTGGTATTACATTTTTATTATGGTTTACTTTTTTATTTTTTATTAGTACTAATCAGTGATACATGACAGCAGAAAGCTTTCGATTCATTGTACACAAATGGAGCAGTTGTTCGTTCTCTGGTTGTACATGAAGTAGAGTCACAGCATTCGTGCAATCGTACATCTGTCTACAGTAATGATGTCTGTCTTATTACACCATTTTTTCTATGCCCATGCCTCTCCTCCCCTTTGCCTCATCCAAAGTTCCTCCACTCATCTCATGCCTGTCCCCCCGTCCCTTGCATTATGGATTAGCATCCACTTATCAGAGAAAACATTTGGCTCCTGGTTTACCTCTTTAATACCTCTCTCCCCCACTAGTAAACTCTTATGTTATGAGTAAGAGACAATGTCTGTTTTGTTTACCTTATATATTCATTGTCCTGCTTGCTGATTGTTACATAGACATTGCAGGTTTTCAGTGAACACTTGTGACATTTTTGTTTGTTTTGTGGTATTGGGAATTGAACCTAAGTCTCATGTGTGATAGGCAAGTCAGCTACAACTAAGAAAAACCCTCAGTTCCTATTAAATGGTTGTTGATGACTGAAAAGTTAATTGCTAAATATAAGCATACATCTTGTGACAGATTGTGATTATGTAGAGAGTTATGTTATTTTTTAATTATTGTGTGGTATTCCCCTTCAGGAACTTTAACATTTCTACAAAAGTAGAGTTGCCTTTTATTTTTATTTTGAGAAAGAATGATATATTAGTACAGTTGACCTTCAGTTTCCCAGGAGAATTGGTTCCTGATTCCCAGTGGATATGCAAATCCCTTCTAACAATTGGCATAGCATTTGCTTATAACATATGCATTTTCTCCTAGGATACATTGAATCATTATGTATTGCTTAAAACACTAAATACAATGTAAATGTTATGTAAATAGTTGTTATATTGTTTAGGGAATAGTGAAAGAAAAATCGGTCTGTACATTTTCCACTAAGATGTAGTTTTCAAAATGTTATCATCCTAGTTGGTGGAATTTGCAAATGCAGAACTTGTGGATACGGAAGATTGATTGTATAAGGGAAGTGAAGGTAATTTGATATGACAAAATGAGAAAGCCAAAAAACAAAATAGACAAATAGGATATTGTAATATTTATAAAGGACCTTTATTATTTTTTTAAAATTTTGCGTTGCTATTTCTACTAGAAAAGTTTTCTGCCCAAGAAACAAGCAGTTACGTAAGCGTCCTTCCTGCTCCCTGTAGACATGCACAGGTCTTCTCACTTTCTCTTTCACGAGTCTTGTTGGTCTTAGAAAGATTAGATTGCTTTAAAAAAATAAAAAAAAGATTCAGAGTGAGGCTCTCTTGAAACACTTCCCTCCTTCTTGTGGAGTTTTTCAGTTGCATTGTTCATCAAAAAGCATTTGTAAACATAGACTGCTTTCCTCTCACTGGCACCAGTGTAGTTGCTGAGAGTTAAGGCACGGATTGATAGGATGTTACTATTTTATTTTTTGTTTGAATAACAGATATATGTGAAGGCTCTCTATTAAGTTTGTTTCCAGCATCAGCTTAAAGTAGATGCTGTGCATGATTGCCACAACACTGAGGTGTCACTCAGTAAGGGCTAATTCTTCATGAGCTACCACCCCTGGTGTCACTCCGGGTTTATGCAGAAGTTGAGGCCTGTTTATAACAGAAGATACCTGCACTGCTTATAAGGGGAATCAGCGCAGTTTCCAAGTCAGTCATAATGGCAGCAATAATCATTCCTGAAGCAAGTTCCCTTCTTATGGGTTTGTGAAACTGAGTCATGCTGCTCACAGGGCATTTTGTGTGTAGGAGATGAATACATATAAAGTCTAGCATTTCCAAGATCCTGCTGTAACAGGTTTGATACTTAGGACTAATCCTTTGATTTAGTTCTCCTGCTTCTTTTCTCTTGGTGCCCTCCTGAGGTGCAGGGCCATGAATGCTTGTTGAGGTCCTACATAATGTGTCTTTTGCTGGCTGACTTAGGGGGTCTGAATCCTGTCTCCAGATCCCTCAGCTATTGCCTAGGTCTTGGTTTTAATGGACTGATTGCTCTGATATATCATGTCATCAGTAAAACCTCCTTGCCTAGAACATCATTGGCAGCCTGGAATTCCTAAACCACCATTCCTGGCCTGGATTGCCCCATTGAGTATTACTGACATTTAAACCTGTGAAGTTCCAACATGAAGCATCATGGTCATACACGGCCTGTGGCAGTGCCAACCTCATTCTCCATTTCGCTTCCCAAATATCTTGTCCATTCTTTCATCAGGTAGCTCAAAGTTTTGTCTAGTGTCCATGTTTATATTGTGACAAACATAGCTGTTAGGGGAAAAGCTATTAAGAAAGGGAGCCTGGAGATCTAAAGTTTGCATCATGGTTTGATGCTCCCTGTATCTGTGGAGACGTGTCCTTTGCTTCCTTGTTTCAGTTGGCTGCTCCTCTAGGAGCCCTCATGAAGACATGGGGAGAATCTGCTTTTCTCTAGCATGAGGGGATGGAGTAGTTTCAGCCAAGTTTACTGAGGATATCTGGGTTCAATGCTATCACTACTTTAAAGAATGAGCCACGAGTAATTGGCTTAACTCTACACCACACCCTCTTGGCAGCACCCACTCTCTGGCCATTGTGTGGCCCTGGCTTTCTGTCTTTCTTCTGCTACATGACACACCATTATAGCACATCAGAGCTGGAAGGAACTGTGGAAAACCTTGGTCCATTGCTCTCACTGCTTACAATTTACATTTTATAGAATTTAGGCTCAGAGAATGAGCTCTATAATCTTTCATTGTAACTAGAATTTGTGATTCCAATTCCCTGATGATATATGTCATTTAAATTTAGCATGCCATAATGCTCACTTTATATTATTTCCATATGAGTTTATATCATGAAAAAAAGCATCGCTAAATTGTCCATCCATCTTGCTATTCAGACATAAAGAATGATCATGCTAGGATTATGTAACACAAAGAGTCAGATCTGGCTACCAGCCCTGGCTAATACTAACTTCTCTATGACTTCAAATAA
This sequence comes from Xerus rutilus, assembly GCA_028644305.1. NCBI lineage: Eukaryota > Metazoa > Chordata > Mammalia > Rodentia > Sciuridae > Xerus > Xerus rutilus. Next base: position 19,840,596 of record CM053411.1, on the reverse strand, counting down.
GAATCCACCTAATGTTACTTCCCTTTGGCATGGGGTTGGTATCATTATTTAGGGTAGTTTTATGCATTAATTGAGAGTAAGCCTAGTAAGTACCTGGAAAAAGAGCTGACAAAAAACAGGTGCTCCAAGAATGTACTTTCCTTACTGGCAAAAGGAGCTTGTGATGAATATTCATTAACATTTTTCTAATATTCCAATATTAATAGTAAATATATAAGATAAGAGTTGGCACTGGGTAAAGTCTGAGAGCTTTTCTTTGGATCTCATAACTATACTTCATTCAAGAAACTTAAAATATATAATCATTTACATTCTGGAAAAGACTGTCTATTTTCATCTCTTGTGCTTTTCCTACCATATATCTTCACTGTTTTGTTCCTTTTTAAATTGTCAGTGCACTGTTCTGAAATGCTTCCTCCTACCCTCAGTGTCTTAAGATGCTCTCCAAATCTTTTCTACAAAATCTCTATTACACACAGATTTACTGTAGACCCTTATTCTCTTTTTTTTTTTTTTTTTGTCCTGTGCTACCTGAGAGATGGTCTATCACTCCAGGAGGAAGTAGTTAAATCACAGTTAGTGAATGATGGGAAGTCATTGGTATTGCTGGGAAGTGCATGTGAATCCTGCTCTCTAAGCACCTGTTCATGAGCCAGGGGATCTTAGGCTCTGTGGCTCTCTAAGTACAGGGGTGTAAAATTGTTCTAATTTGGACTTAGGTACATAGACTATATAAAATTTAGCCATCAGTTTCCATTTTCCCAGGTATAGAAAATGGCTTTTCTTAAAGCTGTGTACATTCACAGAAGACAAACTTTTAGTTTTTGACTCTAGATTGGTATAATCCTGTTTATTAGACAACATTTAGATGAACTTTTGTTGAATTTCTTGTTCAATTCTACACTACACACTCTGTTTATATGTATATATACATAGAAAATTTGTATGTATATATAGAGATAAACTTAGATGTACATTTATATATTATATGTAAATGAAATGTACCAAATTATGCCATGTCTATGTATGAATATACCTCAATGAATCACATATATATATACATATATATATAATTTTAATGCACTAATTAAAATAAAAATACCAGTTATAGAAGGGGGATCAGTAGAGTAGAGCAAGTGAATGGTGAGGAGGAGGAGAGGAGGGAAAGGAAAGGTACTGGGGAATGAGATTGATCAAATCATGTTATGTGCATGTATGAATATGGCATAACGAATCCCACTGTTATGCATGATCATAATACACAAAGGGAAAAAAAAACAAGAAAAATAATGTTTTTCTCTTTTGAAAGAGAGAGAGATGGATAAATAGAATGGTGGTTAGAACAAGAAGAAAAATGTAAGACTTCATGCCGCATGTTGTACTTTGAGTTTATAACTGTGAGTTAAAAAAAAGTCTTTGGCTATAAAAAGTGAGTCAGTTTCTAAATAGTCTAATTAGGCAATCAGTTGTGTTGCTTATCTGCATTCACAAAGAGCAAATGGAAAACCGGAAGTGACTACATGTTGCTTAATTAGTCCAATTAAACACCTGCCTAAGGCTTCCTGGCTTAGCAAAGCCCCCACTTCTTGAAATCACTAGTACATTGCTAAAAATATAACTTCAACATGAAATTTTTAATTTGAAAAGTTGTTGAACTATTCTCCACATTCTGTATGAAAAATTTAAAGGAAAACCTTTTGAATTTTGTTGCTTGCAACAAAGAGATTAGACTTTGCAATTAAGCTCATTTAATGTTACTGTAAAGACATATTCACTTTTGAAGCTAATAAAAATATGGTAGAAATTAGGTGAATGTCTAAGGAAAATTTTGTCCTGTGTTAAGAAATTCCATAGAATACCTGAGTAAACTAATACACAGTCCTGGGATCAACTGGATTCCTCATGAGCTCCAGAGTAGCTTCAGCTGAGCAATCTGAATTACCTAGAAAGATCCCAAATGGAGATTTCTGATATTCCTTTTTTTTAACCTCTCTTAATTTTGACATGATAAAATTAATTGTTAATATTGTCAGACTAATTTTAGTCTTCTTCAGTGGATATACAGAACAAATTCCAGATATTTGTATATAAAATTTACCACCATGAACCAGAAGTCAGGAATTCTATTTAATTTGTGTATAGAATATGAGTTTGAAGTAGCTTAGAAATAGTTTTTAAATTGTAGCTGAAAAAGATAATTCCTGAAGAGACTTACTGACCTCAGTAGTACACTGCTAATAATTGGCTAGTTTGGGTCTCAAATGCAAATATTCTGAGTCCATGTCCAGGACCCTTTCTCTATCATGGTTGATGGTTGTTTGTTCAGTGTTATTTTGGAAGGTATCCATTTAGTTACAGAGCTAAGTGCCTTAAGTAAACTCTCATATTTAAACCCCACAACATCTCTATGAGGTGTATATTATCAGTCTTTATTTTTCAAAATGGAAACTGAATTCCATATTCAGTTACCTCTAACCCAGAGAAGAAATCATAGGCTCCAAAGCCTTTATTCTTTCCCCACTCCACACTATTTCCTTTTACTGACATTTCATTTTGGAATATTGGAAACTTTAGTACTGATCATCCAAAACCCATTCTATAATTTCAAAAATGCTAATACCAGTTTTAAAGAGTAATAATATCCTGAATTAGAAAATGAGCTGCTTTCCTTTTTGTGAATTGTCCAAATAAAGATTCACAAGAAGAATCTTGACATGCATAATTACAACTTGCTCATTTTCCCCTTTATTTCCTCAACAATTCCCTAGAACTTTCTGAGAAGTAATGCTTAATGAACGCAGCTTGACAGTGTGGCTGTGCATTCAGGTGGAAAGCGGGTGTTCTCTCTGTAAAGATGACCCTGCAGTAAAATGTCAATGTGATCTTTCCTCAAGTCATTGGCATTTTACCAGCAGTTTGTAGTTTAATAGGAGAACAATAATGTACACTTACATATAAAAATAAGAAAATGTCAGTAGAGGACGTAATTATTTCTTTGAAAAACAACAGAGTCTTTTAAAACAGGGTATGTCATGCATACTCTAGTGAAATTTTGCAGCCACATCAGTTTTCTTGCTGTAAAAACCCTTGCTGTAGTTTTAGAATTTGTATGGAAATATGTATGAGGCACATATGTGTTAACCATTATAATGAGGTAAGTTATTTTAAGGTAATATGCTACATGTGTCAAACAAATTAAAACCTGAATTATTGTTCTTTGACAGGCTTTTTGACTTCTGGCAGGCAAATTTCTCACTGCTTTCATGACTGAGAAATAGGGATAATACATTCATTTCCTCATTCTCAAATAGATACATGTAATGAATTGGGCTTCTCTGGAAGTACTTAGTATTTAGAATTCTATTAAGAGAAGAGCAAGGTATCGTTATTAATCATGATTTGTTGATTCTAAAGTAGAAACCAACAACAGAAAGAATAAGATTTTGGTGGAATTTTCTGCCTTTTGGGAAGACTATATATATACATATATATATATGTATATATATACACATATATATGTATATATATATATGTATATATATACACACATATATATATGTACATATATTTGGTAGATCTTAGTAGGATTTTTATTAAATCTACCCACCTGTGTCTTTCAAATGCCATTTATTTTATATGAAATAGTAATGTGGGCACTATTCTGATAAATTCTAAAGGAATACATATGATTTTTCATTTTAAAAATATTAGTTCCAACTATATTTTTCTTTTTATTAAGAATCTAATCATTGGGCTGGAGAGAGAGCTCAATGGTAAAGCACCTGCCTAGCATGCATGAGGCCTCGAGTTCAATCCCCATCACTGCATAAAAATAAAATAAAAAACAACAATAAAGTGATATGTAAAAAAAGAATCTAATCATTGTTAGCAGTATTTCCAAAAGGTAGCTTGAAATTTGCATTTTATTTATTTATTTATTTTTCTGTACTGGGGATTGAACACAGGGGCCCTGTATTAAGAGGTACTCTACCAGGGGTGTTTTAGCACCAAGCTACACTCCTGACTCTTTATTTTTTAATTGAGGCAGAATCTCCCTAAGTTGCTGAGGCTGGGCTTGAACTCATGATCCTTCTCATCAGCCTCCTGAGCTGCCGAGATTATAGGCATGTGCAACCATGTCTGGCAGATTTTATATTTTAATATATCATACAAGATTTGAGAAAAAGCATCTTAGAAATATGTATCAAATGACAAAGATAAAACTCAAATTCAAATTAGCACAGGTGTGTGCACGCATGCACACACACACACAAACACACACACACATACACACAGAAATAAAAATGTAGGAGAGAGATAGGATAAATTAAATTCCTACCACAAAAAGTGAGAAAGAAAATCATTTATGTTAGATAAGATGTAGTTTATAAATAGGCTTTCCTGGTGAAGAGTTTCTGTCAATAAACTTAAAACATTATATAAGAATAAATGAATTAGCAGGGCACGGTGGTACACACACCTAATCCTAGCAGTTTTGGAGGTTGAGGCAGGAGGATTGCAAGTTCAAAACCTGCAAGTTAGCAAGACTCTAAGCAACTTAGCAAGACCCTGTCTCAAAATAAAAAGGGCTGAGGATGTGGCTTAGTAGTTAGGCACATCTGGGTTCAATTCCTGATACCAAAAAAAAAAAACCAAATAAATTAATAATATGCACTATTACTATTGTAAAGCCTCATAATTTGTTATCCTCTATTTTGTTGTTACCTTAAGATCACCATGATTTAGGATAAAATTTCCTACTCCATATTGTAATTTGTTTTGTTTATAAGGTTTCTATTAGGTTTCTTTGTTTTGGAATGATTACTTTTTAAAGTTTCCTATACCCCAAAATACTCCATAAGATCAAACTTTTGACTTTGGCAAAACAAATGTAATGGACAGGACTTGAAGATAAAGCAAATGAATCACTCACACTGCCACAATGACTTTCTTGGTGGTTTAGGCTTGCTTATTAGAAATGTCATCCCTGGGACTCTCTATTACTTGCCATCTCTAGTTTTGCAAATATTGCCCATCTGTTTCTAAATAACTTTTCCTGATTCTTCAAATTGATTAATGGATTTTTTTCTTTACTCAGTATTGAAATGGATTGACAATCCCACAAAGTCCCATAATGTAAGTTTAAGAGATAATGGAAGGTGTGGGAGTTTGCAACCAACTGCAGATCTCTTCTTGTTGGAAGGTTGGCTGTTCAGTTATACCTAGGATTTTAACATATCATTTTGGTCCAAAGAAAGTAAAATGTAAGATTCTTGGTTAGTAAGGATTTTACTGAGGGAGAAGTCTGGCTGATAGTGAGGTACATCAGGGCAGAAGGTACTGAGTTAAATATTCTGACACTGGGGACATTATAAAGTATTTAGCAACAGGCTTTTTATGTGCTCTTAAATTGAAAAAGAAAGGAGGAAAAATAGTTATTCAATGAATTTACTCTAACTCTGTTCACTACCAATTGTGGTTTACTGTTTAAGACTTAAAGATTCAGATAAAGTTCTCCCAGTCAGCAGAAATCAAACATATTTCCTTCTTAAATCACACAAGAAAGAATAAAATGTGTAATATTCATAAAGAAAGCTTAAAATACATATTTATATACACAGTGGATTATATAGATAATGGTTATATTTATTTATATTCATAGACTTATAATATCTATGTTAATGTCACAATTTACTAAAAATATTGTGTTAGTTTTCTGTACTGCAATAAAATCAAATTATAAGGAGAAAAGGTTTATTTTTTCCCTTATGTTTTGGAGGTTTCAGTCCATGGATGATTGGCTGCATTGTTTCTGGGCCTGTGAGAGTCAAGCACATCATGGCAGGGAGCATGTGTTAGAGACAGGTTGCTCAACTCCTGGCCAGGATGCAAAAGAGCAAAAGAGGAAGAGAGACAGAGTAAAGGGCCAGGTTCCCACGAACCTTTTCAAGGTCTCCTAATGCCCCCAGTGACCTGAAGACCTCCCATTTGGATCTACTTTTCCAACTTTACACCACCTCCCAATAATTGTCACTCTAGGGATCAAGTCTCTAACATATGGATCTTTGGGGAACATTTAGGATCTAAACTATAGCAGTCATGAACTGGTTCCTTGAAATTTCATATTTAATAATTCTTACATTCAGTATTTGAATACTTTCCTTAAGAAAAAAACTGCATTTTGACTTCAGTAAGTTTATATTTGTGATATTTGTCTCTGTAGTGTAGAAAAGGAAAATTATTTTTCTGTAAGAAAACCATTAAGTAACAATCAAGTTATTCCAAAGATATTGAAAAATGAGGAGAATGGTTTTCCCAAATGATATAAGAACAAGGGCTTGACTTTTTAAATTTTCCTCATACAAAAAATGGGAACACATACCCAGCAATTCATATGAAAAAAAAAAGTGTGAAAATTACTTATCAAGTGTGAAATGGGAACCTAGAGCTCTATCTACAAAATGTTTTTCTTTTTTTTTTTTTTTTTTGGTATCAGGGATTGAACTCAGGAGTACTCGACCACTGAGCCACATCCCCAGCCCTATTTTGTGTTTCATGTAAAGACAGGGTCTCACTGAGTTGCTTAGTGCCTTGCTGTTACTGAGGCTGGCTTTGAACTCATAATTCTCCTGTCTCAGCCTCCCAAAGTGCTGGGATTACAGATGTGCACCACCACGCCTGGCTTACAAAATGTTTTAATAGAAATATTATAATAGTAACCTGAAACAATAAAACAAACAAAAAAATCTGTATATGTCACACACACACACACACACACACACAAACACAATACACACACATAAATGGAATGTGTTCTTTTCCAAATGAGCACACATTCTTTAGCCAATAATATATTACATACCTTATACAATATACATGAAATAGATGTTTAAAAAGAATTACAAAAACTTTTAAAAACAATATTCAGTTTTTTGACTCTAAGCCATATACCTATGATTTAATATTTCCTGCTATAATGGATCAATCCTCAAAATCTCAGAGGCTTAACAGAATAGAAGTTTTCTTCTTACTATCTAATATCCAAATTTGTCTTTCAGGTCCATGGATCATATTCCTCCAATAAAAAATTTAGGAAATAAGAACTTGTTAGTCATTTTTTCATTACTGTGACCAAAAGACCTGACCAGAATCATTTAGAAGAGGAGAAGTTTATTTTGGCTAAGAGTTTCAGAGGTTCAGTGTATGATCAGTTGGCTCCATTGCTGTGGACCAATTCCATTAAGGTAGAATATCATGGTGGAAGGGTTTGGTGGACTCAGTCTGCTCAATTCATGGCAACTGGGAAGGAAAAAGAGAGAGAGAGAGAAATCAAGGACAAAATACATAATCCTCAAGGTTATGCCCCAGTAGCCTGTTTCTTCCAGTCATGTGGCACCTGCTTAGGGTTACCCCCAGTAATGCATTCAAATTATTAATCCATGAATGAATACATTGATTAGGTCACAGTTCTCATAGTCTTATCATTCCACCTCTGAACAACCCTGCATTGTTGCATGAGCTTTTAGGGGGATACCTCATAACCAAACCATTACAAGCCCCTTTTAATCTGTGGCTTCATCCTTTTCCAAACGTGGCTTCCAAGATTGCCAGCTTAAGGACAAAACATGGAGGATGATTTTAATGACACACATTACTGATGTTCACATTCCATTGGCTAGAATTCATCTGTTGTTCAACTCAACTCTAAATGAGACTGAAAAATAAGTCTTATGTGATACATAGAGGAAAAAGATAGGTTTACTAGCATCCAGTAGTCTTCTCTACTAACAATAATAAAAATAATAAATCAGCTTACTACTCATATTAAGTAGATAAATAAAAATTTCTGGATGCTTACCTTTGTAAAGTTTTGCAGATCACATTTGCTTTATATCATCATTAGCTAATATATCAGTGAAACTGCCATGAGAGTCTCTGTGAGCAATAATGGAAGTAAATCCAAATTTAAACTTCTCAGCTATAATTAGATTTTTTTTCCTTATATTTGACAAAGAACTGGTATTAAGAGTAGGGGAAGTGTCAGTTATATATTTTCTTATGGTTAATGTGTGCATGCTTTTAGTACTATTTTCAAGTTTCAGTTTCTTTGCAGGAGTCTTTTAAAGTTGCAATTCCATTTTGTGAAGAGGTGTGTGTGTGAGACACACACACACACACACACACAGAACGTGTAAACTAGATATTATAATCCTTATACCCAATTCACCAGGCAATACATTGAAGTGAAGGTCACTAGTGCCAATTTTGAATTTGTGGGTCCTTATCTTTCTTTCAACTTACCATATGTGATATGTGACCATCTGATGTATTGATGGTACTGGCATAAATCCTTATATCAACATTAGTCTTTCTTTTTCTTATATTTTGACACAAAAATCTCTTTAGAGTCCCGATGATTTTCTTGCATTCCACTAATTGCCTTATAACTTCCTGAAGAGTATGTGCTCCGTGTGTTGCAGTTCACGGATAGTAAAAAAGGAAAACATTGAACCCCTGCCCTTGCCGATCAAAGACTGCAGTCAAAAGATGGTGAACTTTAGGGCAATGGGGTTTAGGTCCACTAAATCCATTACCTAACATAGTGTTGATTGGATAGTGTTTCCTATTTAGTCCTGTTTCAGATGTGTTTCTACTATTTCTTTGAAGAGTCTTAGTTTATTTTGTTTCATTTCACTAAATATAAAGTAGTGAATCTTGAATAAGATTGAATCTTTAATTTCAGGGGTACTCAACAGAGCTTGGGCTTTCTCAGATGGGCACGACTGTTAAAATATTTAGGAATTTTAAAAAGAGATATGTATTTCTACACATTTCATATTTCAAGTACTAAGCAGCTTCCTTCAATGAATGCCTGGCATTGCATTATGTATCATATAACAACACTGCAGTCAGCACTGACCATGTGTTCTATAGTGCCCCATAGGTGAAAATATAACTGAACAATTCTTGCTGCCTGGTGTAGCTATGGTAACATTGTAGCACAATACAATTACCATTTTGTGGTGATATTGCTGTAAACAAAGCTGTTTATTTAGATATGTTTAGATATGCAAATACTTACAGTTTTGTTACAGTTGCTACAGTATTTAGTATAGCAATATGTACAGGTTTGTAGCCTAGAAGCAATTGCCTATAACATTCAGCCTAACAGGGACCACAGGTTTGGGTAAAAATGTTTTGAAGTCAGTGCAAAAAGGAAACTCTACTTTATTACAAATTTAACTGTGCAGAAATAGCATCTTTACTATCTCAAGTTATCCCATCCAAGAATGGGATGGTGTGTGTCTCCATTGCTCAGGTCATCTTTTACATTCTTCACCAAAATATTGTCATTTTGTCCATACAACATTGTACCTGTAGTGATATGGTTATCTCTAGTAATATCAACTCTTGGTTATTGTTTATGACATATTTAAAATTACATTTCTATAGTTGGTCACTGCTCTCCTATTGAGATTTTAATTGTTTATCTAGTATTTAGCCTCTTTGCCATTTGCTCTTAAAGTAGTTCTAATTGTATTTTAATCTTTTTTGTTTTCACATTTCTTAAAAACCTTTTTTTCTCCCTTCAGTTTTGGGGATTGTACACAAGAGCAATTTACCACTGAGCTACATCCCCAGCCCTTTCTAAAAAAAAAAACTTATTTTGACAGTGGGTATTGTTAAATTGCTGAGGCTGCCCTTGAACTTGTGATCCTCCTGCCTCAGCATCTCAGGTAACGGGGATTACAGGTGAGCTCTACTGTGCCCATTGAAAATCTAATTTTCTATAAGTAATGATGTAATTTAATGTCTACTTTTCTAATATTTTGTATCTCTTTTTTTTTTCTTACCTAACTTATTGACTTTGTCTCCCAATAAAACACTGAAAAGCAATGTGGAGTGTTGAGAATTACTTCCTTGTTCTAAACAGATGAAGGCATTAACCTTTTGGAGCCCCATCACCTTCTTTCCTTTCTTCTCTCTGTTCTCCTTTTGTGCTCTTCTACCCATGAGTAATTAAGTGCTTTCACTCAAAGAGGTTTGAGTTGATTTGCTATTTTAAAAGTAATCACATTTTTTTAGGAACTTCCTGGAAATGTTCCATGTTTATTTTACCCCAAATAACAGATACTTTACAGTGGCTTCTTATAATGAAAATTACTTATATTATGCTTGATACAGAAATGTACCCTGAGATAAAAGAATAGTCAAAGTATGTTTGCCTCTAAAGAAGAGAAGCCTATTATGCAGTCATTTAACAATTTTGGTAGCTTCAGTATCAGATTCTACTTCTTAAAATTGTCAGTATGCCTGAAATTAACAGCTCCCTCCCCTCTCTGTGTTTTTTCTAATTTGAGAAGTCTAAAAAATGATCCCCAACCTCAGAATTATGTATACCATGAGAATAAATCAGATTAAACTAAAAATAGGGAGTATTTTCCACTAAAAAAAAAGCGCATAGCCTAAGCTGGGAGTTTAGATGACAGCTGCATTTGCATGGAGGGCTTGTACACTTCTTTCCAGGTACTGATGAGATGGGGGTCCTGGAACAGTAACATGTCAATGTGTTAGACTAAATCCTCATTAAGGAGAATCCTCTTGCATCTCCAAAAAGCAACTTCTGAGACAAGCTTTGCCTTATAATGGTTGCTTCTTGTGGGTGGAACTGAATATACTAGAATGTGTTCCTCATTGCATACATATTTTACAGAATAAAATCCATTATCTGACATTTTTATTTTAATCATGCTGGCTTTCTTTTTTGTTTTTGTCTAGTGCTTTTACTTAAATGTCCTTATACAGTGTTTACTGAATCTCCTATATTTAATTACTTAGAAATCAAAAGCTGAATATAACAGCTTCCAAAACTGCAACCATCACTCTGCAAGTACTGATTCTACCTGTACGCATCACCTCAGTGCATATTTATTGAATGCCTTATTTTTCTTTTGGTGTTATCTCTTGCCCTATAAACCGACTGGACATTAATTGTGACTTTGACTAATGGCTTTGCTTGCTCTGGGCTTTGGAGTAAACATCAGAAGCTTCAGCATTGGGAACTTTTCTGTGGACTGTCTTTTTTGATAACCTCCAAAAAATCTTTAGTCTGCTAACCAGGATAAATGTCAATGAAAATAAACCACAGAACCCACATTCTTTTGAGGCTGATTTTAAAAAAAAGTTAAAGCAGTAAACACGACTAGCAATTTTTGCTGATCAGAATATGGAGCAGATGTGTTCATTTTCTTTCCAAACTTCTCCCTGATAAGGAATCATAAGTTCGGAAATCTAAAGGAGATAACAAGGTATTTGAAAGATATTAAAAGCTTTGTTAGCAAATTAAGTAGCTCTAGATATAGTACTAAAAGAAGTTTGGCAGTTGAAATATGTGTTGAAATTATGATACTTAGAAAAAAAGTGATAATAAATGCAAATCTAATTTGGAATCTGGAAACTTTGGCTGATTAAAGATTGAACCTAAATCATTTAATCCCCTCACGTTAAATTTACCATTTTATTTTTATAAGTTGAAATCAGAGATAGATAGCAAAACTGAAAAGTCCTAAGGAAAAAAATCACATAAGCAATGGCTATTGACTGCTGACCATTTGTGAGTTGCTCATTCACCTCTGCCCAGAATTACAGGGCTCAGGGCAAGAGATTACTTCTCCTTTTTTGGTGCTCAGAGGTAGCTCCACAAGTGCTTATGTTTTCTTGACTCCCTAAGGCTGGTTACTCCAAGAAGTACCATACTTGTCCATCTATGGAAATACATCTTGAGACAAATGGAAATTTTGAGTTACTGGCCAGTCTACACTTTCTATTTATGCATGTGCTTTTAGTTTCTACAGGAAAAAAATAAGGGCTGCTTAATCTATATGCTAATCCATACAGTCCTACACTTTTGCTGATGTGGTTATGTGTTGAGTGAGTCTATCTGATATGCATTCATGGTTTAATAATTAAATCCCATGATTTCATAAACATGGAACACTGAGAAATTAGGAAATGACAGCACAATGTTTCTAGACAGTTCTTGCAGGTAGTTTTACAGTTTTCCTTTTATATTTAAGGTGACGACACTTGTCAACACAAGCAACAAAGGCCCATCTGGTAAAAAGAAAGGGAGGTCAAAGAAAGCCCACGTACTCGCCGCATCTGTAGAGCAAGCCACTCAGAACTTCCTGGAGAAGGGTGAACAGATCGCTAAGGAGAGTCAAGATCTCAAAGAAGAGTTGGTGGCTGCTGTAGAAGATGTGCGTAAACAAGGTAGGTAGGATCTTGGTGATCAAGAGGGATTATGTTGATGTGCAAACCATGGATTTTTCTTCAGAATCAGTGGATACACAAAGGCATAGTTTTATCTTTTTCCTCCATGTGTACACTTGCTGTTTTCAAAGTTGGCTGGAATTAGGTATATACACAAAGATATTTTTTTTGTTGGTGGTGGTGCAGTTTAGCACAGCTACAAATAGTCCATGTCTGCTGTTACTTCAGAATATTTTAATTGTTCTTCCTTGGTAGATGAAAACAGACTCATTGTGAAATTCATGCTTTAAGGAGGAGAGTTAAAAAGACCTCATACTTATAGAGTCACTGGAAACCTAGGATTTTAAGGATAATGAGTGAGAAGAATGTAGAGCAATATAAGATTATTGTTTTTTCTGTATGATTCACAAATTTATACTTTCAGTTTGCAGCTTTCCTCACACATCTAGCTAGTTAGCTATCATATTATGTATTCAGCTTTTTAAATGTTTTATTTGTAGTAAAATAAACATAGTCTAAAATTTATCATCTTAACTATTTTTAAGTTTACAGTTCACTAGTGATATATATTCACATCTTGGAGAAACTAATCTCCAGAAGTTTTCCATCTTGTAAAACTAAAACTCTATGTATATTAAAAAAGTCCCCATAACCTCTTTTTCATCTTGTAAAACTAAAACTTTATGTATATAAGAAAGTTCCCATAACCTCTTTCCCAAATTTCCTGGAAACCAACCCTCCACTTTTTTTGATTCTATGAGTTTGACTACTTCTGGTACTTCATAGAAGTGGAATTCTACAGTGTAAGTCTTTTTGTATCTGTATTGTTTCATTTAGTGTAAACTCTTTGAAGTCAATAGATGTTGTGGTATGTGTCAGAATTGTCTTCCTTTTTATGGATGAATAATATTGCATTATATGTTTGTACTACAATGTTTTTTTTAATTCATTAATCCATACATGGACCTTTGTGTTGGTTCTACTCTTTTGCTATGAACCTGAATATATAAATTTCTTTGTTCCCTGATTTTAATTTTCTTGAGGTGTGCCCACACATGATAGTGCTGGATCATGTGGTAATCACATTTTAAGTCTGAGAAACCTCCATGCTTTTTCAAAATGGCTGCACCATTTTGTACTTCCATTAATAGTATAAAAGGCCTCTGATTTCTGCCTTGTCTTTGCCAACATTTGTTTTCTTTTTCTTTTCACTTCTTTCTTTCTTTTTTGTATAGTCATCATCATAATTGGTGTGAGGTTATATTCCATTATGGATTTCATTTATATTTCCCTAATAATTAGTTATGTTGAGCATTTTTTCATATAGTTGTAAACTGTATATTTTCTTAGGAAAAGCGTCTCTTCAACAACTTTGTCTGTTTCTTAGGTTATTTGGTCTTGCTGTTATTGAGTTATAGCAATTCCTTGTGTATTCTGGGTATTAACACCCTATCAGGTATGGATTTGCACATTATCTCTATTTCAGAGGTTGCCTTTCCAATCTACTTTATCCCTTGAAACAGTTTTTAAATTTTTATATAGTCCTACATGGCATTGTTATTTGAAAATTCTTAGGATCCTGAAATCAGAATGGACACCTAATCTCCAGCTTGGGCTCCCTTCTGCATTTCTTATCTCAGTAGATACCATGCACATCTATCCAATTGCACATTGCAGAAATCTTGGGATCATTCTTGTTGATTCCCTTTACTGATAGTCTATTATAAATTATCATGCATGTTAACTCCTAAATATATGTATTTTAGACTACTCTGTACCTTGGTTATTCAAAAACACCATGTTTTACCTGTCCCAGTGACTTTCCATGTGCTGTCTCCTTTCAAACAGTTAAGGATGAATCATTGTGCACAGCTCAAAGAAGACCTTCTCAGGCAAGGTTTTTCTGATAACCCTGTCATACTTTTTCATGGATCTTTTCCTTGTTTTTTCTTTTCGAAAGGTAATTAAACATTTATAAGATAACTTTATTTTATGCCACACTATAAATTAATGAAGATGACTTTATTCCATGCTACACTATAAATTAATAGAGACTCTCTTTTGCTGTTTATTGATTTTTTATATTTTTAAATATTTTTTTAGTTGTAGATAGACACAATATCTCCATTTATTTATTTTTATGTGGTGCTGAGGATCAAACCCAGTGCCTCATGCATGCAAGGCAAGTGCTTTACCACTGAGCTACAATCCCAGCCCTGTTTATTGACTTATAGTGCTTAGTTCTCCTAAGATTTCATTAAATACTTGTTGAATGGATGAATGGATAGAAGGATAGTTGTTTTATTCCCATTCTTCTTGCAACCCTACCACTTTTTAAATTCACAACTGGATGTTTAGTACCTTACATAACAGCCCTTTTTCCACACCAACATCAACTGTTCTTCATGTTGCCATTTTCTTCCCCATTTTCTTCTCCATAAAAGTTACTTTCACAAATTTAAACAGTTATTTTAATTTGAAATGTTAAATGTTCCATATTTCATCTGGTGTAAACAGAATACATTTGTATGTATGTTTTGGCAATGTGAAAACTTCTAAGTTTTCAAGTGCATTTGAAAATTGGTATTCCTTCTGAACTGCAAATGGACACCTGTTCATTTTCATGCATATGGAACTCTGTATAGTTATTTTGTTGTTGTTTTCTTTTCTTTTGTTGTTGGTTTTTTTTATGTTGACTGACACAAAAAAGTACACATATTTAAAATATATGCTTTGTTGAGTCTTGACAACTGTGTATACCTGTGAAATCATTACTGCAATCAGGATAGTGAACATATCCATGGGAGAGAGAGGGTGTTTTGATTGACTTTTCTCTCACCTAGTTCTTAAAGCATTTTCCCTTTTTGGTGATAAGTTTCCCCATTTAGTTTTCTCAAGAACCTCTTAGTTTTTCCCTCTTTTTTCTCTTCCAAGTTAATTTTCACACATTCTTCAGAAATTAACATTTTAGTTTTCTTGAGCTTATATGAAATGGTATTTTGTGGCTATAATAACCATATAGTTCTCAGCCAGACTACCCTAGAGTTGTTAAAGTAATGAATTTGTACAGATGCTAATTTACAGCAGCTTATAATGATTGTTCTTCTAGAAAATTCTTCTCTCTATTATTCATTTCTTGCCACAGACGAATTAGGCTTCACAAACGATGGCTTTGTGTAACCTGGAGAAAGCTCAATTGCCATATATTCTCTTCTCTGAACAATGTCAAATTCAAGAAAACGTTGGTATGCAAAATAGCAACTGTATTTTTGCTAACAGGCTTTAAAACTCTCTCTTCATGTTTCTCTTACTCTCCCAAATTTCCCATACACCTCAGGTGCTTGTTGCATGAGAGACCTGCCTCTCCTCTCTGACAGAAAGTCTTCAGTCTCCTGTTCAGTTCTGTGCCCACAGTCTCTCATCTCTTTCTTCTCCTTCTCTTGTGATCTCCTTGGCCTATCTGGCTTTGTTTAGTTTTCCTATTTGCCCATTTCCCAAGTTACTCACGCATGAGAACCTGAGTTTGTTTTCAGAGAGACTTAGGAAGGAAGGAACTTGAGGGGTATTTAGTTATCAGAGATGTTAAAACCTATTATCTTTCCATCTATTTTGTAGAAATCTATTTGCTAATATGGAAGATGATATTCAGAAATTATGGAAACATAATTAAGAAACAATAGCTTTCTAGTTTCACTTAGAAACAATAGCTTTCTTTAACGTGCCTTTCTCAGCATCCATATATAGTTTATTTATTAAATCATATGTAGCTCGGGAGCTCAATCTATTAGTTTTACTTTAACTGTCCCATATTTATGATTTTTTTTCTTTTTTTGCCATGTTGGCAATTGATTCCAGGGCCTCAAGCATGCTAGGCTGGCTATACCCCACCCCATAGCCTTGTTTATGCTTTTATAAATGATCAAAGAGTATTATTATTTTTTCAAGTTTCAGCATGAGTAAATGCCAGAAGTTTAAATACTGTATATGCCCATTTTCAGATGTTTAATATAATACCATTTATTTTTGTTCTTTTGAAGTTTCACAATTCTCACAGAAATGCTTACAGTTTATCTGGCAGGGTTATATATGAAATTATCTACTAAACTTCATTATTAATATATCTCACATGGTTAAACTCTGTTGTTTAAATTTATCATTTAAAAAATACATTCTCTCTCATAAACCTAGTTGAGTGCTAGATTCTTAAAAAGTGCCCAGTATGAGTGATGATTATATATTTGCTGTTGAATATTCCAGCAGATTTCCTGTGCTTTCAAATTATATCTACAAAACAGTCTTTGAGCAAGCCTGTGCTAACGTTTGCATTAAAAACTTGTAGCAAAAATAGTTTTTCCAAAATAAATATTATGTACTCAAAGCCTAGAACTCAGTGGAGATGGTGTATCTGTGTGTTTGTTTTATAATAAATAAAATAATTGATTATGTGTACACTAGCCTCTTGTTAAGTTTAGACTCCATCAGGATAGGAACAATGGTGACTATGCATGTCTTTCCACAAAATCCTGTCATGGTGCTCTAAGACATGGCAGGAGATAGGAAGGAAGCTTTCTGGGGAAATCAGAGGAGCCTTGCAAACTCAGTTAATATTCCACATTCTAACCTTACTTTGGTAGATAACTAGATGTTTAAGCTAAATCACTTAACCACCTTCAACATCAGTTTCTCCATTTTTCAAATATAAATGGTTGGTGTACTTATCCCAAGAATATTTTTTATTGATTCTTCTTAGTTATATATAACATTAGGATTCATTTTGAAAGAATTATAAAAGCATCAAATGTAAATTGTTCTAATTCAGTCCCTAATATTTCCCCTTGCCCTCTGCTTCCTTCCCCTATTCCTCTGTACTGATTTTTCTGCTATTCAGTTAGTAGTACTATCTTGTGGATATGTATGATGGGAGGATTCACTATATAGTAACCTGTTTTAGCCAGTATTTCACTTCTGTGACTAAAAGGACCCGACTAGAACAACTGTAGAGGAGGAAAGATTTATTTAGGGGCGCATGGTTTCAAAGTCTTAGTCTATAGAAGGCCGGCTCCATTCCTTGGGATAGGCAGTGAGGCAGAACATCATGGCTGAAGAGTATGGCAGAGGGAAGCAGTTCACATGGTGATCAGTGAGCAGAGAGAGAGACGCCACTCACCGGGATACAAATATGTACCCCAAA
This sequence comes from Xerus rutilus, assembly GCA_028644305.1. NCBI lineage: Eukaryota > Metazoa > Chordata > Mammalia > Rodentia > Sciuridae > Xerus > Xerus rutilus. The sequence goes on along the minus strand of CM053411.1, from coordinate 19,823,132 downwards.
GCCATGCCCCAATTCCCACCTCCTCCAGCCACCCCCTACCATTTCAGTTACCATTCAGTTAATCCCCATCAGGGGATTAATTCACTGATTGGGATAAGACTCTTATAACTCAGTCACTTCTCCTCTGAACCTTCTTGCATTGTCTCACACATGAGCTTTTGGAGGGCACCTCACATCCAAACCATCACATACACTATATTCATACATGTGCATATGAAAGGTAGGTCAGATTCATCCCACTGTTCTTCTCTTAGTCTGTCTTTCCTCCTTTGCTCTCAATCCCCATCATCTAGTCCACTGATTTTTTTTTCTATTTTGATAGAATCTCTTCTTTTCCTTTCTTTCTTTTTCTTTTTTTTTTTGCCACCTTATTTTGGACTAGTTTCCACATATCACAGAAAACATTTGATTTGACTTTTGGGGACTGGCTTATTTAACTTAGCATGATAGTCACCAGTTCCATCCATTTACCATCAAATGCCATCATTTTATTTTTCTTTAGGGCTGGGTAATACTACATTGTGTGTGTGTGTGTGTGTGTGTGTGTGTGTGTCTCACATTTTCTTTATTCATTCATCTGTTTGAAGGTAACCTAGTTTGGTTCCATAAGTATGCTGATTTTAAATCTTTTGGACATATATTGAGGGGTGAGTGGGATAGCTAGGTGGTATGGTGGTTCCTTTTCTGGTTTTTTGAGGAATCTCCATACTGCTGTCCAGAGTGGTTGCACTAATTTGCAGTCCTACCACAAATGTATGAGTGTACCTTTCCCATACCCCACCTCCTCGTCAACACATATTGTTATTTGTATTCTTGATAATTGCCATTCTTCCTGGAGTGAGATAAAATCTTGGTATAGTTTAATTTGCATATCCTTAATTGCTAGAGATGTTCAACATGTTTTGATATATTTGTTGTCCAATTGTAATATTTCTTTTGAGAAGTGTCTATTTTGTTCTTTTGCTCATTTATTAATTGGGTTATTTGGGGTTTTTTGGTGTTAAGTTTTTGAGTTCTTTTGATATCCTGGATATTAATGCTCTGTCTGAGAAGTAGGTGGCAAAGATCTTTTCCCATTCATAGGCTTTCTCTTCACATGCTTGTTTCCTTTGCTGTGAAAGTTTTTAATTTGATACCATCCCACTTACTGACTTTTGGTTTTATTTCTTGTGCTTCAGGAGTCTTGTTAAAGAAGTCAGTTCCTATGCTGATATGTTGGATTGTTGAGTCTACTTTTTTTTTCTGGCAGTTGCAGTTTCTGGTATAATTCCTAAATCTTTCATCCATTTGAGTTGAGTTTTGTGCAGGGTGAGAGATAAGGTTTAATTTTCTTCTTGCACATATGGATTTCTAGTTTTCCCAGCAACATTTGTTGAGAAGGCTATCTTTTCTCCCATGTATGTTTTTGGCACCTTTATCTAACATTAGATAACTGTATTCATGTGATTTGTCTGTTCAATTTGTCCTCATGCCTGTTTTGGAGCCAGTACCATGCTGTTTTTGTTGCTGTAGCTCTGGATTATTTAACGGATATCATAAGGATTTTTAAAAACGTAAGCATATGTGCCATGTTACATTTATTAATTATAATTTATTGACCTAATCTGTTCTACTTCTGACTGTAGCTTTTCCTCCTATTAGGGAGCCATACTGGTGGTGCATTTCATGTAGGATTCTGGAAAGCTGAATTAGAATATAGTGGGTTTCCTGGAGAGGACTGTATGTCCCAATGTGGCTTAGAGTTTGTGGGCATTTTATGCAGTCTCGACATACTATGAATGAATGGTTGTGTAACTATGGACCATGTATAGAAGAGTTTCTTGAAAATAAGGAATGCAAAAGGGTTTTTCCTTTTTTCTTTTTTTATATTTTTTTAGTTGTCAATAGACTTTTATTTTATTTATTTATATGTGGTGCTGAGAATTGAACCCAGTGCCTCACACATGCTAGGCCAACGCCTAACCACTGAGCCACAACCTCAGCCCCAGCAAAGGAGTTTTTTCAGAACATCTCTTTTTATTGAATCTCTGGGCCAAGGGAAGCTTGGGACAGACTTTCCTGGACTGCAATCTCTGTCTGCATTATGCATCAATCTAGGGATTAGTGATATTAGAATCACCTGAGAAACATTTAAAATCTTGGTGACCAGGTTTCACCCCTTATCAGTTACATCAGATTCTCTAGTAGGACTCAGGAGTCAAGGCTCCTTTCATGATGCCATTGCACAAACAATCTGAGAATAGACTTCTCTTCTGCATCAATTCTCTATGGATGATTCATTGTCCTTGTTAGTTAGCAGATGTTTCATAGTAGGCAGCAGATGACAGTCAGTCAGGTGTATGAGCTTATGATTTACTTAAAAGTAAGCAGATAAGAATTATATAGGAGAAACAACCTGATATTCTATATTAAATATCACAGATATGATCTAAGAAAATAATATGATACTGAGCCCAATATTCTGTAGGCACTCAGGGAATATGGAAGTGTGTATTAGGCAGTCATATCTGTAGGGACAGTTTAATGTTTGAGGAGTTATGTTAAAAGAAAGCTATATAGCTGAATTGAATCAGAAGGAACTGATATTTAAGCTGAGCACCAATTAAAAATTTGTGGAGATAAGCATTTCAAGTGATTTTCAGAGGCAAAGAGGTAAGAATGGTATTGAGATTGAAGAATGAACAGAGAATCCCTGGTATGATGGGAAATTTCATATTCAAGTATAGTTTAGAAAAATAGGATAAGATGATGGGAAGAGACCAGATTAAGTTCAGGTACAGACAACATGATGGAAGGAACAAAGGAAGAGAGGGAGAGAGGATTGGAGTGGGGAAATAAGGTAGCTACCTAGTTGGTTGCTACCTATGTAAGTGACATTTTAGAAAGATTAATATGGCACTTTATGAAAAGCTGACTGAATCAGAGAAGGACTGGAACCAGACTGATTACTCAGGTGTAATTACAACAGCAGTTGAAACAAAACAAAGCAAAGCACTTTGATGATCCAAGACTAGGGAGATTGCAAGGGGAACAAAAACAAACTAAATATTACAGTCAGTGCCAAATAAATAAATAAGAGATCTTCCAATTTATTGAAGGGAAGACACACAAGTCAACATTTCTGTTTTTAGCCAAAGGCAGCATGATTGGGAAAACTTAAGGGATGGCAGGAACAGGGGAGAGAGGACCAGTTTGATATTTTTTTAAATATTTTTTTAGTTGATGGATCTATTCATTTATTATTTATATGTGGTGCTGAGGATCGAACCCAGTGCCTCATGCACGCTAGGAAAGCGCTCTACCACTGAGCTACAGCCCCAGCCCCAACCAATTTGATTTTAAACATTGATAAATGAGGAGGTCTGCCTAACAGATGGTAATACTATCAGAATGGAACTTTGGTGACAGAGAAATTTGGAAGTCTTTGAAGTTGATAAATGCAGCTCTCAGAGGCAGAGCTTTCTTTGAATATGTGCCAATAGGTAAAGAACAGAGGGATATAGGTGCAGTCTTGGAAGAAAGGCCAACTAATGATTAGAAAATTAAACAGAGATAAATTAGAGAGGGAAGTGTGCCCTGAAATGTGCCCAGAGAGCAAAGACAATACAGAATCCTGAAATCCAAGAGAATAGGATATTTTGTAAAGGAAATAGTGATCAATCTAAACTTGAGAAGGTTGTAATTAAGCCAGATTCTTCTGAGGCTTTGGAATGAGGAAACACCTTGGATTTTTCTAGAAAGGTGTCATAAGTTACATTTAAAAGTACATTTTCAAGAGGGCAACAGTTAAAAAGAAGAAAGCGCTGCCAAGAGAACAGACCAGATGGTGAAGGAATTGATGTAGTCAGGAAAGCTAACAAGTCTTTCCTTTGGTCATTTGTGCTACTTACTGCACATGCTTCTCTTTGCTCCTGTAGATAGCCTGTTACTCAAAGGAGGATCTCTGTGATGTTAGCTTGTGTATTTAGGAGCATGGCACAATGTCTGACGCATAGTGAGTATCTGATGCATGCTTTGGAAGATCGTTGAAGAATGGCAGGAGAAAAGTAGAAGAGTGATGGAGGGGTGTTAAAAGCAAGCAGAGAGTATAACTGATTGCTTATTTTTTCTATCTTAAATCAAAAGTATTGAGCATGTATGAAGAAATGGAGCCACACTTGTAGATATAAAGGGAATGTGCTCAGGGCTCTTGCTTAAAATGACACCGAAGAGATGCTTCTTGTTCTAGAAAACAAGTAGGGAGGAAGGATATCCCCAGCAATGTCTTATAGAAAAGATTAGGTACAGAGTAGATTGGATGAAACATTCTGGATTATTTTGAAAAAGATGGAGGTGATTTGGATGGACCATGGATATCTGCTCTTTGACCATTATTGGAGATATTGTATAGTAGTTTTTGCCTTTTAATGGCATCTGTGTGAGTTTTTTATCATTTTTTTGTAGGTGAGAGGGGCACTGGGATTAAACCCAGGAGTGCTTTACCACTGAGCTACATTCCCAGTCCTTTCTGTTTTGTTTTTTTTGTTGTTGTTGTTGTTTTCATTTTGCAACAGAATCTTGCTAAGTTGCTAAAACTTAAGATCTTAAGATCTTCAGATGTTCTTGCCTCAGCCTTCCAAGTCTGTGGACTTATAGGTGTGTGCCCAGAAAGCAAAGACAATACAGAATCCTGAAATCCAAGAGAATTGGATTCATCATTATATTCATTATATTTCATCATTATATTTCCACACCCTCTTAAGTCATGGACAAGTGGAGTGTAGTTCCTACTTTCATCTGACAGTTTATCATTCTCTAATTGTGTATTCTTTGTCTAGGCAATGAAAAATAAAAACAATTAAAATGTGATCCTGAGATTGAGACCTATCAGTCTAGGGTATAGACTGAGATTTATATGGCCTTAACCCAACATAATTGGGTTATGTTACTCATGGAGCAAAGTGACAAAGAGGTGCATGTGACATAGGTGGTTTCTTCTCTGAACCATTTCCTAAGTCTGAGGGATGGCTAAGCTATACACTACTCATACAGTTTTGTCTTTGCCTGGTTTGACTAACCTCTGAGGTGAAGTGATAGCGTGATATTAAACAGTTTTGTTATTTTTACTCAAACAGTGTTTATTGAATAACTGGTGACCAGAGTTGAGTTTGAGAAGGAAAGACTGAGGGTAACAGAGGAGGAGAGAAAGTGGTCCTTCACATCTCTAAGAAGATAAGAACCTTGTCTCTTGATGACCTGGTGACCGCATCCTGCCTCATTCCTGTTGGGTCTGACAGAAACTCCAGTTGATACTCACTCTTTGAACTCCCTAGTTGAGAGCTGGCCAGAGGCCATTAACCTGAGCAGGAAGGTCCCATTGTCACAGACTACCCCTCCTCCTAGGGCTGCCTTCTAATTATTTAAAGCAATGCCCTGAGGGAAAGGTGGGATTAGTGTCCTATCTCCCTGAGCACTTTCCATGGAGATCAGCGTCTCTGAGGAGGGTGAGAGTATTTTCAGGGTGCTGCTATTCCACTGTGTATCCTTTTGCGCAAATACCCCTTGTTTTGCACCTTTACTCTTCATACACTGAACACTTGTGTCTCCAATAGACAATGGGCTTCCACTTTTGTGCTCTATGTGACTCTTCTGAGCTACATATCTGAATACTCTTGAATGGATGGTGCATTACCACGTTCTGGTGTGGGCTGCTGCTATTGGTTGTGGGGTGAGATTGCACTTCCTGTATGACTCGGGGTATAGATCTCCATTGAAAGCAAATCCTAGGGGAAGGCAAAAGTACTCATTTCTCTATGAGTCTCACTTCTTCTGAGCCTGAATTTCATTGCATTCAGATCCACTACTGTTGAAAATGATATTATTTAAGTGCAGTTGTCCCTGGATACTTGCAGGGAATTGGTCCTAGGACCCTTACCAAACTCCTTGGATACACAAGTTCTGTATACAAAATGGCATAATATATGCATATAAAAAACACATATCTTTCATTCTCTATGTCATTTCTAGATTGCTTATAATACCTAATAGGATGTAAATGCTATGTAAATATTCATTGTACTGCATTGTTTAGTGAATGCCTAGACAAAAATGTCTGCACATGTTCAGTACAGATGCAGTTTTCTTCCCAAATGTTTTTAAACCATGGTTAGTTGAATCCTCAGATTCAGAAACCACAAATACAGAGGGCCAATGCTAACATAATAAAATGCACATGTACGAGGTCCAAAAAGAGCATACCTTGAGTTTAGAATGGTGGATATCTCTTCAGTCCAGAAGCATAGCTGAGCTGGAATCTTGTGATAACACCTTCTCTTCTCCCTTATAGAAGTGGTTCTTCTTAATAAGTGTTTCTCAGAGTGCAGTTCACAGACCACCTGGTTCAGAATCCTTGGGAAGAGACTAGGAGATGTCTATAAAATTCAAATTTGTGGGTATAACCATAAACCCAGATTCAGTATATCTTGAGTGACACTGGAATTTTTACTTTAAGATAGGATCTCAAGTGAATTTTATGCTTGCAAACTTTGAGAATCACTAATAGCCTAAGTTTAATACATCTTTATGAATATAATATTTAATTAGTTTCTCTTTTTTTCTATCATAAAAGATGCTATCAAGACTGGGGGTGTGGCTCAGTGGTAGAGTGCATGCTTCACAATCACACAGGTTTCGGTTAAATGCCCAGAACCACTCCCCCAAATGTGATTACATCAGAAGTTTAAAAAATTGATAAAATAAAAGAACCTAGGGATGCATGTAATGACAGTAAGATAAAAAGAGGTTTGATGTGAAAATATCATGAAGATGTGTAAATGTGAAAAAGCCATATACCTTAAGATTCATCTTAATACAAATTTTAACATTTATAGTAGCTTTAACTGTTGCACATGTTGTTAAGTAAGACATTTGTATGCCAATGTCTGCACTAGTTGAGGGCCCAGGAGAATCCCAGTCAATGCAAAGCCCTTGTTTTCCGAGACTGGGAGAGAACTGCAGATTCTTCTTTCCCTTGACCTCTCTTTCTGGAGCTCTTAGCTTTAGAAAATGCTGTAATTTTTCAACAAGAAAAATGTTAGTGCTTTCTCCTGTTTATTGATTGCAACCACATTTGTAAGATATTTGACATATTTTGTCTCAAAATCATTGTTAGTCATTTGTAGTAGTATTATCCATATTTTGCATGACACTGATGCTGAAAGATCTCTATGTCCATCAATTAACCAAATAATTCAACCAATCTTTTTTGAGTATTTGCTATGTATGGGCACTATTTTTGGTGCTAAGAAATAGAATAAAGAAAAAATACATTCCCTGCCTGGAGGAATATTACATGCTGTGATGAGGCAAACAAATATGTAAGAACTTGTACAGGCTGATGATTTCAGTCTATAGAAGTAGTTGTAAAAGGAAACAACCAAAAGAATACATGAAAGATAAAATTGATAAGTTGAACTTAATATTAAAATGAGAAACTTATGCTATGTGAAAGAAAATGCTGAGAATAATGAAGAGAAGCCATAGACTAGAGAAAAGTATTTGTCAATTACAGCTCTGATGAAGTACTTGTACCCATAATGCACACAGTACTCTTAAAATTCAGCAGTAAGATAACAAACAACCCAATTTAGAAAATGGATGAACAACCTGAATAGACACCTCATCAAAGAGGATGTACAGATGGCACATAAGCATAGAAAACAATGTCATTATCTTTTTGTGAGTGGGGAAATGCAAATTCAAAAAGCAATGAGATTTCACTAGACACCTACCAGAGTCACCAAAATATCTAAAACTAATGATGATACCTAATGCTGGCAAAGATGTGGGAGCATGGGAACTCTCACTTATCAGGATGCAAGATGATACAGCCACTTTGGATGATAGAGTGTCATTTTTTTTTATAAAACTGAGCATAAAATTATTTTCCAACCCTGTAATTATAACACAGATATTTTCCTCATGATTTGAAAACTTTTTTATCAGCATGAATCACCTAACCCAGTTCCACTTTCTAAATAAAGATTTTATTGTAGATTAATCTCTGATTTACAGAAAATTTGCAAAGATAGTGCATAAGATTCCCATATATCCCATGTCACTTTTTCTGATTATTAGCACCTGCACTATTACGATACATTTGTCACTATGAATAAGCCAGTTCCGATAAATTACTCAGATGAGTATAATAGTAAGAAGAAAACACAATAACAAAACTTTAATATGCTAATATGCTTAGCAAAACTGGCAAGAATAGCATAAATACTGATGATTCTAGTTCTTAAGCTATCTTATAATGAGCAATATATCTGTATGAATAAAAATCAGAAATCTTGTTTTGATGACTGCCATTCTAGGACTGTTTCTTTTAATATCCTTTATTGAGACCTAAATTTGTCAGTCTAAGTTGCTATTGCTTTCATGCAAAAAGGAAAATTAAAGAGATTTACAAGGATATATAAAACACAGTGGGGAAAATTCATGAACAAGATGAAAGAAAACCAGGGTCAGAAACAAGGGAAGCTAGGAAAGTGACTGACTGATGTGCAGGCACATTAGAACCCAGTCATCTGTGCTTACAGGTCCATCCTGGGGCACATCCACAGGAGCAATATGATGCAGGCTGGAAGATGGGGCTTTGGTTTTGCAGTGGACTTAGTTTCAAATTTAAACCCTGTGATTTTCCTGATGTCTGTACTGTGTGATTTGGCAATTATCCTCTCTGTACCAGTGTTTTATGAGTTCAGTGGTTCAGTGGGCCTACACACATATATACTCTCAGGATTATGTGAAGGTCTGATGATGGGATATGGGTAAGTACTCAGTAGCAGACTTAGCACACTCCAGTCTGGAAAAACCTGATGGCCTTTGCCTTTCTCATTATCATTATTGTTCATATTATCATATTCTTGCTATAACTGAGCAACTAGATTGGGCTCTCATGCTAACAGATCACTTATAAAATTTATGACAACAGGCTATTTTTAATTATAAAACTTTATTTCAGGGAGATCACTAAGTCAATTCTATTTCATTTGTAATATCCTCAAAACATCTGATCTTAACTATGCATAAAAGAAAATATTCTGCACTGCCATATAAAGATAAAGAAACTTGGTTATCAAGCATTTTCTCTCTAATAGCTAAAGCAAAGTCTGTAATTCAATCAAAAAATGCATTTGACAACATCTTGAATAATAACAGGATAAGATTTATAAGATGAAGCTAACATACTGATGCATCCCTAATTATGATGTATCTTCCTTAGGTTTGGACCACTCAGAAACTGAGACTCAGTGAGCATGCTTCTAAATGGGACTCTGCTTTTAAAAAGAAAATAAATGGGGCAAGGCAAAAAGCTCCTAAAATCATGCTGAATTTTGTTAAATGCATGCTAATAAAAGGTTCCAAAGGACCAGCTCTTGGGAATGACACACAGGCAATATAGAAAAATCAGACCTTACAATAAATTATGGAGATGCCATCCCAGCATTGCAAGGCTAAGCAATGATGACTTGAGAAGCTAGTAATGGACTTTCTGATGAAATAGAGAAGAAATGGGAAGACAGAATGGGCAGAGAGCAAATACCCCGCACGCCTGTTTTTTAACCCAGAAAGCAGAATGTTGGACAATACATGCCTGTGTTTATATTCTTTTAATTAAAGAGAACAAAAGGCCACTTCTCCCATAAGCTAACCCTCCACTGGAGCCCTTGTATCCTTCCCTGCCATCTTTTAGAGGACCCTGTTTGGGTGATCATCTTAATCTTGAATTTTTGGTTTATTCCTTACTACTGTAATAGTCCAAATGGCTTGCAAACATGTTATATGTGAAAACAAACCAAAAACTTTACCTAATAACAACCTCCCTCCAATTGCCTCGTTTTCTGCTTCTTTTAGACAAACATCTCAAAGAATAATCTGTGCTTCCTCATTCCATTTCCTTACCCTGTAGTCACTTAGTTTTTTTATTGTGCAATATAATTTATGCAAAACATAAGAAGTAACAATAATAGCAGTATCAGAGACCCCTCTGCTTAAGAAACGAAACATCACTCACGCAGTAGAAGCTTCGCTGCCTATCCCCTATTGTCTGTGGTCCTTTCCCTCCCCATTCCGACTGCCCAAATGCGGCTAGAGAACCACAGTTCTTAATTTGTATCTGCATTAGCCCCATCATTTTCTGATAAAACTGTGTTCAAACATATAACACAGTTGAAAGAATTTAGAGGCGATACCTGTTCTGCCATAAAAACCTGCCATTAACATTGTGCTTTGCTTGCTATATCATACATCTATTTTCCATGAATATTTAAAAGAAATTTGCTACTTATGAATGGTCACTTTCTTACCCATGCTGTTATGATTCTCGGGTTCACTGCACCATGGAGCCCGCTCTGGTCTGACTCAGCTCTGTTCAGCTGTTGATCCTATCTGGACATTGTCTCTCTATACCTTTACCCAACCTTTCAAAAGCAGCTCCCCACCCTGCCCACACTCCCTGGGACATCTCCTTTTCTGACCTTTTTAGGCTTCTACAATACCTCCTTTTCTTCTCCTTTTCCGTTACCACATCTTCTTGAATTCCAAATATTGGAAAGTCCCAAGGCTCTGTCTTGGGCTTTCTTTTCTTCTTTGTAATTCCTCTCACTCTATACACCAAAAATTGCAAAATTTTCACTTATGGGTTTTAGCCTTGGGTAGATCCATAAAATATTACCCAAATATATCCTTCCTCTCTTATATTCTTCCACTTCTGGAATGTGACTAACAACCCAGTTGTGTAATAGCATGAGAGTTATGCTTGACTCCATTTTTCCATTTATTTTTCACATCTAAAGTCATAAATTAATTTTGTCAGCCCAATTCAAAATATATCTTAAGTCAATCCATTTTAAGCCAGTATAGTATAGCCAATTAAGAGCATAGGTTAACAAACTAAGGAACCAGTTGGGCATGATGGTACATGACTGTAATCCACCTGGCTCAGGAAGCTGAGGAAGGAAGATCGCAAGTTCAAAGCCAGCCTCAGCAATTTAATGAGACCATAAGCAATTTAGTGAGGCCTTGTCTCAAAATAAAAAAATAAAATTCAGAGGGCTGGCAAGTGGTGCAGTGGTTAAGCTCCCTTAGTTCAATCCCCTGGTACCAAAAAAAAAAAAAGAGAGAGAGAGAGAGAAAAGAAAGTAAGTAGACTACATCCGTAAGTGGACTCCATCATTTACCAAATCAGCGATGTTGGACAAGTCACCTTTTCTGCCACTGACCTTTCATCGTCTCTAAAGTGGGAATAATTGCACCTGTATTTTACAGTGTATGTTATGCACGTAAGCCTCTTAAATCAGTGACTGACACACAGTGCTATGGTTTCAATGTATTTCCCAAAGTCTGTCTGTTGGAAACTTTATCCCCAATGCAACAGTGTTGAGAGATGGGGCCTCATAAGTGATTAATGTATTTATTGAGGGACTAGGATAGTTATCTGGAGAGTGGACTTGTTCTAAAAGCAGGTTTGGCCTCCTTTTGCTTTCTTGCCCTTTTATCTTTTGCCACAGAAAAATGCAGCTTCTATGGAGACCCTGGCTAGGTGCTGGCACTTTCTGTAGTGAATTTCCTAGCTTCCAGAACTATAAGAAATAAATTTATTTACTTAGAATACTAGACAAAGGTGCCAAAAACATTCATTGGAGAAAAGATAGCCTTTTCAACAAATGGTGCTGGGAAAACTGGAAATCCATTTGCAATAAAATGAAACTAAACCCTTACCTCTCACCATGCACAAAACTCAACTCAAAGTGGATCAAAGACCTAGGAATTAGACCAGAGACCCTGCGTCTAATTGAGGAGAAAGTAGGTCCAAATCTTCATCACACTGGGTTAAGCCCAGAATTCCTTAACAAGACTCCTATAGCACAAGAAATAAAAGCAAGAATCAATAAATGGGATGGACTTAAACTAAAAAGCTTCTTCTCCGCAAAAGAAACTATCAATAAGGTGAACAGAGAGCCTACATTCTGGGACCAAATTTTTGCCACACGCACATCAGATAGAGCACTGATCTCCAGGATATATAAAGAACTCAAAAAACTTAACACCAAAAAAACAAACAACCCAATCAATAAATGGGCTAAGGAGCTGAACAGAAACCTCTCAGAAGAAGATATACAATCAATAAACATATATATGAAGAAATGTTCAGTGTCTCTAGCCATTAGAGAAATGCAAATCAAAACTACCCTCA
>CM053411.1:19792951-19810394 GCA_028644305.1 Xerus rutilus | reverse complement strand
AGAACATTATGCTAAGTGAAGTGAGCCAATCCCAAAAAACCAAATGTCGAATGTTCACTCTGATTAGTGGATGATGATACATAAGGGGGGTGGGAATGGGGAACATAGGAGAAATGGATGCGGCAGAGGGGAGGTGGGGGGAGGGTAAGGGGAATGAGTATAGTAAAGATGGTTGGTTGAGATCGTCATTACTATCCTTGGTGCATGTATGAAGACACAAATGGTGTGACTCTATCTGGTTTGCAACCAGAGAAATGGAAAAATTGAGCTCTATATATGTACTATGACTTGAAATGCATTTAAATAAATTATAAAAAAAAAGAAATTACTCTGTGATGGTCTGTTACAGTGACACAAAACAAATTAAGATACAGTAAATACTATACTAATGCAAATTAAAGACACTTGCTTAGAAAGCCTTTTACCCAGCCCTTCTACTCCCATAAAGAATGGGAACTGAGGGAACTGATGGGTACTGGTATAGTGCTTGCCAAGGAGGCCCTGGGCCCAATCCTTAGCACAGCAGCAACAACATCAAAGATATAGGTACCTATTTAGAAATGCAATCAGAGTTTTCTAGAAGAATATAACCAAATGGTATATATGTATATATTAAAAGATTTAAGGAACTGATTCATATGATTTGGGGGACTGACAAATCCTAAATCTGTGGAGAGGCTGGCAGCTGAAGAATTGTGCAAGAGTTAGTGCTGCAATCTTTAATATCTTCTCTGGCAAATTTCAGTCTTTTGAGATTTTTCAATTGATTGGATGAGGCCCACTCATTCACATTATCAAAGATAATCTCTTTTACTTAACTTTTTTGTTAGCTGTATCTACTAAGTACCTTGAGAGCAATAATAATTAGAGTTGATTAAATAACTGAGTGCTGTTGTCTGGGTAAGTTGACACATTAAATATTGTAATGGGTAATAGTTGTGAATCTTTGCAAATCTGGAATAATTATATGTAACTAAGAGAACACTATTTCTCTTTTTTAAACCTCTGCAGCACAATGAGCTGTTTGTTGCTCAAAACATTGCATTTAGAAATAGGTACTTCTTGGTGCTAAATTCCTATTGGAAAACCTTGACCTACTAAATATAGGAGGTGGTGAGTAGATGCCAAGGAGGAAGATGCTCCATGGTTTCCCTGTGTGCTTCCTGAGTGCAGGTGGAGATTCCATTTTGAAAATAGATACATGCATGATTGTATAAAGCAGATATTATGTGTTGGAACTCCTTTTTGTCAAGTAATAATGGCAGTACTATCTTATCAATAATTTTAAGAATTAGATAAATGCCAGAATGAATTTGAGACAGCATAGAGCATTTTCAAATTAAATATATGAAAACTCAATTGCTTGTAAAGGCATAATTTTTCCTTTATGAAAGTAGGAGTTAAACTGAAAAGCTACATATTTTAAGTAAATATTTAGAAAAATTTTTTATTTTTTTAATCCAACCTATGATTTAGGTTCATATTTTGTCACTTTTATCTGTGTGACCTATGATTTAGGTTCATATTTTGTCACTTTTATCCTTTAAATCTAAGGATTTAAAGAACTCTTGGCATTTAAAGAACTCTTGAAGTTGTATGTTTAAAAATGTTTTTAGCAACCCAAGGATAGTTCAAATGCAATGCTGCTATTAAGCCAATCTGGCATTCTGTTTTGAATTTCTAAAAATAATATTAGTAGGTAAATACATAGTCAAAACAGTATTTTTCAGTGTTCTTGCCATTTCTCTTTGTATTTTTATGCTCTTATGGATCAAATAAAATTTGATTTTTTTAAGCATAAAATTATTTAATAGCATTGCCTTTTTAAAATCCCTTAAAATGTGCACTATATTTGAATGGGCTACAGTTTGTTGCTCCTAAAATAATTATATTATAGTTCTTTGATGCAAATTCATAGGGGAGTATTTAAGGAATAAAAGGTCAGAAGTATTAAATATTTACATTCATTGAAACATGATCTTTGGTATAGGCAGAAAGGAAAGAAACTAATTGGTTTACTTCCAGTTGCAGGCTTTATGAACTTACTGCTTTGGTAATTTCTTAAATGTCACAATTAAAAATATTGACCTATTTCTCTATGGGCTTTCAGTGAAATGGTAGCAGTCATCTGTAATATTACCTAATAAATTTAAAATATGGCCTTTAAATGTAACAGTGGCTATTATAACTAATATTTCTCCTCTTCAAGCCAAAAGCTCTAAATAACAAGTGATTACTCTTCTTGTATAATAATCTCCTGAGCAGTCCAAAGTGCTTTGTTTTCCTTAACAGATGCAAAACAGGATGGCCTCATTGTTGTCTGAACAATCCTACCTTTATCTCTGGTTTTAATTTCTTATCTAGGAAACAAAACCTGCAAGTGTGATATATTCTAATATCTCTTTAAACTATATATTTTTGTCTTTTTTTTTTAAAGGAAGATGAAGGACAGCAAGGCTGTGCACATTAGGGGTCATGGCTGGGGACCTGATGGAATCTTTAAGTGCTATACTTTAGTTGAACAATGTCCATCTTCAGTTCTTTGTTTAAATAAATCAATAAAAGTCAGGATTGCTACATTAAGAAACTTGGAAAGTGGATGGCCGCCCAGAATGTTTGTCCATGAAATCAGAAGGATGAAGTATATCAAGAAGTTGATAGCTTTCTGGAACTGGTAAATATTGGAAAACAAAATATACATAATAGCCCAGAATACCACGTCCTCCCTATTTACTGAGAAAATTGGACTCTGGTCCACAGAAGAAAGTGGTGAATATTTATGGGCATCTGGATGTGCAGCTTGCAGCCCTTGAAAGTGACTGGGAAAGTGAGTCCTTCACCTTGGTGAAATGAGATGGTAAGATGCATGGGAGAAGTTCAACTGATTAAGAGACCAGTGGCTAGATAGATAAACACTATTGAAGCTGTTTAGGAAATTAAAAAAAAAAAAATCAAGAGATTTCTGTCAGAGTCCAGTGCTACCTTGAAGGCATAGAGGAATCTGACTCTAAAGGCCTGAAAGAATTGATTTTTGCCCAGAAAGAACATTCGTTAAAGATGTGCACTACAACTACAGCTCTGACGACTTTTAGCTAGGAAAGAAGAAACCTTGCATCACATTTGATTTCAGGAGCATTTGCTACTTTTTCATTGAAGTGCAATATGGTGACAAAGCCCTTCATTCTCATGTGTATCATGGCTTGCTGCAGGACACCATAATTTATCTCAGTATGTTGATGAGTATTGATAGACAAGGTGAAAATCCTCTTCCATAGCATTAATGTGACCGTACACTTCCTGGCCCAGGAGGAGCAGGCGCTGATTGACAAGCTGGACTTTGATGTGGAGGAATTTGCCAGTGTCTTAGGGATGAAGACCATCCTGCTTCTGTCCAGGAAATTATGATGGGCAAAAAGCAGTGCCTGTCCCTCACTCCATGGCACTGAAAGCACCTTCACTGTGTTGGCAGCCAAGAATGTGATTCTCAGTTCTCCATCAGTTTCCTGTAAAACATCACTCCCAGATTTGTCAGCAGGCGGGTTACACGTTACCTGAGTAATAATTTTAATGAACTATATATCCCAACAAATTTAAGGTATATATGAGCCATGGTAGTAATCCCTGGGTATTGAACTTCAAGTACTCTGATTAGTGATGGGAGAAACATCATATAGTTTTTGATGTTGAACTAGAATTGACCAGAAAAGGTAGGAATACCTCTGTGATTTTCATCTTTCAGAAAGCTCAGAGTAAGAATGTCATGCTATAGCCCTTGGGTCAGCAGATTACTTCACACACTCCCAGAGAGAAAAGCTCAACAAGCATAATTATGTAGAAAGAATCTATTAATCTATAAAAAAGAAATCAGAGATTCTGCAAAGACTAATGATCTCAATTAATGATAGCTATTTGGGAATGTCAGGGCATTGTAATGAGAGTATGCATGTTTTGGTAAACTGGGCATATTGAAAGGGTTTCTGGGGATAAGGGAAGTTTTCAAAGACAAAAACCAGGAAGATGACATCAGGTATTTTGAAACAGTAATTCTTGGTCACAATGGTTAATTATAGAATGGTGTTAGTCTGCCGGGCATGGTGGTACATGCTTATAATCCCAGCAGCTCAGGAGGCTGAGGCAGGAGGATCGCAAAAGTTGGCTTCAGCAATTTAGCCAGGCCACAAACAATTTAGCAAGACCCTGCCTCTAAATAAAATATAAAAGAAGCTGGGGATGTGGATCAGTGTGTGAGCGCTTCTGTGTTCAATCCACAGTAACAACAACAACAACAAAAAGAATGGTGTCAGTCTGGGGTAGAATATACAGTGGCTGGGCAGATAAGATGTCCTTGTGCAAGTATTCATTTATTTATTTATTTTGCTGGTGATACTGGGGATTCAACCCAAGGTCTAAGGTTTCAGTGACCTCTGTGTAAAGTTAGTCTGGAAGAGTCTTTTTGGGGGGGAGGGTTTGTTTTGGGGTTTTTTTTGGGGGGGGGTACCAGGGATTCAATTCAGGGGCACTCAGCCACTGAGTCACATCTCCTGCCCTATTTTGTATTTTATTTAGAGACAGAGTCTCACTGAGTGCCTCCTTTTTGCTGAGGCTGGCTTTAAACTCTTGATTCTCCTGCCTCAGTCTCCCAAGCTGCTGGGATTACAAGTGTGCACCACCATGCACAGCTCTAGAAGTGATAATTATCATTAGGCAATTGTGTAAGAACGTTTACTTTATTACCTGCTGATGTTATTTTATTATTATGATTATTTGATTAGGGTTGACACAGGTGACTCCATTTTGATTTGGATAGCTTTCATGTTTGTTTAACAAACCAAAGTGCTGGCTGCATACCTGTATGAGGCATCTCCACTGAAAAACTAAGAGGTCCAATTGTTCTTGGAGCACTGTGTCTGAGCAGGAATAAATCTGCCCTCTTCCAACTTGGTTGGGAAAGTGAAAGGTCCTCTCTCTCTTTTTCAGTCTTGTCAGGTAATACACAGAGTACCAAGAACCAATGATACAGGGTCACTCAGAAGCCCCAGGACTAAATATTCAAACTGCATCCATGAGATGGCTAGCTTTGGGAAACCAATCATTACATTGTTCAGGAGTCATGATCTGAGGACAATGAGTAGATGCGATTTTTATGAGTTTTGTTTTTAGTTCTGAGTCAAATATTCTTTGTACAGAGTGATCCGGAGATAAAACAGCAAAGATAAAAGAAGTAATAAAAACAGTTAGAAGGCAATTTATGCACTTCTTCCAGTTTTTAGCCAGGACAGAATTAATGCATCCTTATATTTGTATTATAATGTTCTTGATTAAAATAAATATAAGCACTAAACTAATTGAAAATCTTTATTTTTTTACTCTTTTCTACCCCTATGTCCAGCTTTCAAGAAAAAGATATATTCTGAAACCTGCAAGTACATGAGCTTAATAATAATGATCTTTAATCCAGTTCTAACGAAGTTTAGTTATCTTTATCTCATGAGTTGATAACATTTTATGTTGCTTTTGAAATTGTGAATGAGCTGCTTCTACCCCACGAGTGCCAACACACTTTAGAGGTACTGTCAGGGATTGGAACAAACTTTGTTGGGATTACTCATTAGTTAACTAAGGACCTATCTCTGTAGTTTGGGGTCTTAGTCTGTTTTTTTATATTTCAGACATTTAGAAACCATCCTGCTATTTGACAGTTTTGTGATTAGCAGTGGAGGTAATGATTCTGACTTCCCCTTGCTGCTTTCCTTCCTCATCAAACCTCTGCACTAAGACTTTTAGTCTGTTTTTCTTTATAATCTTCAATTTGCATTTCTCCATGGGAAAATGAAGTTATCAGCTCCCCTGTTATTCCATGTGTAGAAGAGGAGCAATGTTGCTATGTCTCTCTCTTGTTTTGTTGAATAATTCAGCCTTATATTCATCTTGCACAGGCCCTGGTATTTTTCTTTTATGTAGCAGCAATTGGTTTGAATTTATTGCACACTTTGATCCCCAGCTTCTTTCTGTGTAGCTTTTCTTCCACTGCCTTTTCCATCTAGAAAATAACTGTTTTTGTGTTTATGAATTGTATGTTTTTTTCACCTTGACTATCAATGCTGTCTGTTTATATCCTATCTTTCTCTTTTATTTCAAAGGGCATTGCAAGGTAAAAGGGTATGCATTAGAAGTACTAAACTATTTATTATTTTTATGTAGTTTTCTAACATCTCTGCATAGCAACATCATTTTTCCATCTCTATGGTACTCATCATCAAACTGAATATGATCTAGTAATATCATCTATCTGTTTTGTAATAAAGTCACAGCCACAGAATCATTACAATTTTTGATCTGAAAAGGAACTTGAAGGTCGCATTGTTTGATGACATGCTAATGATGAGGAATCTGACTCCTAGAAATTGCCTGTTAGATTCCACAACTCATTAGAGGAAGGGCAGAGTTAGAGCATGGGTTTTCAGGCATGATAGTCTTTCTTCTCTATTGTTTAATATGAAGTAGTCAAATCAATGGGAGTCAAGTTTTAAGTCTTTGTCCACTGTATAGTGTGTAGGATGCTTTAGGGGCAGGTATTAAGGCAGCAAGCCACTCCATCTACTCCCCTTCCCTGGTGATGAACAGAACAGGGAAATCAATCACGGATTGGGTGGGCTGAGGGCATCCTCCCCATTGACAGTCACACTGTTAGGTGACTGTCTTGGTGGGTCCACAGATGAGGGACAGGAAGAACCTGTAACCTAACACCACTATTTCCTACTGTCCAGCGAGGAAAGAAAAACCCAGATTTAATACAAATTGGGAGCAGAATTAATGAGACAACTTTGGAAATTTTGGTTAGCAATATCTGTGGATTACCTTTTATTTAATAATTAGGTTTTCATATTAAATAATATCTTCTAAATTTCAAGATAACATTAATTTGATTTTACTTATTTTAGCAGTATGTTTCCTATTTTTTCAGCAACAGTTTTAGGCAATAAATCATTAATCACATGTCGTTCAAATAATAAAATATATTATATATTGACATTAGCTAAATGCCACTGTAGAATAGTAATAAGACCTTTATTTCTTGTTGTGATTTTTAAATTGCTAGAAAAATTTTGCAAGTTCTCTTTCTAACTGTGAATATTAAGAAGAACTTAAATATTTGTCTCTAAATACTCTCACAGACAGGTAAGGAAATGGGCAAATTCACGTACCTGTTCACCTTGACATTTACTCATTACCTAGCACTTGGTTAAAGCCCTAAAATTGTTGTTTTCTCTTATGAGCTGCAAATTTTAGAAATTAGTCCAAAATGTTTATTTGTAATAGAAAGAAAGGTATTCTGGCTAACGAAGACTAATAAACTTTCATGTACCTAGGATTTTGAAATATGGAATCCTCAAATAACTGAAATTCATTGAGTTGTTACCCACCACTGAGATCTAGTGGATAGATCACCTTACCCTGCCTCCAAGCTGACTTGGAAGGACAGTCCTTCCTATCCTCTAAGCTCTTTAAAGGATAAACACAAGGTTTTCATTTTGCTTTGTTTATGTATTTCTGAATTGAATGCCTAAAAAAAAATTTTAGGAAAAAATTTTAGTTGGCAAAAATTTTGTGTGGTTGGCAACTACACACACAAAAATTTTTTGCCAACTCAGTAAACTTTTGATAATTAAAAATTGAGTAGACAGGTTACAAAAGTAGAAAGGGATAGATATAATTATTCTTGGCATGATGGTATCTGCGCATCACCAAAACGATTTTTATGGTAACAGGTACAAAATATCATTATGGTAACTATGGAATTTCCAAGCTATATTGTTTTAAAAGCTACATTGACATTCTAAGATAAATCAAGCTCATAATAGTTTGGGAAAACCCACTATATAAATCAAAAGAAATAATTCAAACAATTAAGAGCTGGCAGAAGCCATCAACAATTCAAATGGGATAGAATCATTGCTCAATAAATCTGTGTATCCATGAATTCAAATCTACATATCATAAAATAATTCTGAAATTCCTGCTGGATGTCTTATCTTTCAATGGTTTGTTAAGGGAAAACAATTACATCATATTTGGTAATGATATTATATATATTTTCAATTGAGGACAGATGGCTGTTCTTATATTCCACAGATAATATATTTCCTGATTATGCATCCTAGGAGATAAAAGAATTAACTTAATTTTCAACCCTTTTAGTTATTTGAGCCAGAGCCACATGGAATTTGTTAAAGAGCCTAGTCATGTTGGTACAATTTTTAATTGTTTCTTTCTGGGGAGAGAACATTTTCCGTGATTAGCCCTCTACAAATAATGAAAATGCTCCCTTGGAATTAACTCACTACTTGATTTATGCAGGTTGGCCTGATTTGTGTACATGAGACCTACTTGAGCTCCAGCAGGAGTTAAACATGCCCGTACAGCCTGTGTCCCTGCTCTCTGATCTCAGCTGTTTCTACTGGTGCCACAGAGAATCCAACCACACAGAAACCAGTTGAGGGGCAGGGTACTCTTAAATTACAGTAGGGTACATGGAAATATAAAAAAAAAAGCTGTTTACTAAAGAGCTCGGCCTCATGGGCTCCTCGCTGTAAAATGATATTAAGTGAAAGCAATCTGTCAACTACACAATGATTTCCCTTCTAGAAGACTAACCAGTGTTTACTGAACTTTAGCCTATGCTAAGCACTTGTGTGTGTGTGTGTGTGTGTGTGTGATTTGTATTTTCTGTCACACTATGAGCAAGATACTATCATTACCTTTTATTTATAAAAGGGAAAACCAGTACTTAGAGGCACAGTGGCTTACCAAGGTCATAGGGTAATAACTACTAGGACAGGGATTCCGAGGCAGACAGTGTGCTTCCCTCTCAGCCACTGCACTTTGTGTTCAGCTGTCACACTGCCCATTCTCTTACCTGTGCAAAGCACTTGGGGGGTGATCACAGCGTGTGGAATAAGACCCACATTCCCAAAACAAAATAAAGGAATCAGACTTGATTTTATTAGATGAATTCTAGGATGTCAAACTGATTTCTCCCATTTGAGGGAGATAAAAAATTATGCCCTCATTTCTAACCCAAACTACTACTGCAAATGAGTTGGTGGCAAGATAACAGACATGGTTGATAGCTGTTTGCAAAGAGGAAAAGTCCAAGTAACTGAAGTTGACCAGTTATAAATTTATTTGGTTTTCATGCATGTTTTCAGAGACAGGAATAAAAGAAAATGATTTCTATAAAAATCAGGTAAACCAAATGACATGTGATTGCCTAGTTTTTCTGAATCAATCACATGTCAACCTTCCTACTATAGTCCTTTTCATCAGTCTTGAATTCCATTGTATCCTTAGGTGCTTTTTCCTGCATGACTTCTATTTAATCTCTTCTTGAGGCTTTTCATTTAATCTCTTAATGCAGTGATTACATTCCTAAATATTCTGATGATGAAAGCATTTTTGAAAATCTGAGGAAAATACCCTACTTGATCATGATGAGTATATATTTATTTAATACTTTGGTATGAGGAGTATATATTTATTTAATATTTTGGTATAGTTTACTTGTTACTATTTTATTTAAGTGTATCCATGTTGATATGTGGAATCAGATTAACTCCATTTCCTTGTATCTCTTCTCTTTCTCTCTCTCTCTGAGTGGCATGTACCTCTTAGATAAGAAGTAGGCCAATTGTTTTTCTACAAAGAGATAGAAGTAATTTAAAGTTTGCAGGCCAGCAGGGAAAATCGAAGTTATTATTTAGGTTCTATAACACAACTATTTAAAAAGGTAAGAAACATTCTTAGCTTTCAGGCACTATAAACACAAGGGGCAATCAGGATTTGGCCTATGGGCCATAGTTTTCAACCCTTGTCTTTTTTAAAAGAGAAAACTAATAGAAATGTTTTAGGATCATTAGTGCATATACCATTTGCCAAAAGTAGTGCAAGATATGCTTTTATGTGTTTTACATATGTGTCGTTTATATGTATTTGTTATCATTAATGATTTTTAAAACACAGTGTATGTTCTGGAAGATCAAAAATTAACTGATCCGATGGCTGATTTATTTAAAAGCATCTGAACTAGAACTAAACAAAGTATAAAAGGTAAAAATAAAAGCTTTCCACAGAAATCAAATTTAAGGAAACTCTGGAGTAAATGCGTGCATAACTAACTGTAATTTAAAAGATAAGTGTATGTATAGAATATATAATTATATTATTTTAAATATGAAACAAATATACATATATTATAATCCATGCATGTATCCATGTGTATGTATATAATAGTTTTGAAATGGCTTCATTTCAAGGCAAAATAGCTATTTAGTCTAAAATATACATCTTCAAATATATCAGATCCAGAGGAATCAGAAGGCCCAAATTAAAACAACTCAAACTCCGCATAAAAATCATAAAATGTTTTATGCCTTATTGTTTGCTCCACAATATTTCAATGGAAATCTAAAAATAATCAGTACTCTACCACCATTTTTTTTAACACCTCCTCTATATAGTGTAAATGGAAAAAAGTTAGATTTCACATTTGTACATGGATTTTATGGTGCTGGAATCGAACTAATAAATTATTTATTGCTTTAGTAGTTTCATTGCTTGCCAAATTTTAAACTTTCTCAGGATATGTTTTCAATAATTCCCTATATTTAACTGTATATGTAAAATAAAGACTTATAAGCTACTTGTTTTGAAAGAGGTCAGCTGAAGTTAAAATACTGCTGCTCTCCTTCCTTCAAGTATTTGCTCAACTCCAAGATTTTATTTATTTGTTTCACTTTGCAGAAGAGGACTTTTCTTCTCTGCCCCCACAATGCAGCTTGGCTATAAGGCTGTCTTCCTTCTTGGGCAGGGTGCCTAAGCACTTAATTGTTCAATCTCTACAAAGAAGTCATTTTGCCCAACAATGAAATGAAACTGCCTCCAGGGTAACAGGCAGCAGCTGTTGAAGGCATAAGCTCTACTACCCTGCAGTCTGGTGCTTGGCAAGAAAAAGGATGCACGTCTATTTCCAAGAAAGGGAAGAAATTGGTGGTCTACAGCCAGCAGAATTTTTAATTTTTATAAACTTGGCATTTCCCCCACCAACATTCTCGCTTTGTCCACATCACCTTTTTCATAACAGTATATCCCCCACCCCCATCTTGACAGGGTTCTTATTTTTTTTGTCTTCACCAGTCTCTCCCTCCAACCTTGGTAGTTAATCCCCCTGATTGTCTGCCATTGTGCTCAGTAATTTTCAGTTTTAAGTCAGCTGTCAACCAGAGTTTTCTCTTGAATATTTAGAATCAATCGACATTTTCTGTCTCTCTGTGCACCCTGATGGAAGTTCTTTAGCATACTGAGGGAGAAAGAGGAACTCAGAGAAATTGTGGGTTTGGGGGAGCAGCCCTGGGCAGGAAACTTTCTGCCAAAGGGTGGCCAGGGACAAAATCAGAGGCTCACAGAGCTTTCTAGTTAATTAAATCTGGTCACATGACCTTCGTGACTCTGCCAATTGCAAGAAATAATTAGCCACACATTCCCAAGCTGGCGGCCTTCTGCTGGCATGTCCAGTTAACAAGTGATGAAATCTCTACTGGGATCTCTATTTCAGGGCCCCTCGATTTCAGGGTACACTTACAAAGTGTACCCTTTGCAAAAATCTCTATGAAACTTTCACAATGTAAAATTTTCTCTCTTTCCTCTGCAGGGCTCTGGACTTCTTTTAGTCTTTATAGGTGGCAATTCCTTCTGCTAACCCCTGCAGGAGACTCCTGAATGTGAAGAGTGCCTTGCTGTCTTCTCTCCCAAGCTTCACTTCTGTCACAATTCTTATTTACATTTATTTTATTTTATTTTGGTACCAGGGATTGAACCCAGGTTTGCTTAGCTACTGAGCCACATCCCCAGTCCTTTTTATTTTTTTATTTTTGGGGGGAATACTAGGGATTGAACTCAGGAACACTCAACCACTGAGCCACATCCCCAGCCCTATTTTGTATTTTATTTAGAGACAGGGTCTCACTGAGTTGCTTAAGGCTGCACTAAATTACTGAGGCTTACTTTGAACCTGTGATCCTCCTGTCTCAGCCTCCAGAGCCTCTGGGATTATAGGCCACCTTGCATGGTGGCACAATCCTGTAATCCCAGTGATTCAGGAGCCTGAGATAAAAGGATTGCAAATTTAACACTAACCTCAGCAATTTAGAGAGAACTTGTCTCAAAATAAAAGGGGTTAGGGATGTAGCTCAGTGGTAAAGTGCCCCTGGGTTCTAAGTGCCCCTGGGTTCAATTCCCAAGACCAATAAATAACTAAATAAATAATAAATAAAATAAGATAGATAAATAAATAGATAAATAGATAAATAAATCTCTGTTCCTACAGTGCCTGTTTCCAGAACTTTACTTTCTAGACTTTCCTCCTTCAGTTCTCTCCCATCCTTTCTTCCCTTGCCAACCATTAACACACATTTACTATTTTTTTTAAAAAACCTGAGTGAGTTAGAATGACCACTAAAGGAGAATATTAAGATACAGGTGCAAGGAAAAAAATAGAAGGACTGTATTTTTAAAATCTGAGGAGATTGTACAAGTGATCTTTAAAAAAAAAAAAAAAAAAGCCTCACCTGTTCAGTTCCTCACCTCTCCAGTCTCTCTTGTTTCCTTGCCCAAATTCTTTTTTTTTTTTTCTGAACTGTAAATAGAGAGACACAGCACAAACATAGTTACTGCTTTGTGATAATGATCTGTCCTGTGATCCACACAGAAAAGAATGTTCTCTACCCTGTAGTCTCTCTATAATTTAACATCTTGCTATTTTATAATTTCTGGGCCCCAAACATTGACCACTTCCCAAGGTAAAAACATGCATCTCCCCACCCTGTCCTAACAACCCCAGTGCACACACACACAGGCATGAACACACAAACACACAAACCATTTATCTTAATATCTGTAGTGGAATTGACTCGTTCTCTTAAGTAGACTGTAAGGCTGGTTTCTTAACATGCACAGATCTGTCACTGAAATGCGTACAGTTGAAACTAAACACTCTTGAGTCGTATGTGGAATAATCCTTTCAACCCTTGTCAGGCCTTTTTTTTTGCGTTTAACAGCAAATTTTTGTCAAAAAGAAACACACCTCTTTTGAAGTTCAAATAATATTAAGCAACTGTATTTTCGCTTCATGATTAAACTGGAGATTCAGTTTTTCTTTTCTTCATATAGAAACAAGTGAATGTAATAGATCAGGATTCCCAAGGACAGGAATGTCACTTAGTTATCAGCCTGCCTGCTGATGACAGCAGCTCTGCAGTCTGCCTGTCTGCTCCTCCCTTCCAGCGGCCATTTTTGAAGAAAAGACACTTCCCCCATGAAATTGGCTTTATGCAGCTAAATCTTTATACTGGTGTTCCACAGGCTTTTTCCTGGTTGAAGACCGACATATTCAAATGACTCTTAAAGTTTATGTATCCTCTCTACCTCAAAGCTGTAGTGTCCCTGGACACAGTTGTGACCATAGGAATTTTCTAGTCAAACTTATCTCCAAAATCATCTCCAGCTAATTAATCTAATCTCATAGCTTTGTGTACCAGCTCTACCCTTGTGACTCTTACATTTATATATTTTGCCTGTATTTCTCTCTAAAACTCTAGATTCACATTTCAAATGTGTATCAGGTAGCGCTGTTGGCATGTCTAATATACATCTCCAACTCTACACATTCAACCCCAGATTTATGATCTAACTCTCAAAACCTGCTTCTGCTCTTTTTCTGTAAATGCATTCTAATTCCCTAGGTCATATTTGAAGTCACAGTCTAACATACCACATCCCCATTGTCTTCAAACTCTGGTAGCTTTATTTTCAAAACATATCCAGAGAGTATATATCCAGTGATATCTTCACATTACTGGCATATTATATAGCAATGAGAATGAACTATATATATCTAAGGTAATAATATAGATGAATCTCACAAACCTAATTTTGAAAGAAAGACGAGATATAATTAAATATTTAATGTGTGCTTTTATTTATACAAAGTACAAAAACAGGCAAGACTAAACTGTGCTTGTAGAAGTCAGTTTGCCCTTGGAGGTTAGTAACTAGAAGACATGGAAGAAATGGAAGGATATTTAGTTGGTAAAAGCCATTTAAGTTTTATATGTATGATATGTGCCTTTTTCTGAATATAATCCCTCTATAAATATGGAGTGCCCTGCTACCTGTCTGACCCAAACAGCATCATCTCTTGACCAGATCTTGGTAGCATCTTTCAACCCGGCTCCCTTTTGCCACTGTGCCCCAATCAAGGTGCAGCCAGAGAGATCTTTTCAGTATGTAGCTCAGTTTATGCCACTTATGTTCAGAAGTCTTCAATATTCACCATCTTTTGCAGAGTAAAATTTGAAGGTCTCACACAGCTCCACCTGATCTGTGCATTGGTCCTAATGTTTGGGTGTACTTTCTCTTGCCGCTTTGCCATGGGACTCTAGCCACATTGCCATGCTGTCTGGATGCTGACCACCTTTCAGTCTGCAACCGTCCCTGATCTCCTGTGGCCTGCCTGGAATGCTCTTTTCCTGTACACACATGGGGTTTGCACCAGTGTTGTCTTTCAGGCCAGGCCTTCCATGACTATTCTGGACCATGACTATTCATGACCCTCGGTCTCCTTAACAAGGCTTTTACTTTTTTTTTTTTCACAATAATAGTACCATATGACAAACCCCATTTCTAATGTTTTATTATTGTTGCATCTTTTCTGGAGTGCTTAATCACAAGGGCAGGGTTTGGAGTGTTCGTTCACATGGTGCTGTCTTGTCTTTGTTCTCAGTTCTCAGTCCACAGTGATGTCGGGCACATAGTAGGACCACAATGGGTATTTGTTAATAAATAAAAGCTGTTGTGGAACAGGTACTCAATTTGGCAAGAACAGTACTTACTGAATTCTATAATCTGATATTTCTAACTTTAAATACATCCCAAAGAAAACACATTTAAAAATAGCTTTTTTCATAGCAGTGTGTATATAGTCTTTTCATTTCTCATATATGCATACTTAACAGAAGTGAGAACTCAGCTAAATTGTCCCAGTTAAATAGTGGAGAGAGAAGGTGGTAAGAGAGATACTCTCCAGTCCCCATTAGGAGTGTTTCCTCACATATTGTACAGGGAACCATATCCCTACTGACTGGGCAATGTTGTGTCTCACTCTATTGAAATATGGCAGTGTTTGAAACACAGTAGCAAGAGTTTCTGTAGGATTTATCACTTGTAAGAAATAGATGAACATGCTAACATGAAATGATATTTAAACATAAAATCAGAACAGAAAAAGAGATAAATGAGGATTATAGTCTTCCAAGTTTATTAAAATTAGCAATGAGGAAAAGGATACCCTTATCAGGATATAAGCTTTATTTGTGAACCTTGATACAAAGTCTCAGTCGACATATTTTTATCCAGAGGAAGAACTCTTTCACATGTAAGAGTAAAATATGTAAATATTACATATTTACACATGTAAGGTCAATTTATAAAATGTAAGGTCAAGGGTTAAACACACTCTACTTTGAGATTTACTACTTAAATATACTGTTTATTTTTAGCAAAATAAAGAAAAAATAAATCAAGCAGAAAATAATTTGGGGGGTTATGAAGAGACCAAGCATTCCTAAGAGAAGCATAGGCAGAGGTGAAACGAGGGCCACGTTTAATTATAACAGTAATAGACTCTGCTCACCTGCCTTGGAACTTGTTAAGAAACTCAGCTGAGATTTACCTGCTTACATGAGACTAGAGTTTTCTAGAAGACTACCATCCTCGAGTTGTTTAATATTAATGCTGATTAATGTGTTATTCAGCAAAAATTTCTTATAACCACTTTCCAATTGTTTCTCCTCCCATTATCTAACAAATTTAATTTCTCAGTTTTCAATCCTACAACCTATGCTCATCAAATAAATTTAGTTATTCCTGCTTCTGGACTCTATCCCTGTGGGAGTGTCACTTTGCTCCTTTTTCATCCTTAAGTGCCCTTCTTGCTCTTTGAGACCTTGAATCACCTGCCATATCCAAACAACCCTTCAGCATGCTTCTCTCCCACAGAAAATGGTTTTCTTCACCCTTACTGAAATCTCAATCTGATTCTTTTATTTAAAAATGTATCCAATCATAGTCAGATGACCTCCTTGAAACATACCTGAAGTCATCTCAATTTCAAAATAATCACTGCCTTAATTTGTATTCACTTGATTTTTATAACAAATTATATTATTTCACATGTATTTTTGTTTTCTTTTGTTCTATTAAAAGACAAAAGTTCAGCAAATTAATTTTTAGTCCTAACTGAGTTTTGTTCCCAATTCTTGAATCAGAGCAGCCTGCATTCCATAAGATAGAATGAAAGACTCAGGAGGAGAGAACTGTGAGTTTAGGAGAGTAGGAAAAAAGGAAACACAACAATAGGAACAAAGAAATTGTTCAGCATTAGGTTACTTCAGGGTATATTCTTTTAAGGATTAAAGCAGAGATGGCTTCCTTACCATGCTGATTCAGGTAGTCTGGAAACTCCAGGTTTTAGGAAAACTGGTCTGTTTGGGGATCTGTTTCTTCAAGGTTTCAGTTTGATTATGTAGAAGTTCGCATGAGTGATTCCATTTTGGTTTGGTCTGGTCTGTGCAGAATCAGTGCAGGAGCTTAGTCCAAAACAATAGCCTATTATAATTTTGATAGTTTTTATTATTTATAAGTTTATCCAACTTTATATTTATCAGCTTCTCTAAAAATAAGCAATTTTTCTGGTTCTTGTATCACCAAGTAAAGGGACCCCTGTGAGTTAGTCAAGATGGTTTTGTACATATGTAAGGAGAAGTGATTAAAAAGAAACTTAAGTAGGTTGTTTGTATTATTCATAAAGGACAAGTGAAACAACTTGGCTAATTGATTTATTTTTGTTTAGTTTTTATGGTGCTAGGGATCAAGCCCAGGGCTTCACACATGCTAGGTAAGTACTCTCCCTGTGCTACATCCCCAGCCAGTTAACTTTTAAAAAATTATATTACCTACGAATTAAGTTTCCTTTTGCTGCTACAACAGATTACCACTTATTTAATGACTTAACCCATGTAAATTTATTATGGTTTGATTCTGGAAATTAGGAGGGCAAAATCAGTGTCACGTGGTATTGTCAAAATGTCAGCAAGTTGGTTCTTCCTGGAGGCTCTAGGAGAGAATTTGTTTCCTTGCCATTTTCTGCTTCTAGGGGCCACTGCATTTCTTGGCTCATGACTCTTTTCTATGCAATGGCATCACTTCCATCTCTGCTACCATCATCACATTTTCATTTTCTCATTTTGATCATCTTGCCTCTGTCTGAAAAGATCCTCATGATTACCTTGGGCCCACCCATTTTAATCCTGAAATGTTTTACTTAAGGAAC
>CM053411.1:19746781-19792451 GCA_028644305.1 Xerus rutilus | reverse complement strand
AAAAAAAAAACAAACAATAACTAACATATTGAGTATTCTGTATGGATCTGCCACAGTGCTAAAATTTTCACGTCAACTTTCATTTCACTAGTATCACAATCAGTGTAGTAGATTCTATCATCATCTCCTAATAACTTGCATGAGGTCATATAGAACATCTCAGGGCCAGAGGTCAAGTCTATGCCTGACTCAAGAACTTGTGCTTTTACCAGTAAGCTGTGGAGGGATGTGACATACTTGGCATAAAGCAATACTCATCAAGTTTATTCATAAAGGAATTTTCATAGAGTTCATTCAGGTCTATAGTGTTCATTTTTCCAAATAAAATGTGGCATCTTCCAATGCAATGAAATTTATAATGAGGCCAGGTGGAGAAGGCAATCATTCCAAGTGTGATGTGCTAAATATAAAGAAGGCTTGTGTTGGGTATGGTTTTGTTCGTTCTTACCTGCCTGGCATTGGTTCACTCCTATGAGTTGCTACTGACTCTTTTCTTTTTTAAATTAAATCTATGAAGTCTGAAAACAGTATAAATATTCCAGACTACAGGATAACATTTTTTTTTTCCAATATGGAACACTTAATGTTTTTTTTTTAATTTTTTTTAGTTGTAAATGGACACAATGTCTTTATTTTATTGGTTTGTATGTGGTGCTGAGGATCAAACCCAGAGCCTCACGCATGCGAGGCAAGCGCTCTACCGCTGAGCTACAATCCCAGCCCTGGTTTTGTAATATTAGAAAATTTATCGTTGTGTACTTCAGATTCTTAATCAATAAAATGTATACAATGATACTCATTACACTGTCAAATTATGAGTATTCAACAAAATGATATTTTTATGAAATACCAAAACCTTATCATGAGTAAAATATGTATGCATATATTTTTGTAATACCTGTATAGGACAATGTCTCATAATTTTATTAGTCTTTTATTGCATAGCGCACCTTTGTTGATGACTTTTCACTTCCTCTGTTGCATTTATTCTTTTGATTAGCAGAAATTAGATTGCACATCTATGTGCAAAGCTGGGTAAATATTTTGTGTAGCGTAGAGACATTGGGTAGTATGTGTCTTGAGTGTGGTAACAATCCAGGAAACATGGGCTAAATGGAATTTCTTTGATGAGCAGTATGGTGACATTGAAATGGAAGGTCATAGCTGGGCACAGTGGCGCAAGCCTGTAATCCCAGCACTTAGGGAGGCCGAGACAGGAGAATCGCGAGTTCAAAGCCAGCCTCAGCAACAGCAAGGCACTAAGCAACTCAGCTAGACCCTGTCTCTACATAAAACACAAAATAGGGCTGCAGATGTGGCTAAGTGGTCAAGTGCCCCCCCTTTTTTTTGCCCCAGTACCAAAAAAAAAAGAAAAAGAAAAAAAGAAATGGAAGATCATGAGTGCAATACAGGGACCTGGTGTGAGAAAATGTGAAGCATGAACGATACTGAGCTTCTAGCAACCCAGTGTGTTATTTTGCCATAGTTTCAGAGATTCTGATGGATTACATGAAACTTGGGTCAGAGACAAAGGCCTTTATTGTTCATTGCACAGCCAACAGCATGAGCATCGTATTCGTGTAGGATCCCCTTGTCTGAGTTACCTGGGTGTGAGACACTGGGGCTCAGGTGAGTTACACATGCAGTGGCATTGCAAACCCTGTTGAGGATCCTTTAGCTAAAGAAGCCTGATTCCTTTATACTGAAGAGTAAACATGCCTTTCTTTGCTTTCAAGAGAAACATTATTTTTATTATATGGAACAAAAAGCAAACCTGCCCTTCTACCCTATCTTCCAAGGCTATTCATTGCACAAATATTTTAGCAAGATAGTCTAAATAAAGAGGAATTTAGTACTTCTGCTCACAGGATATGCAGAAAAGCAGGAAACTTGTAGAATATTTTGCCACATCTAGATGAAGCAGAGGCATCTTAATGTAAATTTTATAGTCCCTTGAAATTTGGTCTTGGGCCAATCCAAACTACACTGTAGAAATTACAATACATACTCATATTTTACCATTGCATAAAAGTTCTCTGATTCTTATGTCCAACTCCGTCCAGTAACCTCTCTCTACACACACACATATACATTGCAATAAGGATGGGAAGAGGGCTGGGATTGTAGCTCAGCGGTAGAGCGCCTGCCTCGCATGCGTGAGGCCCTGGGTTCGATCCTCAGCACCACATACAAAGCAATAAAATAAAGACATTGTGTCCATCTACAACTAAAAAACAAAATATTAAAAAAAAAAAAAAGGATGGGAAGAGAAGGGCATGGAGATTAGAAGAGAAAAAAAAATAAGGCTTCAGTGAAAGGCAAATGAAAAAGCAGATGCAGAGATGTAGAGTATTTCAGCATGGCCTTAGACATCTTAAACATTGGAATGCTTAGAATTAACCTCTTAGTGAGTGTTAATGTCTTTATTTTCCCATATTAAAAAGCTGTATGCCATAGTTTCAATATGAAGTGTCCCTCAAAAGCTCACATGAGATAATATATGAATGTTCAGAGGTAAAATCCTACAGAATGGGAGAAAATCTTTACCACATGCACCCCAGATAGAACATTAATCTCCAGGATATATAAAGAACTCAAAAAACTTACCCCCCCAAAAAAAACCCAATCAATAAATGGGCTAAGAAACTGAACAGATAGAAAAAATATAATCAATCAACAAATATATGAAAAATATTCAACATCTCTAGCAATTAGAGAAATGCAAATAAAAACTAAGATTTCATCTCACTCCAGTCAGAATGACAATTATCAAGAATATAAGCAACAATAAATTGTTGGTGAGGATATGGGGAAAGAGGTACACCCATACATTGCTGGGGGGAATGCAAATTGATACAACTATTACGGAAAGAGGTAAGGAGATTCCTCAGAAAAATTGGAATGGAACCACCATTTGACCTAGCTATCCCACTCCTTGGTTTATAACCAAAGGACTTAAAAAGAAAGTGATTCAGCCACATCAATGTTTATAGCAGTTCAGTTCACAATAGCTAACCTGTGGAACCAACCTAGATACCCTTCAATAGATGAATGGATAAAGAAACTGTGGTATATATACACAATGGAATATTACTCAGCCTTAAAGAAGAATGAAATGATGGCATTTGGTGGTAAATGGATGGAGCTGGAGAATATCATGCTAAGTGAGATAAGCCACTCACAAAAAACCAAAGGCTGAATGTTTTCTCTGATATGTGGATGCTAATTCACAGTGGGGCTAGGGGCTACGGAAGAATAGAGTTACTTTGGATTAGGCAAAGGGTAGTAAAGGAAGGTGAGGGAGTATGGGGTAGAAAGATAGGAGAATGAATCTGACATTATTACCCTATATTCATGTATAACTACACAACTGGTTTGATTCTACATTATGTACAAGCAGAAGAATGAGAAGTTATACTCTGTTATGTATAATGTGTCAAAGTATATTCTACTGTCATATATAACTAATTAGAACAAATTTTAAACATCATTATGAGAATTCTAATATCATCAGCAAATTGATCCATTTGATGGATTAATAATTTGAGTACTGAGTGGCAACTGTAGGCAAATGGAGCAGGGATGAAGGCATGCTCTTGGGATTGTATTTTTCCCTGGCTTTTCTCCCTGTCCACCTCTCCCTGCTTCCTGGCAGCCATGTCTTGAGCAGCTTTACTTTGCCATGCCATTTCACCATGATGTTCTGTCTCTCCTCAGGACCACAGTCAGACAACCATGGACTGAGACTTTTGAAACCGTGAGCCCCAAATAAACTTTTCCTCTTCCAAATAAACTTTTCCTCTTCTCAAGTTGTTCTTGTCAGATATTTTGGTCACAGTGACAAAAAGCAGACTAGCACACTATACATATATAATGTACCCAGCTCCATGCCTCCTGAGATGAGTATATACTTGCAGAACCATCTCCACCATCAAGGCTATAAGCACCATCTCCCAGTTTCCTCCCAACCCTGAATTATTATTTCCTGTGGTGAGAATACTTGACATAAGATCTAAATTCTTAGCAAATTTTAAGTGTACCATATGTTATCATTATCTATAGCGTCTGCATCTCCAGAACTTAGATTGAATAACTGAAACTGAAAGTGTACATTTAAGTAAAAATATATCCCGTGAATAAGAATAAGTATTATATTGGACCAAGACATATGGGTAGGATAAGTGGACCTTTTTAAAAACCTAAGTCTAGTACATATCATTGACTTCTTCACCATTTTTCTTCTGCCTCTGTTGCAGTTGAACATTCTGGGAATACACATGTTATATGGTTGTTTCGCCTTCCTTTAATGGAACAGGCTATGCTCATCCTTCATATTTGTGGAGCCCAGGGTAATGTTTTAACTGGGGAAATTACTTACCATGTGTCTAAATATTTTATGAATCAGGCTAACAAACCATTAATCAAAATATGTTCTACACTCTTTTCTTGACAAGCATACTTTCATAGTACTGAAAAATATGTGTAATGCTGTACTAATTTTATGACAGAATGTCAGCAAAACTTCAGGGTTATCTAACTTTGTGTGTTACTGTCCAGTCTTTTCTTTTGTGGATGCATAAGAAACAAATGTGGATGCATTATAAACAAATTTATAATAAACCATGATATATTTTAAGTAATATTTATTTTTCTTGTCTTGATTTGAGCAAAACACTCTTATAGTAAATAGTTTCTCATAATTTATATTCTGTTGAGAGTAACTGAATAAAAATTTTAAATGTAATCATAAATTACACAACATTTAAAAATGTTTTTCAAAACTTAGAATGAGGGTTGGGGTTACAGATCAATAGCTGAGTGCATGCTTAGATGAAGCACTGGTTCAATCCTCAGTACCCAAAATTATTGAAAAACTACTAGTATACAAAATATAAGGCATTTTACAATTATGTGTTTGAAAAATTGCTTTTTATCTAAATATTTTAAATTACCTTATAAAGATAGACAATATAAATATAGTTATAAATATTAAAAATCAAATGTATTTATTTATTTATTTATTTATTTATTTATTGGTACCAAGGATTGAACTCAGGGGCACTTCGCCACTGAGGCACATCCCCAGCCTTATTTTGTATTTTATTAGAGACAGAGTCTCACTGAGTTGCTTAGTGCCTTGCTTTTGCTAAGGCTGGCTTTGAACTCACTATCCTCCTGCCTCAGTCTCCTGAGCCGCTGAATTATAGGCATGCGCCACTGTGCCAGCAAATCAATTATATTTAAATAAAGCTGAAATTATAATTTTTTATTTTAAATTAAAACCCATTAAATTTGTTTATGAAAACAATTTTTTAACAATTATACTATTTATGGCTTCCTAGTTGCTAAAATAAAGAACTTATATCATGCTTTGCACAGGTTACATTGGAACATAAATATATACATGTATACTAGTTTAAGAGTAGTGTGAATTATTAATATTATATTTATCTGCCTTGTGTACAAGGGATATGAATATTGTGATACTTTGTGTGGGACTCAGAACCACAATTTGAAACAAAAGTAGCAAAGAATATGGATATTTAAAAACTGTGGGAAAAAAAATGCTTCTTAATACAGAATCTATTGTGTTCATGCCATTTTAGGAAAGGGATGCATCAATTAGTCCTTTTAGTGCAATAAATGCTTCTCTTCAAGCGCCCTCAGGAGAAATACCTATTTCTAATAACACAAAAGAGTTCTTAGCCTTGGATACAGTTACCCTTTCTTTGAGGGCAGTATATCTAGAGAGAGTTTCTCCAGGGCCTGAAAAATCTTAGTCACGAGAGTATAGATGTTGGGTACAGGTTTCATTGTGCAGTGCTGGACACTGGATTCCAAGGGACAAGGATGTACATCTGTTCTTTTTTTTCTTTTTCTTTCATTATATATGGCATTTTAATTTTTTATTCATTTTTATTTTATTTATTTATTTATTCTAACTAGGTAGATACGACAGCAGAATACATTTTCATTTATTTTACACAAATGCAGCACAACTTTTCATTTGTCTGGTTGCACATGATATAGGCACCACATGTACCTAGGGTAATGATGTCCATCTCATTCCATCATCTTTCCTGCCCTCATGCCCCCTTCCCTCCCCCTCCCCCCTCCCTTTTGCCCAAAATTCCTCCATTCTTCCCATGTTGCCCCCCAAATGTGGATTAGCATCCACTTATCAGAGAGAACATTTGGCCTTTGATTTGGGGGGGATTGGCTTACTTTGCCACATCTGTACTTTAGTATGTTTATATTTCGCACATTCATGATGTTTGGGGTACTATCAAGGTTCCTTGACAGGGAGCTTCTCAGCACTCTAGGAACAGAGGCATACCTTGTAAAACAGATAGAAACTTAAGTATGTGGTTTCTCTGAAACTTGAGAACGTTTTGACGTTATAATTTTTTCCACAATGATATAAAAGTGATCTAAATTATGCCCAAATTGGTGATAAATTTCTAGATAAATAAATGCTTCCCTTATAAAAACAAGGAAAAGATAAGAAAAACAACACCCATACTTAGTGAGAACTAGCTTCCTGCCCCAAAGGTGGGCAGACAACAAGATGGCCTTAAGGAGACAGGGAGACACTGTGGCACCCAACAAAGCAAGATGAAGCCCACTGAGGAGGGGTAGATGGTAAATGTGCTGTGATTGGAGATTGCTGACCTTTGGCAAGTTTGAGGTTTCAAACCAAATACGTGAATCAAACTGGGAAGGAAAATGCATACAGCAGCATCCAATAGGTAATGAGAAGGGCTATGGTGGGATCAGAGTGGGTTACTAGGAATGCAAATGCAGACAGAGATCCTCAATTGATATTCTAGAAGCATGCGGTCCTCCCAGGCTTTATTAAGCATTCCTGTCAATGCTTGGAGAACTGAGTGCGCTCTCCAGGAGACAGAGCAGTGGGGAATGAGATGGATGTGATTCATGAAGCTCACCATCTAGTTATGCATGTTAAATTGATCACTTTCAACGTGATTTGCACAACCTTAAAAGAAGGGTCTCCTTCTTCGTCTTCAACTAGCTCTGTTGCCAAAATTTCCATTAGGATTATTATATTATGTCTTGAAAAGATACCTTTGAAAACACAAACAGTGTGTTAAAAGTGTAAAGTACTATGATTACAAGTTATTAATGCCAACGTAGTATGAAATGGGATTTCCATTGTTGTTTGTGTTGCACAAACTATTAGACAAAGTAGAATGTGAAAGTGCTTGGGAGTCTTCTAGCATAAATCCACATTGTGGTAGGTGGGATCTGAGGAAAAGTATGGACATCAGCAAAAGGCTAAGGCCCTATGGTCATTCTAAAGGAGACAATACTGGTCTTGTTTCTCTTGTTCAAATGAAATGCTTAAGTTTTTGTAGAATAAAGAGTGACTCAATTTAGAAGAAAAATCCCTTTTTTCTCATGTGTTCGTATATTTGTATTTCTTGAACACAAGAATTCATGATAGGTTGAACATTTTAAAAATTGAGTTAAATATATTTTGATTTCCTTAGCTATAAAAAATAATGGTTAATTATTAAATGTTTTAGGGTTGAATTGGTTTCCCTGGGATTGACTATATTAAATGAAATAACCTTAATCATTTCTTTTTTTTATATTTATACCAGTTTTTACATGAAGGGTTTCTGCATCTCTTCTTATTGGTAACATTTCCCTTTTTCTGATACATGCACTCTCTAATAGAAAAATCTTTGCCATCAACTAGTTTGATGGTTCTTGAAGTATGGTCCCAAGACCTTCAGCATCAGCCTAACCTGGAATCTTGGTGGGTTGTCCATCCAACCCCAGGTCTGCTGATCAGGACTCTGGGGGAAGGCCCAGCAATATGTACTTAAACTAAACATCCATGGAATTCTGAATCACTGGTCTGGATCAACTCAAGTTTATCAGATTAGGAAATAGTTTCAAAACATGATAGTATTAATCCCCTTGTCATCAAATCCATACTTTATTTGTACCTCCAACTATATTCAGCTGCTTATCAGGAACATGATTTTTTTGTTTTATGCTGGGTTTTAGGACATTTCTGTTCTTCCACATCTTCAAATTGATCACAATCATCAAATAGTATAAAAGTGTATGTTTTCTCCTTTTAGTCAGGTGGATTTTTTTTTTAACTTTGATTTAAAAATTTAAAACCTTTAGTGCAAAATGCAGGATATAAGAGGATATAAGACTCTATCACTAAATGAAGAGTGGAAATGTATTCAAATATCTACCAATGAAAGACAATATGGAAGTTTTGCAGGAATTCCTGGAAGATAAGGATTTTGCATTCATTAAGACTTTGAGGCTGTCAACCTAGACTAAAAAGACTTTTATAAAGTAAATTCTGGGGCTTGGTGTTAAAGCACTTGCCCAGCATGTGGGAGACACTGGGTTCAATCCCTAGTACTGTAAAATAAACAAACAAACAAACAGATATTTAAAGTGGTTCCTATTGTTTTCACTCTCAGAAAGTCAGAAAAAGAGTAAGCTCTGGCACCCTCAGTGAGTCTCTGACTCTTCCTAGGTGACATGTAGAATGTTGGCATGCCAGCATTAAAAACAGATAACAGATTTATTCTTGAAGAAAAAGGATGAGTTCCAGTCATTATGTTTTCCAGACAGTACATTTTCAGACATGACATGTTCTCCCCTCACCCTTAGCCTGGTCACTCAAAGTCCATATCTGCAGTCTAACCATTTCATGTTAGAGAAAGAAATGGACACTTTTCTAGGTGGCTCTTACTTCTGGTTTGGGGAAAGTAAACACAATGCTTTGTACCTCACTCTAAGTTACTTATGTAATTTCAGACCTAAGTTTTTAACCTTCCCAGGTTTACTTCCTCTTGTCTGATATATAGATGTGTGTATCTAACTACTGTATACATATATATTTAAGCCTGTGTCTAAGGACCTTAATCTTTTCATCTATGGAGCGTTCCTTTAATCCCAAACACTAAACTCCATCCTGGACTATTGACCCTCTAAGGATTGGTCTTCATAGCTGAAAACTGAGAAGAGAAATTATTGGCACAGTTTGAGGGTTTTTTTCCGAAAGCTGTCCTTGACTTTTTGTCAAAAAAGACATAGAGAAATAAGCTCTAACAAAGACATTGAGGAAGAACCTTATCTCGTACAGCCTGTCAAGAATGCTGCAGAAATTTAAATCCCCTACCATTTTGCTGCATATAACAAAGTTTTGGAGGTATTATACTGATATTTTAATGTATATAGCAAAGCTCTAGAGGTATTACTTAGGCAGATATATCTTTAGAGCAAGTACTGAGCTTTGAGTGCAAAAGAGCTGAACTGTCACTGTAGCTTTTAATTTTTTTCTTAAAACTGCTTAGCATCATTGAACTGAAAGGAGCTTCATATTCACTATCTTAATGTCACATTAGCATGTCCTTTTCATTCTATAAACTAAATTTCTTTTTCCACAGGGTTATGGTAGTAATCATTGTGAAAGTGTATTTTATTTCATATGTCATAAAGAAAGCGACATCTTAGACATAGATGTAGGTCAGTAGCCATGGTAATAGCTTCCTCTATGGAATAGGATAATAAAGCCAGATTTTCTTAGAAGGCAAAAGTTCAGGGATGTGGAACTGAGTAATAAAGGAGAAGTAATCACATGGTCTTAAATATCAAATGACCAATGTGGGTTTTCAAATATTACACAGAGTTGTTTCTTATGGAACTTCACATTAATACGTGGGCTAAACTCTGACTTATAGCAATTTGCAGATTTTGTCATTACTTTTTCCAATAAAATTCAACAGAGAAACCCTTAAGATGACAGAGATGGTGATATAACCCAAATATGGAAAGTAAATGTACTTTTGTAATAAGATATTTTAAGGTGATTTGGAAAGTTAGAGAACTAAAAATTTCCTGGGAAACTTGAATGTTATGTTTTGAAATAAAAGAGGGTCGTGCTTCTTTTGGTGTTGAGTAGATGCCAGACTTTCACTAAGTTGAAGGATATTATGGCCATTTCTCTTTTGGACTATTTTGGAGAAATAGTCCAACCAAGGACTTTCCCCATTGACTACCCTGAATCATAGAACTCTAGTCTTCACCTCTTTTTTAAATTCCAGGCCAGTGTATTCCATTGTATTTAGTTATGTGCACTCCCACCCCATATTCAATTCTGATTTCCTCAGGATGAAAATTGACTCCCTCTTTTGAATCTCATTTGCTATTAATTTTACCTCTGCTTGTCAGCATCTCAGTAAAATGTCTGCAAAACCATAAAATGCATGAAATCGTCTTGACCAGTGGGTTCCCTCCTGTGGAAGACTGGCTGGTGTCTCTGGAAGTTTAGAAGAGACCATCCCCAGATGGCTTCCACTTGCACAACAGAAAGAGGCAGCAACCGAGAAGGATGGTAAAGAGGGAGGGGCTCCCACCTCTAGGAAGGTATGTTGATGGAAGTCAAAAAAATGATGTCTGAACTTTAGACAGCAGCAGAAGAGAGTGTTTCATGATCTGTGTAGAAGAAAAAGCGCTGTGGTGGTAAGTGATTATGTGGGGAACTTAGCAGATGGGTGCTAATTATTATTTGATTATAATGTGATGCTGACCACCTATTCTCTACA
The DNA here is from genome assembly GCA_028644305.1 of Xerus rutilus. Classification (NCBI taxonomy): domain Eukaryota; kingdom Metazoa; phylum Chordata; class Mammalia; order Rodentia; family Sciuridae; genus Xerus; species Xerus rutilus. Next base: position 19,781,847 of record CM053411.1, on the reverse strand, counting down.
TCAGGACAAAAAAGTTCAAATCATTTAGGAATCATAGAAAGGGATTATAGGGATGTACTTAAAAGAACTGGCCCTTGGAAATTTGAAAAAACTTAGGTGGTCTTTCCAAACTAATATATCAAAGGAGTTACAAAGATATTATAAGGCAGCCATAACTTGAATCTGGCTGTTTTTTTGTTTGTTTGTTTGTTTTTGTCACTCAAGCATAGGTAATAGTGGGCAGCATATGTACTAATTAAAAGCTCTTTAGAAAAATTGGAAAGGACTTGAGAATGGTTTTCCTGAATTTTAATTTATTAGATGAGGTGAACTGTTTTAAAAAGGATGGGCAAGAACACTGGGTGCTTCTTGTGCCCTACCTCATATTCCTCTGTCATTTTAGTGGCAGCCATCTTCCCAGAGGTGTAAACTAATGACAATTGGCTTACCTGCATATAGTTCACCTTGTTTTAGGCCTGGAGACATTGCTGTGATGGATTTAAAAAAATTATTGTCATACAATAATTGGTAAGATTTTCATACATACTCATAATTGCATCAAATTCAAATCGCCAGTACCTTCCCTTTCTCTCCCTTCTCCTCTTCCCCAATTCACTTCTTCTACCCTACTGGTCTCCCTTCTATTTTCATGAAATCCTTTCTCCTCCTCTTTTCTCTTTAGCTTTTACATAATTGAGAAAACATATGACTATTGACTTTCTGAGTCTGGTGTATTTCACCTAACATATGCTCTCCAAGTTCATCCATTTGCCTGCAAATTATATAATTTCGTTCTTCTGTAGGCCAAATAAAACTCCATTGTGTGTATACACCACATTTTTTTTATCCATTCATCTGTTGACTAATACCTAGGCTGGTTCTCATGATTTGGCTCTTGTGAATTGTGCTGCTATCATAAACATGGGTATGCATGTATCACTATAGTAAGCTGATTTGAATTCTTTCAGAGAAATACCAAGGGGTGGCAGAGATGAATCATGAGATAAGCCATCTCCGAATTCTAAGTCTTATGTAAACCTTGAGGTCCAGGTCACTGATGTCCCTATCAGAATTATGGCATTAGAACCAACAGACAAATGCTGCTTCTTTCCTGCCTTGGCTAGACGATGATGAGGTACATTCCACATGTTTCTGCAAATGTTCCCAGTAATTGATTCTCCCAAATCCATATTGTAGGAATCAGCTCAAAAAAATAACAATGGATTAGTTTTCTCTTTCACTATTTTTTTTGCTTTTCCTAGTTCTAGGAAGATTGTTTTCCAAAATGAATTACCTACACATACCCCTTTTCTAAGGTCTGCTCTTTGAAAGAGCTTGAACCAAGATATTGGTGTCCTAAGTAGCTCTAGAAAGCAAACCCACAGGATGAGATTCTGAAATGTTGGCCAGGAGGATTCCACAGGTGTGTTGGATCATGGGTGATGCACAGCTGGCATTCAGGAGCATCATATGTACTCTCATTGTCTTACAATCCCCTTAGGGACTCATAGAACACTATTAATACTTTCTTGAGTCTTGAGTTTCATTTGGGATAAATACTGTTAGTATCAAAGCAATTCTCTGACTTGTGGAGTAAAATCATTACGAAAGAAAAAAAGAGGTAGAAGCCGTTGATTTCTCTTGCCAGGACAAAATAAATCAGAACTGCATCCCAGGAGGAATTACATTAATTAGAGCCACCAACAAAGATCTAAGGCACACAAGGTTGTGGTCTCTTGTGTTACCATTTAATTCATCTGTATCACTCTTGAAACAACCAGAGATGATCCAACAGGACCACTAACTGTGAGATGGTTAAGGATGCTGTCTTGGCTTCTTAATGATTGCCAGCAGGAGAACTGCCAGGCAGAAATCTACACTTTAGTATGTGCCAATGCCTCCACAGCAGGGATTTCTCTTAGCCAAGACATGTAAATACCCATAAAAATGCAAGAAAAAAGAGAAGGAAATGAAATGCAATAGTTAGAGTTAAAGCACTGAAAACCTGCAATCAGGTAGAAACATCATCCTCTTCAAAACAAAACATAAAAAATAAAACAAATTCTAAATCTTTGGAGGTTAAAGAATTAGCCTCAGAGTTGTTATGGCTATTAATAGAGTATAAAAAGATAGTTGATGTAAAGTGCTAGAATTATGTGTGGCGCATAAAAGGTGCTCAATGAATACTAGTTTTTATTCTATTCTAATCATTGATGACTAATTAGATTGAGCATCTTTCATAAGTGCCAATAAATATTATAGTGAATTCTGTTTGAAGAAATCGTATTCAGCAGTCAGAATTGGGAAATAGTTCACAGATTTCCTTAGGGACTTTTCTTCCAAGTACAAAGGGATAGTGACTTAAGTCATTATAGCAGTAGTCACACTATCACACAAAGTGTTTTTCCCCATTCACGAAATGGAGCTATAGGAATTAATTAGTTCAAGAAAATATGATGTTGCCAAATGAGTAAAGTCAGACTGAGTGATTTTAGTTCACCATAACAGGTTTTACCGTTGCTTATTTTGTGAGTCTTTGTGGAACACAAATGATGTATTTCCTTGGGCTAAGTAACCCGGTGGGTTACACAGAGGCTGAACTGCTTCTGTCCCACATTGTTCTGGTCCCACAGCTGGATTGTGTGCCTTCCTTGCACTGGATGGGACTCTGAAGAAAATGAAATGAAAGCTGTCACTATAGGAGTTGCTGCGAATACAGGGTGAAGAAGGATACTCAAATGGTCATGGAAAAAAGACTTGGAAGATTAACATTTCACAATTTTATAATGAAACTTAAGTTCCCTAATTGGGTAGGATGTTTGGGTCACATGTCTTTTCATTTGTTTCTGTTTATAACTTGTCAATTCTGAAGACATAAAATGTTTTTTAAATTACTTTGGTATGTAGTTTTTATTTCTTCTTTCTGTTCTTAATGTGTAAAAACTAGAAAAGTGGAATTGTGTTTTAATACCAGTTCAATAAGATGAAATGGGATAATGGCTTTGAAGCATTTTGAGAAGTTAAAAGCTATATAAAAGTAAGTTATGTATAAATTTAATATTATATATAATATATTGACAAAATGCATGCTTTATTGGTAATTGTTACTAGAGATATTTATTTGCACTGTTGTTTCATGAATATTTCTGCAATGTGTATTTAGAATTTTCAAATAGTTAAATCTCTTAAATTGTCTCCCTAACATATAGTTGGTTTTATGTTCTTCGTTTATGCTGTTTTTTGCAATCATGAAGAGAGAGATGAGAAGAGAGAGAGATGGAGAGAGAGAGAGAGAGAGAGAGAGAGAGAAGGAAAAAGTGTGCTTAAGAAATGCCTTAAACTATGATATAGTTCCTTAGAGTTCAGTTGTTTCAGCAAGAATAAGCATCAGGCAATCAGGCAATTTGGGTAAAGATATGTCTGTTTTATTATAACTGCATTTAAGAGAAAACACAACTAGACTAAAGAATTGTTCTTAGTAGGACTATTTGATATAATAAAGATATGGTTAGATAATTATTGTTAGACTGATATAAATATAGAAAGAAAATCTAGATGAAGGAAAATGGACTCTTGCCTAAGAGGAAGCTTGACCATAAGACAGTTGTGTCACCAGTTTGCCAAAGCAAGTCTTGATTCTATTGCAGTTCATCAGATTGTTGTTTTTTTGGTTTTTTTTTAACTTTTTTAAAAATTTTTTTAATTTATTTTTTTTAGTTGTAGGTGGACAGCACATCCCCATTTTATTTCTATGTGGTGCTGAGGATCAAACCCAGTGCCCCATGCGTGCTAGGCGAGCACGCTACCACTGCGCCACAATCCCAGCCCCAGATAGTTGTTTTTAAAATGACCAGAAATGCTTATTTCTTTCTAAAAGGTCAGAAACTTCAATCTCAAATTATGTTTCCAAATATGGGTAAACCCCTGATTTTTAAAAATATTTTCAGTACATTTGCAATTCTTATAGTAGTGATTATTCAGTCCTCACCGAAACTATTTTCACATGTTGTCAGTTTTTTTAAATCCTAAAAAAACTGTACTTATCTTTTAATATGTACTGAACTTCTAGAAAAAATTCTACCAGATGAAGAAAAACATCGTTGATTTTGTTCTCATCTGAACAAAACCCCAGTATGCATAGTCACACTTTATAATGTTTGTATCTTGGCTTCTTTTTGAGCAAAATTAAATAAAATAATAGAAACATATTAGAAAAAAATATATAGTTCTTATTTGAAATGATCAAATTTTGCCTGCAGCTGTGACCAACTCCTTTCTGTGATTCACAGTTGAAACAGATATTGAGGTTCATAGCTAGAGTGAGTCAACATAATGGAATTTAGTTTACAGTTTGACTTAATCTGTGTCATTATATATGATAGCAGATCATGTTAAGAAGTATGATGAGCCGGGCGTGGTGGCTCACGCTTGTAATCCCAGCACTTAGGGAGGCTGAGACAGGAGAATCACGAGTTCAAAGCCAGCCTCAGCAACGGCGAGGCGCTAAGCAACTCAGTGAGACCCTGTCTCTACATAAAACACAAAATGGGACTGGAGATGTGGCTCAGTGGTTGAGTGCCCCTGAGTTCAATCCCTGGTACCAAAAAAAAAAGAAGTATGATGACTGTTTTTCTATACATTTGAATAAAAAAATGAGAAATTAGGTATAAGGATGGATAATAAAAGGACATTATTATCTACAAAAATATTAGAAGGTGGAGTAGAGATTGAGAAATATTTTTCTTCAAGATGTTGAAAAAATAAAAGTCATATGTTAAAATTTTTTGGATGGTTGGGGAGAATTATTTTAAAAGTTGATTTAAGAAAATGCCATGAGGGCTGGGGATATAGCTCACTTGATAGAGTGTTTGCCTTTCATGCACAAGGCCCTGGGTTCCATCCAGCACCACACACACACACACACACAATTGTGAGAAAATGCCATGAATATCTGTAAAATCTCTATTCCAGGCAGCATAGGTGTCGGGGAAACCCTTTAAGGGGGAATGGTCTCTGTATACAACCTTAAGAATAAAAATGAGGTCTTCAAAGTGGGAGGGATGTAGGGGAACGGGGCCTGGTGGTATGTGAGAAGTTTTGTGGGACGTACACTATTAAATTATGTAAAGTATCTTTTATAGTATGGCTTAAGAAGCTGGAAGAGTAAGTTATAGCTAAAGGAAATAGGAGATTTATTCTGTTGGACAATTGTTTGATAAGCACAGGGGACCTAGAGACAGAGCCCCTCCCCCACTAAGTATTGTACTTAAGCAATAGTAACAGGTTAGTGAGATAATCTGAGAAGGTTGATTTCGGCTACAACTTCTGTTTCAGTGATTGTTATATATTTCCAACAATGAAGAGTATCCACTGATGATAAGGTGAAAATTAAAAGTAGTAATAGTCCATGATTTTCTTTTCTTTTTTTTTTTAATATTTTTTTTTGTTGTAGATGGACACAATATCTTTATTTTTTATTTGTATGTGGTGCTGAGGATTGAACCCAGTGCCTCACGCATGGGAGGCAAGTGCTCTACTACTGAGCCACAAGGAACTGTAGGTTAAAATGTATCATTTAAACATGTCTTTTCCATGTAAATTTTCTATTTGGTATCAATATAAATTCCATTTTTCTTCTTTCAAATTCTTTTTGTATACCTTACTAATGATATACATAGTTTTAGATGACATTTTTCAGTACTTAACTCTAATTGTTATAGGAATAGACTGGGGACTAAGGCCATTGAGGAGTGCTGTACACCATGGGGAGTTAACTTTTCTAATACAGCAGATATTTTTGAGTTACAGAAAAGCTCTTAAATGAATGAGTAAAGGGGAAAGATTTGTGTTTCAGGTAGATGACTTTGGAGACAACGTGATGCATGTTTTAGAGGGATTATGCAAGCATTGGATAAGGAAAGAATTGATTGCTACAGTATTATTTATACAATTGACAAAGTTCTCTGCTAAAACCGAAGGGATGAGTAGGCAAGGTAATGCCTTCATTACTGGGAAGAATGGGAGAAGAAGGTGACTGGAATTCCTCCAACCTCTGCCTTACATTGTATCAGTTACCTCTCTGTCCACAAATGATTTTGCCTTCCCTGAAATCCTGGGCAAGCAGAAGGCACCAAGTGCACACTATGTCATTCCTCATCCTTTGCACCTGAGGATCCTGGGACCAGCCTCCTGTGCTGCCTCTGGCTTTACCCCATCTACAAGCTGAGTCCTTAGCTGAAAAATTAGTAGTCTTGTGGCTATTCACTAATACTCATCTCTTTCTTCTGTTTGAAATTTATGGAATCTCAGGGAAAAAACTCTTGTTGAGCTTAGACCATGTTTTAATTTATTATTTCCTGTGTGCACGATATAATATATGTGAGAAACAAGCTTACGTGCCCAAACCCCCAAAATGGACTGGGTGACAGGAGGTGCAGCTGAAAGGAGACTTTAATGATGATGTTTCAAGATCAGATGTTGGGTGAACAGGCACACCCAGAACGGTTACCATCAGTATTTTATCCCCTAGTGTGCAAGGTCCCTCCCCTGGTTCCTCATTGACCAAGTACTATGAGATGCACAGTCTTTCCGGACGCCACCTAGGTTTTACTGTCCCCCCATTGGGTTATTTAAATAAATGCAGCTTTAGTTGTCTTCACCTCCTCTTGTTCTCTTGGGGTGGGAAAGCCTTCCTGGGGTGAGTGCATTTGGACACCTACACATTTCTTACTATTTCTTAACAAATATATCTATCTCTGTTGGTCAAGGGCTGTTCATGTGCATGGACTTTGAATCTGCCACCCCTGCAGGCTATTGTGCTGTTGTGTGAGTTAATTTCTGGCAACCACTCAGGTCTATTTCCCCTCTGGCTTATTTGTCTTCCATTCCTAGTAATTTGACATTTACAGCTAAATACTGTACTCTGAAAGTGGAACACCAGACATTCTATTTCTCACAATTGATGCTCCATAAAAGTCTGAATCAAACCAAATGCCAAATCTTTTTCTCATCTGTATCCTCCCCTGAGCATCTGACAAACTCAGGCATCCATTTTCCCATTCTCTTAAAGCACCTTTCCTGAGTTCTGCATCCCTCCAAATCCCTCTGTTCCTCTGTACTGCCAACTGGCCTCTTGGTGTAGCTTGCACCTGCCCTCAACTCCCCTCACCTCCCATCACCCTCACTGCTCAACTCCCCAGGCCACTTTTCTGTACTGTTTTTCAAATGAAATTTGCTCTCACTTTCATCCTGTAAAAACACATTTTTACACAAATATTTTTAGGTTCCCTCATCCATTCTGCAAGACTTGAAATTCTTCCTTTCCTTGGGTTTATCCTTTTTTCTTCTCTGCAGATCCATAATTTTATTCTCGGAGCTTCTTACCCCTTTTCCACACTAAGCTCCTCTTTCATCATTCTCTGGCTTTTACTCCTATAATGTTCAAAAGTGATGTTCACACAGGGTTAAAATCAAGCATATGATATCTTTAGATTGTTTGCTAAAATTAGCCTTTTGTCATAATCTGCATTGTTGCGTAATAAAAAAAAATCTTGTCCTAATTTTAAGCATTTGTTTTCTGCTTTGGAAAAATTTAAATTGTTCTGAGTAACTGCAAACACGCTCTATTAAACTTCATTTGACTTCATGCACCGTTAATTCTTCCAGACTTACTGAATTTTTGGTATTTTTCTGAGTGTTCAAACAATATATTAGTGCCTTGAAAGTTATTAAAGTTTCTTTTCAAAAAATGAATTAGAGTGCTTATACTGAGTGAATAGTGATTACATTATACATTCAAAGAAAAAAGTGCTGAGGTATTTAAAATCTTTTATTGAAGTTACAGCTGTCCCATTTGGCTTTAAAAAGCACAATGCTATTATGTGAATGGTAAATACTAAGAGATTGTTCTGAGAAAGAGAAAGCGAAAAATGTTAGTAGAAGTTATACTTTTCTAGTATTATAATTGCATTTCCTGTTCTTCTATGTCTATAAAACATTACTTTTATATCAAGAGATTATAAATGTATAACCCAAGCTTGAAAAATAACATCATTTTCAAATTTTCAAGTAGCTGATTGCTACCATCATCTCCATTATGGATTCATGGGCTATGATATCAAGTCTGCCTTTGCAAAGATTACTTCTTTTTCATGGCATTTAACTCGTAAAACATACTGTTTATAATTGAAATGCTGATGAATGTGACTTAAAGTATTTCAGAACACTTTCCCTATAGGGAAAATAGGTTTACAAGTTCTTTCTGTGGCTTACAATGCCCTATTATATTGAGTTCCTAACATACTATGTCAGTTTGGGTTCTCTGGAACCAGAAGTACAAAAGATGCATTGAGGGTTACATGTATGAAAGACAAAGGGGAAAAAGGAGTTGGGGCAGGAATAGGAGGAAAGCAAGACAGGAAAGGATACTAAGGGTCTTTGATGCAACTATAACAATATCTTGGCCAGGCCAGTGGGGAGTTCCAGTGCCAAAATTAGCCTTTGGAGGAGGTATTCATTAAGCACACATGGTCAGGTACTAGTCATTGGCTTAATCTGCTTGCAGAAAATCTGTCTTGCGCTTGAAAGCCATAATGAATCCCAAAGCATTTGTAGCTCTAAGCTCTCACTTAATTTCGGTATTTCATTTTCTTCACAGTTGTCTTTCAAAGAAAAGACCTTTTTATGCTTATGAAATCAGTTTATCAATTTTAATTCTATTGGTCATGATTTTGGAATTATATTTAAGAATTCTTATAAAAAGAAAAATGTGACCTTTCCTCAGGTCACATTTTTCAATGTATCCTATATTACTTCTACAAATTTCATAGTTATAGGTTTTACATTTGGGATTTCATTCACTTTGAGCAAATTTGTTTTTTATTATGGGCAACTTAGGGATGAAGATGTATTTATCTAGCTAGGTAGATGTCCACTTGTGCCAGTATCATTTCTTTAAAAGACTCTCTTTTTACCATGGAATTGCCATTGTATTGTTTCTAAAAATCAATTGATCATATCTCGGAGGATCTAATTTTGAAATTTTTTTTGATTCATTGATCTCTATGTCCCTACTCTTGCTAACACCACACTGTGTCAATTATCTTATCCCTACAATTTTGAAATCTGGTAATGTGAGTCTCCAAATTTGATACTTTTTTTAAGTTGTTTTTGTTGTCCAAATTCTTTTGCTTTTCTACATAAATATTTAAAACATATTTATAAAAAAGAAGAATTCTGTTGTCATCTAGGTTGGTATTCTCTTAACTCTGTGGGTCTATTTGAGGAGAACTAACACCTTAGCATTATTGAGACTTCCAATTCATGACCATAATTCATTAAAAATTTTAAAATTTCTCATCAGCTTTGTAGTTTTCAACATACTGAGCTTGTATAATTTCATTGAAGTTATAACTCAGTGTTTTTGGTGCTATTTCAAATATTACTTTTTTAAAAATTTCAGTTTCTAATTGCTTATTGCTTCTATGTAGACATGCAGTCCTTTTGCTTTGTATGCATGCTTTTATGTGTCTGTGAATTCATTTTATAACCTGTGACCTACCAAACTTAGGCATTAGTTCTATTAGCTTTCTTCCAGATTGAGATTTTCTATTTTCCTATATTTGCCTTTCAGTAAAGATAGTTTTTTCTGCTTTCCCATTCTATGTGCTTTTCCTTATTTTATTGCACTGGCTAGGATTTCCTTGTTGATGATGAACAGGAGTGATGGGTGAAGTCATCCTGGCCTTGTTCTCAATGTTAGGGGAAAAACATTCAGTTTCTTGCCTTTAAGTAAAATGTTAGCTATAGTTTTTCCATAAGTTCCTTATCAAGGATAGAAAATTCCCTTCTGTTGACTATTTAAGCTGAGTCACTAACATGAAAATACATTTTTTGTTTTTGTTTTGTTTTGTTTTTGTATTGTTTTTTGGCATTTACTGCAATGATCACAGTAAAAGGAGGGGGAAAAAATGGTCTCCTAAGAATTTCATCGTCTAGCTTATCTTATTTACCCTAAAATATGAGAAACCCCCTACACGTACCTTCATTTTTTCTGGAACAAGAAATTTCTTACATTTCTCCAAATATATCATGCCCATATTTAGCAATGGTATCTAGAGAGAATGCTGCGGTAAGCCACCTTGATTTCCCATGAGGCTCCCACCTGGCTAATGAGGAGCTTCTGGGACATTTTGGCTGGGGTGACCGACAGTGCCAATTTGCCCACAACCAAGGGTTTTCCCAGAATACAAGATATTTGGTTCTAAAAGTGGGAAAGTCCTGGGTCAATCAAGATGACTTGGTGTTCCTAATCTTCAGAGTCCAACTCTTCTCTTTCCAAAATCCCTTTTTACATCTTTCTGCTATAGGTTCTGTTCCTGAGCACACTTCTGCTTAGCTTCCTCATGCTAATTTCTACCCTGGCACCTGACTTGTAAGGGTGGATGCAAGGAGGGAAAAGTAGGATGCAGGAAATCAAATGAGGAAAGCAGCTGCATTCCTCCATGGGGGCTATGAGGGTCCAAGGATAGAAGGAGCCAGAAGAGCAGAGAAGTAGACCAATTCAGGATATACATTAGAGATTAAGCTAATGAATTTTACTGATGAATTATGTTGATCATGGGGGCCTGCTCAGTGTTGGGTTGAACAGCTCAGTTAATGGTGTCATCATTTACTGAAATGGGGTTGGTAATGATAATTCACTGTGTCCTCAATTCCATATGGAAAACGTGGGTGGAGATTTCAAGTAGACATAAACTTCTAGAGCTCAGGAGAGGTCTGTATTGGTGGTAAGATTTGGAAGATGGCCATATGTGGGTTATGCTGAAGTCAAAGAAGTAAATAAGATTACTAGAAGAGTACCAGGGGGGCTGGGATTGTAGCTCAACGGTAGAGCGCTTGCCTCGCATGCGTGAGGCCCTGGGTTTGATCCTCAGCACCACATACAAAGCAATAAAATAAAGATATTGTGTCCATCAACAACTAAAAAAATATTAAAAGAAAAAAAAGTACCAGGAACAGTTACTCTGGTGCTCACCCGGGTTTCAAGTTCTTTTGAGAATCTGATGAAAGTTAGGAACTTTCTTTTGTGAAGAAAGCACATTCTGGTAATATTTCTATATTTATTTCCTAGGGCTTAACAAAGTACTACAACTTAGGTAGTTTCAAACCACAGAAATGTATTATTTCATGTTTCTGGAGGCTAGAAGTCTGCAATCAGAGTGTCAGTGGGGGCGTCCTCTGGAACCTGTACTGAGAGCCCCTCCTTGCCTCTCCCATCTTCTGGTGGTGGCTGGCAATCTTCACATTCCCTGGGTTGCAGCTGCATGGCTTCATTATTTACTTGCCTTTTTACTGTATGCCTCTGTCCTCTTCTGAAAAGATGCCAGCCATAGTTGACTAAGTGCCTGTGCCACTTTGATATGAACTTAAATTATTAAATATGCAATACCTCTAATTTTAATAAGATCATATTTGGAGCTACTGAGGGTTAAGACTTCAACATAATTTTTCTGAAACACAGTTAAACCCATAACAGTTTCATCCCTTTTTAAAGATTAAAAAATCCCTTGACATCCTAACTCCAAGGGCATTAACACTAGATTCAACAATGTTTGAAGGATGTGTGCAAGAAGAAATGATGGCAAAGAGAATGAGGAGAAATAGGAAAAGCAGAAGCATGTTTCTCTTTCAAGGAAGCCAAAGAAAAGTGTGTTTTATCAATAAGGAAACTAGAAGGAGAAGTAGCTTCCTTATAGTGACACATCTACTAGGCAAAAAGGTGTTGCAAAACTAACATATAACTCTTTTAATCACAATTTTCAGCTTCCCTCTTTTAACTTTACTCCCCATTGTTCCTCAAATCACTGATATTTTGTTTTCTAACCAAATCACCTCATCTCTTCCTCTCATTTCCCTGATTAAATGAATTCATTTTCTTGGTTACCCAAATCAGAAAATGTGGAGTAATGTGTTTCTCTTGCCCCTCTCTGCCTTTTTCCAAGGTAAATCAGTGACCACTGTCAATCTCTGTAAAATCTGTGATTAGTTCTGCATTGCCCATAGGATGAGAAGGCTGTCGCCAGGCTCCTGCCTGCATTTGCAGTCTCATATGTCAAAGTGCTCCTGGATACACCATCCCCCTCCAGCAGTTCTGTAACCACGTCAAGCTACGTGCTGTACCTCACCCTTTCCCTTTGCTCTGTCTGCGGTGGGTTTTCCTTTTGATGCCTCGTGACCTCTTCATATTTCATCCCCCAACTAATGGGCACTTTATCTTATGAGATCTTTTATGGGGTCTGTGTGAATCACCAAAGGCAAAACCAAAATGGAGCAGATGTGCACTTTGCCTTCAACAGGTATTTGATTTTGTCAAAGTAAAAGGAACAGGAGACAAAATAAAAGGTAATTTAAATAAAAGATAGAAGGATAATGACAGAATGTTGCTGGCAAAAAAAAATGAGTTTTAAAAATGAGAAACAAACCATCCAGTGGAGGACCTCTCCATCCCCATTATATTACGTCATCAATGTAATTAACCCCCTCTCTCCAACAGGGAGCTTTGTCAAGAGAAAAGATGAAGAACTTCATGCTGCTCTGCTAAGATCCCATTTACTCTCTTGTGGATTTAGCTTCAGCTTTTAATTTACTCTTTTAAATAGCATCATTAGCCCCAAGGTTATTTACATAGCTTTTAAACTGCTCCTAGGTATTTGTTTTTCAGAGTATTGTTTAGCTAAAAAATAATGATTACAATAAAGCAGACTACAACAGATTTTGTTAAGAAGTTCACTTTCTGTTCACTTTTATATTATTCATTTTTCATAATTTAGTATTATTAAAGATAACATCTAAATATCAAAATTTACATATCTGTTGTTTTTCAAGAAAGAATATTGTGAATGTTCTATAAAAGACAGTTGTTCTATAAGGTGAGACTAAAGACTGCTGAACACTCTAATCTTGAAATTTTAGTTCCATTAGTGCTTTTATCTTAATTTTATTAGAACTTTTTTGGTTGTTTAAGTTTAGGTTCTGTTTATAATTTTGATGAATATTTTATGTCATATACTCGATTGAGCATTTATAATGCAATGACATGTATACATACATACACATAGACAGCTACAGATATACATATATCTATAATGTGAAGTAAACATAATAAAGTACTAATTGCAAGAAAAGTACTATTTTGACCCTATCTAATATTTCTTCTCTACTCTCAGAACTGCATGGCTCTCCATTGCTTCCTGTGTGACATATACACTCTCTTATGATTTATTGATTTATTTCCTTGTCTCTTCTACTCTGATGAAGTTCTAGGCTATAGAACATCACTTACAATTTTGCATATCTTTAGCACAGTGTTTGGGGAAGAGAGGCATTTGAAAAGTGTAGGTATGAGTATCTAGAAGTTGTGAGTCTTAAAGATTTGAGTTTATCAATGACAGTTTCCATTGATGTTTTAAGATAATATCGAATGAAACATGAAGCATTCCAAAATTAAAGTGAAAGTCAACTGGAAATGACTAAAATGCCACACAGATTTTCATGAGTCCTTTATTATTGACAATAATGAAAGTTGATATGATTAGTGGATGATTGTTTTATTATATTCTTTCTTTTATATGTATCGCTAATATTAGCAAGTCTTAATTCACTGGAAGATTTGTTCCATGTATTATTGTCTATGTTTTTCCTTTTTTAAAAAATTTATTTATTTATTTATTCTAATCAGTTATACATGACAAAAGAATGCTCATTGATTTATTGTACACAAATGGAGCTCAATTTTTCACATCTCTGGTTGTATACAAAGGAGCGTCACACCATTTGTGCAATCATACATATACCTAGGTTAATGATAACCATATCATTCCACCATCTTTCCTGTCGCCATAACCCCTCCCTCCCCCCCAACTTTGGCCAATCCAAATTCCTCTATTCATCCCATGCCCTCCTCCCCACTTATGGATCAGCATCCACTTATCAGAGAGGATATTTGGCCTTTGGTTTTTTGGGAATGGCTTACTTGCTTAGCATGATATTCTCCAACTCCATCCATTTACCTGCAAATACCATAATTTTGTTCTCTTTTATTGCTGAGTAATATTTTATTGTGTATATATACCACAGTTCCTTTATCCATTCATCTATTGAAGGGCATTTAGGTTGCTTCCACAGTTTGGCTATTGTGAATTGAGCTGCTATAAACACTGAAGTGGCTGCGTCACTGTAGTATGCTGTTTTTAAGTCCTTTGGGTATAGACCGAGGAGGGGAATAGCTGAGTCAAATGGTGGTTCCATATCAAGTGTTCTAAGGAATCTCTATACTGCTTTCCAAATTGTCTGTCCAATTTGCAGTCCCACCAATATTTTTCCTTTTCCTTTTTCTCAGCATATCTGAAATATTCATCCCAATGGACTAGTAGCACTCAAATTAAGGTTTATTTCCAAAGTGGACATTCAGTTGCCAGGAAATGTGATGATGATAGTAAGCACCAGAACAGTAAATGACAGATGGAAGTTGTAGATTTTCCACTTAAATGATGACATTCTGGTACCTCTCCCACTTTAATCTCAATGGTTGAAGAAGTAGGGAGTTCTCATTCCTGGCTTCCCTGGGTTCCAAATGAGGTGTTTATTTCTAATGTATGTAAAGATAAGCTGCTCATATCATGTCCAGGAGGCAAGGAGAAAAACTAAATGGGCCAGTATCCTAAAATCCGCTAGGGGCATACCCTATGTCCTTAGGACCTCTTCAAAGGCCCTGCTTCCTAAAGGTTCCACCACCTCCAAATGACCACACCTTTGAGTCCAAGCCTTAACATGTAGACCTTTGGGAGATACAAATCCAAACCATATCAGTATTTTATAAACTTAAAAACTTAAACATAACAATGGTTAAGTAAATTCTCAAAATAGAGTGATTTATTTTTCTATTTTCATTAATTATTTCAGTTATAATTTATTCCACCTAAAAGAATCTGATGATTTTGCTATGATGGCCATTGAGATGTTATACTTTGAAACAAATTTTTACCCATCCTTTATTTCTAAAAGTTCTAGTCATACTAATGAGAATTCTTTGTCAGTTACCCTGGTGTTGATACTTGTTCCTAGGGTTTCTTCTTGATCAGTAATTAATTTAAAAAAATTTTGTTCAAGGGACTAATATTATTACATTATTTCCCTGCATATACTAGTATTTATGTTTATAAATATTATGATGTTTATGCATTTATGTTTATAAATAGTATAAATGTCTATGTTCCTCATAAAGCTACTGTGAATGAGCTTACTACATGTCATTCTGTCAACTGGCTGCAGTGGACAATTTTTACTTGTTCAAATAAGCCTAAGGAAGAACGTCATTCCTGTGAATAAATAGGAATGTATGGATTTAGTATAAAAACTTCACAGTATAGTACTGTGTTTTCATACTATTCCCTGAACCCTCTTCAACTGTGACTTAAAGGGAAGTCCTGTTAAATGGGTAAAGGATACAACAACATGAGAGCTGTTCTCTGAACTTCCTCTCCCTCTCCCTTGATTTCCAGCCTGTCCCAGATCTGGTTCATTTTGCCTCAGAAATATCCCTCTGCCTCTGGCCACCTTCAGCACCTCCTATTCTAAATCAGATTGCTTTCTAGACCTGTGCCGTGGACTCCTCACTGGCTACTGACAGCCACTCTCACCCCTGTGGTCTTTTCCCTGGAGCAGAGGGCTTTTTCCAAGGTCCATGCTTCATTACCTGGCCTCCAGATTTAAACATGATGGGAGTCTTTCTATACTCCTAGAATGATACTATAAACCTCTTGAGTGTGACCTCTAAGACCATGTATGACCCTGTCTCCTCCTGGTCCCTTAAGCTACTTTTCACATCCCTTTCCAGCAGTATCCCCATTCGAATTATGATTACAGGAATCTTCCATGGTAGGTTCTGTCTTGCCAGGTGCTAGCCTTTTGCCATATCCAGTTTCATCCTCCTTATCATTTAGAGTCAGTAGAATGTCATTTCTTGTGACATGTGAGGACAACCAGACCCTGTCAGCCCCTCCCACCACAGCCGTGGGACCCTTGCCTCTGTTGCAGCTGGGCTAATTTGCTTACCTGCTTAGGTGCTTATTTGTCTGTGTTCCTCAGTAGATGATAAGGTCCAGGAGGGATCAAGTCACTTTTGTTCTTTATGATTTCATTACCTGGGTGTTGAACATAGTTGGAAGAATAGTAGGCAGTGGGTTAATATCTACTAAGTCCTTGAATCATAACAAAAATGCTTTGTATCTTTAAAATGTCATGATCCTGAACCATGTAAGAGGCAGAATTGACCTGTTTCATGGAGTATATGTAGACTCTTAAGCAATCAGAGAAACAGGTAGAAACTTTACAGTTCAGATTCATATGGTGTATACTAACTCCTGTTCTATAGGATCTACTGTGACCCTGAAGAATTTCATCTTACAACTTCACACTCATTGTGTCTTCATTGCTATAAGTTTTGGCATGCCCCTGTATATATTGCCAGTTATAGAAAATATTATGAAAAATTTGAATGCCATTTTCCCATCGCCTCACACACCTACCCCACTTCTAAAAGGCCACCAATTGCTCTGGGCAGATAACAACCCTACTATTTGGTTTTATATTTAGACTGACTTGTGGAGATTGGAAAAGTTCATTTACCCCTAAGGATTAAATGTAAAGACTTTCCAAGAAGCCAAAGTAGTGCTAAATTCAGGGAGCTCGGTCTATTTAGGAAAGAAGACAGAAATCACACTTAAAAGAGGGAAAGGAAATGAGATAAGATCGTAAAAGCATGTAGAGAGAAATGAAAGTAGGCACAGCCCAGTGTTTATCTTTTCCAGCAATCTACTGTACTTCAACTTTCCAACATCTGAGAACCCAAATAATGATGTCTATATCAGATCTCCCCTGGAGTCTGGTTTTGATGCTGATAAATGTTGTTTTCACAACCTGCCGCTGCCAGATATGGTTTCTCAGAATTACCCAGAGGCCAAGCACCATCCTCCTTTCTTCTTTTTTCCAATTTATTTTGTGGTTATCATGCCTCAAGCGTGGGTCACCCACTATAGTTGGAAATAACTTTTAGTAGCTACATAAATGAGTGTATTCATGGGCTGCCTTGGAGTCATATGGTGATTTTCAAGAGCATCAACAATCAGTCTTAAGATGAGACAACAGTTTGGGAACAATGAGAACCCTGTCTTATATTTCCAGATTACCTTTCAAGGAGCTGACAATGTCTTTTCAACTTATGTAAAAATAAAAATTAACCTAAAGGATATTACAAGATATTTACTAAATGTAAGATATTCCATAGAGTCAAGTGAGATTGTACCTATATATTCCACATTTCATAGCTACCATGAGTGCATAGTAATCATTACAAAGCACTGCGATGACTTGTGACCCTGATCTACCTTCTAAATCATCAAAACAGTTCCCTTTGTTGCTGTTGTTTTTTTGGTACTGGGGATTGAACTCAGTGGCACTGGACCACTGAACCACATCCTCAACCCTATTTTGTGTTTCATTTAGAGACAGGGTCTCACTGAGTTGCTTAGTGCCTCGCTTTTACTGAGGCTGGCTTTGAACTCGAGATTCTCCTGTCTCAGCCTCCCGAAGTGCTGGGATTATAGGTGTGCACCACTGTACCTGGCTTCACTTTGCTTTTTATAAGAAAAATAATTTATTTTTCAAATATCTTGGCATAGTTAATCCTTGTATTTTGTTTTTATATTTTCCTTGTATTTCTTGATCTTTGTTATCACTGCCAAGCTACTTCTGGTTTTATGACTTGGCCACTTGCTTAACTTCTCTGTCCTTGATTTTCTTCCTTTATAAAGTGGAGATAATAATAATAGCTCTTTACATAAGTTAATCACTCAAAACCCTTAGAAGAGTGCTTTTTTCCCTTAATAAGAGTTAATATGTGGATATTATTATAATTACCATCATCATTACACCCATTCCTGTAGCACATTATGTTAAATGCATACTGTCTGGTGAACATTTTCCTAGCAATGGGTGACATAGATGAACCTAGCATAAATAGTTTGAATCTACAGGAGCTTGAAGCCTTGTGGTGGAGGTCGTGTATGAATTATGGGTTTGTATGAGCCATTGCAAGGCAGGAGGGTTGCTTTTTTGGGAACTCCTGGGTAAAATTCCCAGGTTGGAGAATGCCCAGATTATGCTGACACCCTACCTTATCTCACAGCCCTAGATTCAAACACAGCTTCTCTGGAGGTGGGTTTAACCTGCTAAGCCCAACTTGTTTTCTCCATTTTCATCCTGTTTTCCTGAAGAAGCTCCTTACTGAATCCCATTGGGTTTCCCACTCATTTAAATAAAGCCCACAGACTCCATTTTGAGGAGTTAGACCCAGTCTCCACCAGAGCTGGTCCCCATTGGATCCTGCTTTTCTCTTATTTTCATGTCTTGCCTTATTTCTTAAATTTCTCATACCTTTAATATTTCTAATCTGACTCACCCCCCTAGTTCAGGGAAACTGAGTAAATGTCGTGTGGGTCATGACAGCCTGGTAAGCAAAAACACCTGATGAACAAATAAAAAGTAAAGTGTAACTTAGGTAAATTGAATGAGCTCTGAAAAACAAAGGAAGACTACTTCAGAGAGAGTGACAGCAAGGCCAAGATGGATTTAATATATCATCTCAAGACTGAAAGACAGCTGATTGATTATGACAAAAACAGGTACAGAGAAAACAGCCTGAGCAAAAGGACTCTTTAGAGAAAGCAGGCTGAGCAAGAAGACTCAAGGAGAAAAGCACTGACTATGGTTTAGGAAACAGAGTAAGGGTGTTGTGGATGGATAAGAGAGGGAGCACAAGGCAGAGTGGGAAAAAAGTGAGGTGGGAGGAGGCATTAAAAGCTGAGGCAGTCACTCAGCATGTGAGTGATGAGGTTCAAATTCTAGATTACTCTGCCATGTTTAAACTTTTCACTTTTTCATTTTATTTATTTATTTATGGTACTAAGGATGGAACCCCAGATCTCACACATGCTATTCAAGTACTCTAACACTGAGCTACATCCCCAGCCCTTTTTACTTTTATTATTTTTAACATATGTTTTTAGGGTAATACTATTTTGAAACTGGTTCTCACTAAGTTGCATAGGTTGGCCTCCACCTTACAGTCCACCTATCTCAGCCTCCAGTGTAGCTGAAGTCACCATGCCTGACTTGTGGAAAGATTTATTGGAGGGGAAATGGTAGTTCAGCAAATGGGATGCTTTTAATAGTTTGAGTGAGACATGTGATGTCCCCAAATGGTGGTGGTGGTATTCGAGGAAAATGAGAAGGAAAGGGAAAATAAAAAATGACTCTTAATTATCTGGCTTAAGCAACTGAGGGGATAATGGTGCTATTATAGTAAAAGGGGGAAGAGAAGGTAAGGAGTGAGTTCAAGCAATTGTGTAAGAGAATTCTGTTTGAGATTAAGAGTATGCTGGCTCTATGGTATCTTTTAGAGGTGATACTGAAAACAATTGGAAATATGAATATGGAACTTGGAGACAAGGTTAAGAACTCTAGATATAAATGTAGGAGACATTGTGCAGATATATTTAAAGACATAGGGATGGCAGAGTTGATTTAGGAAAGCAATGTAGAAAGAAAGAAAAATGAACATGCTTGGAATCAGGCCCTGAGGATCTTTGACATTTAGAGGAAGACACAAGTACTCCATTTTTCATTACTCTGGGTAAATAGGTGTAATTTTATACACATCAGTATATCATCTTATAGTACAGTAATCCTATACAGTAGTCACTGCCATATCTACAAGGCTTGTATTCCAAGACCCACTATAGAAACTATAGATTGTACCAAACTCTATTTATCATTTTTCTGTACATACATACCTATGATAAAATTTAATTTATATTAGTCATAGTAAGAGATTAAAAGCAACAATAAAATAGAACCATAGCAATTGACTGTAATAAAATTGCCAGCATCATTTCTCTCATGTGTCAGAACCATTATTAGTCAAATAATGGTTACTTGAACACAAGTACTGCAATACTACCACAGTTGATCCGTTGACTACAATGGCTACTAAGTGACTAATGGGCAAGGTAGCATATACGTTGTGGACCCTCTGGGCAAAGGATGACTCACATTCCAGATGGGAAATCATGAGATTTCATCACATTATGCAGAACAACATGCAATATAAAACTTACAAATTATTTATTTCTGAAATTTTCCAATTAATATTGGATTATAATTGACTGTGGGTAACTTATATCATAGAAAGTAAAAATGTGGAAAAGGGTGTATATGATATGATATTATTATGTTTTGTAGTACAACTGCAAATATTATTGGCTCTCTTTGCATTTGGGGGGGAAGGTCTTTTGGATTTCTTTCTCTAATATAAGCAAAGAACCAACCTAGATGTCTTTCAACAGATGAGTGGATTAAGAAAAGGTGGTATATATACACAATTAAATATTACTCAGCCATAAATAAGAATGAAATTATAGAATTTGTTGGTAAATGGATGGAACTGGAGACTATCATGCTAAGTGAAATAAGCCAATCCTCCAAACCAAAGCCCAAAATGTGTTCTCTGATATGTGAATGCTAGCACAATAAGAAGTGAGTGGAGGGAAGGATAGAAGTTCATTGGATTAGACAAAGGGGAAAGAATAGGAGGGAGAGTGGATGGGACTAGGAAAGGCAGTAGTGTGAATTGGACATAACTTTCCTATGTGCATATATGAATATATGACTAGTGAAACTCCTCATCATGTACAATTGTAAAAAATGGATTCTAATTAGAATAACTTATACTTCATGTATAATATGGCAGAATATACCTTACTGTCATGTATGTCTAAAAAGAACAAATAAAAGGTAGAAAAGAAATAAACATACTAAATATATCCTAGACACAAATCAACATATATGTTAGCAAATAAAAATAAATAATAAATATGCTAGTCCATACATTTATATAAATATTTTTAATAACCAATACAAAGAAAAAAAGAAAAATATACTAGTTTAGCCCTTCAGATTCTGTAAGTAACCAACTACATGGTGTATTTCTCCTTTGATAAGTACTATTTTGAAAAAGAAACAGTGTTGAAAACTAAGCATCATTCCTGCCCCTAAGGAAACTTAATAATGATCAGATCAAAGCCGGGCGCGGTGGCTCATGCTTGTAATCCCAGCACTTTGGGAGGCTGAGACAGGAGAATCGCGAGTTCAAAGCCAGCCTCAGCAACCACGAGGCACTAAGCAACTCAGTGAGACCCTGTCTCTACATAAAACACAAAATAGGGCTGGGGATGTGGCTCAGTGGTCGAGTGCCCCTAAGTTCAATCCCTGGTACCAAAAAAAAAAAAAAAAAAAATAATGATCAGATCAAATTATGTGGATGCAAAAAATGAAAGTATATATTGGCTCAGAGGCAAATTATGTTGTTGAAGGGTGAGTATTTTTTATAACTTAGTCCCCCCACCCCTAGTTCCACAGTTCTGGTAACTGGAGTAGGGAGCAGTTATAGGGATCCAAGGCAAAAAAGGTTTGGCCTCAAGGAAAACAATGAAGTAATTACTCATGGGCTGCAGCAGCTATGGCCACAGCCTTCTTTATACCTTGGTGTTTTCTGGGATCCAGCACAGAATGGAACTCAGAGTGTCACAAGTCAAAATGCCAAAGAACAGAAAAATATGTTTATGTGTGTATTAGGTTTGTGCTTATCTGTGAAGGATATTAGACAAATGTCAGCTTCTTTCATTGCTTTCTGGACTCCTTCATTATTTTCACCTAGAGCTCAGTCTACAGGCTCCTTTCTGAGCTCCCAAGTATGATCACCTCTGAACACAATCATCAAGGAAAGAGAAAAGAGGTTTATTGGGGAAGATTTCCAATTTGGTTTAAAGAGTAACATAAGGAGGTAATTAAATTCCATCCAGACTCAAGAAGGCAATGAGAAGTCATTGAATTAGCATCACAGACATTGTTCACTTTATTAAAATATCCATGATCATGGCATAAGGCTGCATGACAGTTTTCAAAGGTATGATATCGTTTTTGAGCATAGAAGAATGTCTAAAGTTTAGAACGCTCTGGTGGCTTAAAATACTTAGCCAAAACACAATTACCTACATAATAATTAGATTGGAATTTATATATATTTATACTTTTGGGTGTGAATATATGAATTTTAAGTCTTATGCTTGAACAAGAGAAATAATAATTTACAAAAGTAAAGGAATACAAAAGAAAAAGGATTTGAAATGAGCGACATTGATCACCACACTGATACCACTGGTTATTGGTTCTGTTTCCTCACATGTTGAAGTTTGAACATTAGAGAAGCACACTGAGGCAAGCATATAAAACAGGGTCTATTTAAAAAGGGGTAACTCCCAGAGGGAGAAGGGGGCCTTGGCTAGTATCTTGGTATCTCAAGAAGTACAGGTGTTTTGCCTTTTTATATGTCCTAGGCTTTCTTTGTTCTCCTGCTCTCTTCCCCCTATCTCTCTCCTTCCTGTGTAAGTGACTAGGCCCAAGAGATGCTCAGTGGGATGGCCAAAAAGGTGAAAAGCAGATGGATAGGGGGAAGGGGTCCAGGTGGAGTGATTTGGGCATGAAGGAGGGGGCGTGTAATTAACAACTCTCTGTAGGAAGGGATAATCCTTGGGACAGGTTACCTTAGCAGCAGGTTGGAGCAGGGGTAGGTTATCCTGATAAGGGTGGAGAAAGGGCTCTGAAGGCATTAGCATTTCAATAACTCTCCAGCTTCCAGACACATATTGGCCTCCTTCTGACCTGACTCATTTATCTATCTACACTGACTGCCTAATTCTGGCTTCACCAGGAGGTAGAAGGGGGAGCCACAGCTTGTACCCTGGTATCCCAAGAAGGAAGGGCATCCTGCCTCTTTTATACATCCTAGACTTTCTTTGTTCTCCTGCCTTCTTCCCCCTTATCTCTCTTCTTACTGGGTACACAACTAGGCCCAGGTGGGATGGCCAAAAGGTGAGAAGCAGATGGGCAGGAGGAAGGGCCAAATTGAGTTATCCAGGCAGGAAACAGCCCAGTAGGCATTAATTAACAACTTTTCTAACTCCCTGTAGGGAGGGACAATCCCTGGGACTGGTTACCTTAGCAACAGGTTAGAGCCAAGGCTGGTTATCTTGATAAGGGCAGAGGAAGGGCTTTGAAAACATTAACATTTCAATTCCTCAGGAGCAGTTTCCAACTTCCCTGACCCAAATTGGTCTCCACTTTTTCCATCCAAATGAATTGCCTGTCTACACTGACTTCCTGTCTTTAATTCTTGCTTCAACACTACCACAGAGTTGTACCAAATGAATTGTATGATAAATACTAAGAACCCTTTGCCAGGTAGCCATAATTAGAGTTGTATAAAATCAGTTTTATATCAATATGATACCACCAGTTACTGGTGAGTTCTGCTTCCTCATGTGTTGAAGTATAACATTAGAGAAACACAGCGAGGCAAGCATATAAAACAGGGTTTATTTAAAAAGGGTAACATAGACCTCTCTCAGAGGGAGTAGAGAGCCATAGCTGGTGTCCTGGTATCTCAAGAAGTACAGGTGTTTTGCCTTTTTATATGTCCTAGCCTTCCTTAATTCTCCTGCTCTCTTCCCCCTCTCTCTCTCCTTCCTGTGTAAGTGACTAGGCCCAGGAGATGCTCAGTGGGATGGCCAAAACAATGAAAAGCAGATGAACAAATATGGAGTGATCTAGGCAGGAAGTGGGCATAATTAACAATCCCTGATACAGGTAACCTTAGCAACAGGTTGGAGCAGGGGTAGGTTATCTTGATCAGGATAGGAGGAGGGATCAGTGGAGGAGGGACTCTGAAGGCATCAGCATTTCAATTCCTCCCCAACTTTCCCCATCCAAGTTGGCCTCTGTTCTGACTACATATCTTTAATTTTGGCTTCAAATCTATTGTTTTATTTTCTGAAAATCATATTATACTTTTGTCATTTTTATCTAGTCCAACTAAAATTAGCTTGTTTTGTTTTTTATCTTAAAAAATGCCTATTTTGAGCTGAGTCCAGTGGTACATGTCTGTAATCCCAGAGGCTCAGGAGCGTGAGGCAGGAGAATCAAGAGTTCAAAGCCAGTCTCAGCAAAAGCTAGATGCTGAGCAACTCAGTGAGACCTATTTCTAAATAAAATACAAAATAAGGCTGGGGATGTGGCTCAGTGGTTGAGTGTCCCTGAGTTCAATCCTTGATATACCCCACACCCAGCAAAAAGAAAAAAAAGCCTTTTTGCATGGTTTTATTTCTATGTTGGTCTCTTCCTAAATAACTGCCTTCTAATTGTGTTATATATATTTATATATTACATTGTAGAGTATAGAAAATAACTTACCTGTGAAATTAAAATAAAGATATTAAAAGGCAATAACTTTTGCATTGGTTCTTTTTATCAAAAATCTTTGCATTTAATCATTTTTTAAGTTCTATTAAGATAACACAGCAGTCTCTTATTTTTGGTTTCTCATTTCTATATAGAAAACAATACTGTCAACATATTGTCAAATGCTGTCTGCCAGCTACATCTAAAATGCAGCATTTTGAAACATAATCATTAGGAATGTTATGGTATTTTATTTTTGCCCATTTATAAGCTACAGGAGTACAAAACAACGCAAACACAAGTCAAAGTGGAGATCACATCTGTCATACTTACTGCCCAGCAGAAAATTACCTTTGTTGTTGAATGAATGTACAGAATGTACTTTTACTACACAAAGTGGTATCTTAAAGGAGAATAGGAGGTTAGCAGGCAAGAAAGAATACTGGAAAAATTATTTTAAGATCAGTTGTAAAATAATGGCATTGCCTTTTAGGCATTCAGTAAAACAAAAGGGAGGGAAATCCTGAGACGAAAGTGTATGCTGCTGGAATATTTACTAAAGGAAATGCAGATGAGTCCATTGAATTTAAAGACAAAACTTTTGGGTGAAGTGTATAACAATTGTCTACAGCTCTGGTTTTCAAAGCATGCTTCCTTTGCTAACATCATCAGCATGTCCTAGAACTCATCTAGAAATGCAGATTCTCTGCCCCATTGCAGACCTACTGAAACAGAAATATTTTCAAAAGACTTCCATGTGATTGCAACACTGGTCAGGAACAGAGATATCTATATGAATTGTCCAACTGAATTGTTCACACTGAATAGATTGAAAAATGATCAAAACCCTCCATCTGAATTAAGATTTTCCTTGGTGGACATATTGATACACTTAAGTGAATGTCTAGGATCCCTCACCCTACCTTTAGGAGTTCTTTAATAGGTGTCAGTTTCTACTTAGGGACAAGAGTTGAGATCTGACCACTTAGAAAGTAACACATGCCCTTATTTCAAGTTACTAAATCCGCTAAGTATAGAAGGAACAGAGGGAAACTTTATTCCTTATGCCTGTTCCTGTAAAACATCTCTGTGTTATTGGAGAATAGTCTGCTCTAAACTGAGGCAGCACAGAGACCCCCCCACTTTGAACCCTGATTCTTACAATCGTGCCAGAAAGATTTCAGACTTGTCCCTCAGAATAACAGGAATGAGTTTATTTGAAGGGATACGAAACAGGAAAAGAAGACATTCTCAAGGGAGAGAGTGAGTCTTCTCAGGCAAAAGGACAGTATGTATGCCCTTGCTGTCCTGCAGTTTTATCGGGGGGCTCAGGCAAGTTTGTAGAGTCCCACCCAAGTCTAGTACTTTTGACTGACAGTATAGGAACAACAAGAGAGGATGGTGTGATGCTCAGAGTTGGAGATTTTAAGGAAATTGAGTCCCCTTGTTTTGCTTCAAATTCCTACCCTCTTAATCAGTTTATTACCCTTAGCATAGCCTTCAGTAAGCTTTCCTGGTGAGGGTCTTGGAGCTTTAGTTGTCCAGGTAGGGCAGTCGTTATAGTTTCAGTGGTAAGAGAGGGTCCAGGATACTTGGTAGTGTGTGACAGGATCTTGAAACAGTAGTTTCTTTTTCTTAGGAGGATGTCATTATGCCTGGGGGAAGTTTTAAAGTACCTAGTCTCCAGCTTCCAGGAACTTGTCTGTCAGAAAAGGCTTCCTGTAGTTTTCACTTGCCCTTCATTGTCTTTTCTCTGCTCAGCCATTTGTGGCTGACTAGTTACCTAACATCCTGTTCACTTGCTCACTCATGTCTGTTTTTAAAAAGGGCACTTTATATTCCCCTTGGGGAAATTGGTAAGCCTGTTGGTTTAAGTGCATGCGGTGGTATAAGGGACTTAATTCCATTATTTAATGATCCCAGATTTTCATTAGAGTGTCTAGTTTAGTGCCTCTGGAAGGCAACATTTGACAAAAGGATTCCAGTGCAAGTAATTTATTTTGGAGATGATCCCAGGAAACACTGAAGGGTACCTGGAGAGGGAAGGGTACATGAAACAGCTTGTGGGTGTAACTGGGAACTTCTGGGATGCAGTGTAAATAAAACATGACTCAGAGTTATCCTATGAGGGTCTAAGTGGTAGATGGGGTATTTTATCTCTGGTGTCAACTCTTGTCTGTCATTGATGATGGGCTGGTGGAAAGTGTAGATTTGGCTTTGTTTCATTGCCACTTCCTCTCTGAAGTCCAGAAAATCACTGGGCACACAGAGCAAAGAGAAGTTCTGAGGGGATATGGGTCAGCCTTTAGCAGCACCTGCTCTACAGTGAAAGTGGTGGAAAGCAGGTAGGTGGCAGGGAATTATAGGAAAACCAAAGTCAAAACAAATAAGAATCCTGGGGCTCCTGAAGGGAAACTTTGTCTACTTGACAATGTTGCTCAGGTGTGATCCTGGCACTCATCATCCATGAGCATTTATTTAATGTTCACCTGTACTTGACATTGTGATCTACCCCAGGAAGATAATGAAAGCAATATGGCTCCTGGCCCGAGGTGTCTGACAAGCTGGTCTAGAAGCAGGAGGCAGAAAACCAGAGCTCCCAGCTTCCATTCAGAATGACAAATGCAGGTTGTAAAAAGAATGGCCCTGGTGTTTATGGAGGCTACAAATTAAATGCAACCTGCCTGGGTTTGATCCAATGCCCATTCTTATTATTCTGTTCTGACACTTCCCAGAGACATATCCTGTGAATCTCCAAAGATATTTTATCATTCTGCACCTGCCAGATATCAAACCTGAAATACCAAACCTGGAATAATCAACATAGGATGTGTTATGAAATATTGAAATTATTAATTTATGAGAAATAAAAGAAATATTCTAGTAATAGCTGGCTGGTCTTGGAATGCTTTTCATTACAAATGTGGCATATTGCCACTCCCTGCCCCCACCCTTCTTTATTCTATTCTCAATGCACAATTTCAAAAACCATAAATCACTGTCATTTTGATCCATATGAACTTAACAGGGCAAACTACTATATTTGGCCTAATCATTTAATTCTAGGAAAAAATCAAATTTTATTTCTCCTTATAAACAAAGTGTGTCATCAAAAATTGATATTTTTATAAGAGCTATTAAATTTTGGTATTAAAACTGGAAGATATTGAAATCAATTTGGAAATAAGGAAAATATTTTCTTTTGAGTTATTTTGTGGTTATTTTAAAATTGTTTTTTGCGTGATCTTCCCTTAAACTGATTCTAGCCTGGTCCTATTTGCACTGCTTTCATTTTAATACCTTGCCTCATTCAGTCTCTTATCTTAAACAGCCCCACATACCTTTTCAGACCTGTCCATTTTTTAAATGTTTTTAGATAAACAAGGTATTTTCTGTCTGAGTTGCTTTGCATAGCTTAAGAATAAACAAATCCTTCCCACAACTTTGCCTTAATACAATTTAACTCTAAAATCACATCAAGAAATGCGATAACTCATTTGGGTAGTCTTCCAACTTTTCCTTTGTAGAGGTTGTTGCAAGGTAATTGGTAATTCAGCTATTTTCTCATGCCTCATCTCCGATTCCTACTGTCATTTTGCTAAATGAATTCTTTTGTTCTCAGTGTTTATTCACTGAGAGTACACATTTTTTAAATCATTACTAGAGCTATTTCATTCTTCTACCCTTCAATTAAAAAAAAAAGTTTGCATACCAGTATTTCTTTTTATTTCCTAACTAATTTTTGTCCTCTAATGCATTGCAAATACTCCAATAAATTTCAAGCAGTTGATTAACAATTTCTGCATTTCTTTAGGTTTTCTTTTCTGTTTGGTGAGCCTCTCCAGATTTCTTTGAATGATCTTCTCAGGCATATGAAATCAAATTGTAGTTTACTTGTTTCTTAAAAGATTTGGCTTTCTCTTAAGGTTTTGGCCCTAAAAGAAATGCCTGTAGTCATTTTCCTGCTAAGCTTTTTAGCTGGGTCAGAGTACACAGTGCTCTGTGGTTTTAATCTCACTTATCCACTTGGCACTTTTCTAAAATGAATGGACTGCCTTGCCCATGGCCAAGTTCAATGTGGAGCAAACATGGAAAAGAAGCATTCTCTACTTCTTAGAGGAAGTTGAAAGTATTCCACCGCTATCGTCTGAAATGATACATGGTGAATGTTCTGATTCAGGACTAGATTTGATGATTTTTATAGAGCATTGACTAATCTAGTCCTGTCCATTCCCTGGCATATTTATCAAATTAACAAAAAGCTGTCTGAGCTTTTTCCTCAAAGTCCACCTGAACAAGTTATTTCTGTACGGCAATTGAATTACAAATATGCTTTCTCTCATAAATATTATGCCATTTACATTTACATTGACCTGGTTTTTATCTTTCCTTACCTTCCATAAGCTGACGGTTTTGTGGTGTGCAGTTTCTGGCCATTATCTTTATATAAATAGTTGAGTCATTAGTTGTTCCATGCTTTATTTTGTTGGAAGAGACCTTGGGAGAAATGGAGCATCAGGCCTTTGTCTTCATGGGTATCCAAACAAAAGCAGGCCTGTCCCTGACTTCATTTCAGCATTCAGTCACAGTACATGCATTCCTGAAGCAATGAATATTAAACAGGATGAGCATTTGTTGAAGGCTTCCTGTGTGGTGCACAAGGCCTCATGATGGTTATTCAAGAGTGCCAGTACCATATGTGACCCTGTCGACAGTATATCCAGCCATTTCTCCATCAACTGCTATCTTCTTACTGTTCTTGTGTATTTAAATCTTATTTGTCTTCTGTTGCTACTGATAATAGTTCTCTCTCTCTCTCTCACTTATTTTGTTTTCAGAAAATGAAACTGATTTAAACATTAGTTAACATTTCTGAGGCTTAGAAAAGGTCAATTTATAAACATATTAATAAACATACAAACTAGAAAGCCTACCAAATACTAACAAGAAGGATGGAGGGCATGTGTTTACTTTCTTTGGTCATTATATTTTGAGACTTTATTCAAAACATTAATATTCCAGTTACTTGGAATCTGCTTAGTCTAGTATTATATTGGAAATAACCATTTACCAAGTTGCAGTTTTCTAAACTTTCAGAACCCAGTTCCATGGATCACATGATAATTTTTACTGTGGCTGAAAATGAGGTTCTATCAAAAAGTTAGGCTGAACTTAGGTGGAATCGTCAAGCACAAGTTTGTCCTCGAGGGTCAATGCTCTCACCTTCACCCCTTCCTCTTGTAAAATAGCCTAGGAACTCAGCCTTTTTCCTTTCCTTTCACTCTAGAAGAATTCCTACCCATGTCAGACTCTGCTCGATCAAAATTAATGCAGTCAGCACCCTTCTATTTTTTTCCCAGAGTGAATTTTAGTGGAAATGGTCATTTAAGAACTAATTCCAGTAATCATTACCTTTTCACACACTCTTCAGATACTTAAAAGGCAAAGGGTAAGAGAGGGAATTGCAGCTCCTTCAGTGAACTGGTGGAGAAAATACTTGTAATAAGTGAAGTTTGAATTTTGTTTTTCATTGCATGTCACTCAGAAAAGCCAGTGTACTCATCTTGGTGTTCACTATATCATGTTTTAATTTCCAAGTTGAAACCAATAAAACAGTACAAACCGGTATTCCTGAAAGAGCTCCATCTGTTTCTCTTTGTTAAACCCTACCATAGATCAGTCTTGCCATTAAAAGGATGTGATTGATTTTTTGAAATTTGATTTCCTTTTACCATATATGGATCCATTCGTAAACAATACATATTACTTAGAATTTCTTTAATGTTTTTATTAATGGTATCATATTGGAAGTATCACTTAACAAGTTAATTATATGAATGAACCTTGTTCACTTTTTGTAACTACTTCATATCAACTACATGAACCTTAACTACATGAAGCTTGTTCATTTTTTATGACTACCTTGCATTTTTCCAATGAATGCACAAATGAGTTATTTTCTTACTGTTGGACTTTTAAAATTTTTCCAACATTTGCCTGAGACACACAGCTGCAATAGACAATTCCTTGTTCACATCTCCTTGTGGGCAAGTGTAACAGTCTTGTGGATGTAAACCTAGAAATAACCTAGAAATAGAAATACTAAATAACCTAATCATAAATAGGTGTAAATTTTGAGAGCTGTTATGAAACTTGCTTTCCTGGGAAGGTGAGTGCAGGTTGTTCTTAGATTTATTTATTTTTTTGTCCTAAAGCCTGAATACAAATAAAGAAATATGGATTTGTTTTCTCATTTCATTAGGGAAAAATTCTAAAACAATTTTATGCATATTTGGAATAGCAATGACATTTGTAGTTAGAATCAGTCAGATAACACAGGCAAGGGAAATGACCAAGTGTTTCAGTCATTGTTCACTTATCTTTAGGAATGAATATGAGAGTTACCCAGCACACTATGCTGATTGATATTCTCTTAGCTTGGCTTGCTTATATGGGGTTTAACAGCTCTCAAGCAATACCATCCTGCATGTCTACCTATGACTACTGCAGAAGCTGACTTAGGTCTTCTATGTGTCCCATTAGACATAAGACCCTAAGGACTCTTGATGCTTTCTGTGTTGCAGACCTGCCTGTCTTCACCTTTGATTCTCTTCTTTATCACTGACTGGCACACTCCAGTGTCTAATGCTCATTGCCCAGCATCATTTCTAATTGCTGCCATTGCTGATCTACAGCTTTTCTAATTCTTGTCCCTTCTGCCTCCCGCCACTTCTGGCTCACTTCTGGCTCACTTCCTTGCCTTGCATGGAAAGAATGACTTTTCTCAGTTCTTGCCAATCAGAGCATGACAGCCATTGAATGGCCCATTGGGTTTAGTCTTTGGAGCATCAGATCCTACTGGCAGTATGTCTCTCTCCCTTGGCACTCAGAGAGGGTACTTTTTATTTTTCTCATTAAGTTGATTACATTTTAACCCTGACAATTTTGAGGTGAGCAGTCACTGGAGAAGCTTGAGGTTCTGGAAGGCTGTTCCCTGGATGACTAAAATTTTACTGAGAGTGAATTGTATTGGTACTTGTTGAAGCTCTTGTAGGATATCTTGGTTGAGTAATTTTTCAGTGATCTAAAAATCAAAGTGGACATGCATAGTACATAAAAAGATAATGCAATGTTTTTCAGAAAATGGGTACATATATCTCCCATTGTATTAATTTGCTAGGACTGCTATAACTAAGTATCGCAAACCAGGTACCTGAAAGCAACAAAATTAATTCTCACATAGTCCTGGGCCTATAAGATTAAAAAAGATGTTGGCAGGACCATGACTCTCTAAAACCTGTAGTGGAGAAATTTTCCTCACATCGTTTTAGCTTCTGTTGTTTTACTGTTGATTCATTGGTATTGCTGGGCTTTCAGCTTCAGAACTTCACTCTGCCTCTTCCATCAAACAATGCACTTGTGTCTCTATGTTTGTTCTCTTCTTCTCCTATAAGGATATTAGTCATACTGGCTCAGGGCTTACTCTAATTGCATATGACTTTATCTTAACTTCATTACATGTTCAAAGACACTTTTCAAATAAAATCATGCACATAGGTGTTGGAGGGTAGGGCATTGATATATATTCTAGGGAGAAACAGTTGAAACTCATTTGAATTCAACTGATTAAATAATACTGTTTGCCAACAGACTCCCAAGTGATTGTGATGGCACAGAAATATAGGTTTCAAAAGAATTATGTGATTTTTTTGGGGGGGTGGGTGCATGGGCAGGGTGGGGTGGTTGCCAAAGAAAACTTTTATTGTTTCTCCTTATCTTGAGAATCATTTCTTACTCCCCAGTATCTGGTATATACTCCCACTTCATAATTTATGGTTAGAAAGGAAAAAGTTGTTTAAAAAAATCAATGGTTAGAAATATAGTTTATAAATAGTTTTAGTCTATGGGGAAATAATGCAGCTCTCCAAAAGATATATACTTTTATTGTTCAGACATTTGTAATTCCCATACAGGGTTTATTTTAAAAAAATAGTTCAGTTGAGCAATATATAATAATATTATGTAAGATGATATTCTAAGATGTTTATTAGTATGGCTGATTATGAATGTTTATTCTAATAATATTGGTCCAAGTCCTCTATATTGTTGGTCTTTCACTGCTGTCTAGATCATTGAAAACAATAAAATACATTGATTTCATTTAATAGTTATACTATAATCAGTAAACGAATCACTACTATCAAAACATTTAAAATGCATTAATATTAAAATTATACTCATTGAACAGTCTAATATTTTATTGAGGATTTAAGGAAAGTTGAGGATTTAACAGGATTTCATAACTAGCAAAAGGATAACAAAAGGCTTTCATTATATGGAGTGACTAGAATTGTGTGAGTTAGTTTTCCACATCTCAGAGCAATGCAGAAACATTTTGGGTCAGAGGAGAGTTTGTGGATCAAGGAAGGAAGATTGTAGAGAGATGGTTGGTAGAGAAAGCAGAGCAGGAACTTGGGGAGAGTGTTGTGAAAGCTAGATTTTTTTTAATAAGCTAAAACCTAACAGGCTTTGAGTAAATGATGAAGGAGTGATAATTGGTCCTTATAGGTCTTCTTTCTCATAGTTGGACTAACTTGATGATTTTTGATGATGAGCATAGGATGGATAGAAAGTAGAAAATGAGACCAAGAGAAAAAAAAGGAAGAAAGAAAGGACTCCCTGGGTCTTGGATGATATGTTAATAGTTTTCATTATGATAGTGACTCTGGGACTGGAGAGAATTAATGTATTTTATTAAAGTCCAGATCAGATCAAATTAGAACTTTGACATATATCACATTTATATGAGGACACATAGTGAGACATAGACTGTACGTATGTTGATAGAATAGGTTATGGTTGATATTATGTGTAAGATTAGAATGAAGAGTAAATATATTAACAAAAATCTACTGTAAGTATACTACTACTTCTGTTTTGTTGTCACCACTATTATATTTACTGCCGAATACCACCTATTACTGTTTATTGTGTGCTAGTCACAGATTGGGCTACCTTAATTATGCACATTATTTTATTATTCTTTAAAAAAATCTTTCTATTCTGAATACCAGTCTT
Source organism: Xerus rutilus (assembly GCA_028644305.1). NCBI lineage: Eukaryota > Metazoa > Chordata > Mammalia > Rodentia > Sciuridae > Xerus > Xerus rutilus. Next base: position 19,748,379 of record CM053411.1, on the reverse strand, counting down.
TCTTTATGAAATGTAAATTTTAATGGTTCCTTTAATAAATGTGTTTGTCAATAGCAATCTCTTTTTTCTAGAATCGTCTTTATTTTGCTTTCATTTAAATGAAATTTTAGCTACATATGAAATTATACTTTGCCAGCTATGTTTACCCTCCATTAAGATATTCTACCACTATCTTCTTGCTCCCATTTTACTTTTGAAAAGGATGCTGTCAGTACTGTGTGTCATTATATCATAGTTAGTGTCTTTTCTTTCTACCAAAGCTAAGATCCTTTTGATATTTTTTTGTCTTGTAATTTTTCAATTTTACTATAATGTCACCATTTGTGGACTTCTTTTAATTTATTTGGTTGGTATGTGTTGGGCTTCCTGAATGAGATTATTTATGCATTATTGTAAATATAGGAAACTCACAGCAATTATCTAAAAATTGCCAGATCTTTCCCATTTTATTTATCTTTTTTTATAATTCCAATTAGACTTATGCAGGAAAACTCTATATTCACTATATATATCTTTTTCTTATTTTTCATTTCTTTGACTATTTTTGTTCATTTTTGGTTAATTTAAGCTGTATTCTACCTCACTAATTTTCTTCTTAGTTGTGTCTATTCTCTATTTCTTCCTTCAAGATTCAATTTTTATTATTTTAAAATGGCTATACTATCCAAAGCTCTATACAGATTCAGTGTAATTCCAATTAAAACTCCAATGTCATTCCTTATGGAAATAGAAAAAGCAATCATGAAATTCATTTGGAAAAATAAGAGACCCAGAATAGCCAAAACAATCCTTAGCAAGAAGAGTGAAGTGGGAGACATCACAATACCAGTCCTTAAACTATACTACAAAGCTATAGTAACAAAACTAGCATGGTACTGGCACCAAAATAGACATGTAGACCAATGGTACAGAATAGAAGACACAGAGACAAGCCCACATAATACAGTTATCTTATATTAGACAAAGGCACCAAAAACATACATTGTAGAAAAGATAGCCTCTTCAATAAATGGTGTTGGGAAAACTGGAAATCCATATGCAGCAAAATGAAACTAGACCCTTATCTCTCACCATGCACAAAACTCAACTCAAAGTGGATCAATGACCTAGAAATTAGACATGAGACCCTGTGCCTAATAGAAGAAAAATAGGCCCAATCCTTCATCACATGAGATTAGGCCCTGATTTCCTTAACAAGACTCCTAAAGCACAAGAAATAAAATCAAGAATCAATAAATGAGATGGACTCAAACTAAAAAGCTCCTTCTCAGCAAAAGAAACAATCAATGAGATGAACAGAGAGCCTACATTCTGGGAACAAATTTTTGCCACACGCACATCAGATAGAACACTAATCTCCAGGATATATAAAGAATGCAAAAAACTTAACAACATATAAACAAACAGCCCAATCAATAAATGGGCTAAGGAGTTGAACAGACACTTCCCAGAAGAAGATATACAATCGATCAACAAATATATGAAAAAATGTCCAACATCTCTAGTCATTAGAGAAATGCAAATCAAAACTACTCTAAGATTTTATTTCATGCCAGTTAGAATGGCAATTATCAAGAATACAAACAACAAGTGTTGTC
>CM053411.1:19645267-19746281 GCA_028644305.1 Xerus rutilus | reverse complement strand
CTAACCTGCTTTTTGTGCTTCTGTGATTAATGCTTTGCTTTGCTTGCTTCTCACAGATGAGGACAAACCACAGGCTGCCAGACCCCCTGGCCAGTTACCTAAAGTTCCAGGAACTGAAAGGGGACACAGGAGGCGCTATCAAGGTTGAACTTAAATAACTATAAGTTGAATATTTGCCAAATCCTGTTTTCCTGAGTCATGTAGCTAGGCCACCCTATAATAACCTCTGAAACCCTCATTTCGGGGTCACTCTCTAAAGGAAAGGAGAGCTGACCCCAACCAATTGGCCTGTGTGCCTATTTCCTCAATAAACTGCTGCTTCTGCAGAGTTGTCTGGGCTGCACTTCTTGGGGAGAGGTGCAGGTTGAATGCAACAATAGTTACTTCCTAGCTCTGGTGACATCTCCTTCTTGTGGAGAACAGATTACTTAAGGTATGATCTTGTTCCCTGCCACCAGGTTAGGGAAGAGGAGAGCATTTACAGGTTCTTTGGTATCTCTGTATTTCCTTACTTAAACATACTTTAAAACTGCTTTGGTGCAAGAAGCCACTTGTGCAGAGTTAAGTTAAAAACTTCATTGTTCTCAACAGTTTTCATACTTGCCAACATCAGGCAACTACCAGGAGTGCCTCAAGACAATTGCTACCAAGTCTTTCCAACTCAGTAATATGGAAATTATGCAAGAATTAAAGAACCATATGCATGTCGTTGAAAATCCATGTTAACTTTTCAGTCCGTATTATGGCATCATACATAATGGAACACTAACATCAACATGACTAAAATATTCTCTCCATGTAGGCAGACCTACATGGGAAGGCAATTTACACTCCCAGTGTGAGTTTATTAATTTATAGTAATCAATTTATTTACCTAGGGTCTGTGTATCTACATTCACTGGCAGTTGAATACAATACACTGTTCAAGTCATTTATCACAATTTTCTCACTGTAAAAGAAATAGTTACCCTTTGCTTAGGGGCAGCCTTCAAGAGGCAGAAATACTGTGAAACTCTCCAAGTAAGGAGAACAGACCCAGTTGTTAACACACCAAACAGTGTCCCAAAAGTCTGGGAATACAGAGAAAATTTGTTCTACCTTTCTTCAGTTTAATAATTGGACCCTTGCTTTAAATTTTGATGTACTTTATGAGAACAAAAGGAATCTGAAAGTTGATAAAGACATTGAATATATTTGAAACTTTGACAATCAGACTTTTAAAAATAATTATGTTCACTGACATTTTGGATACCTTATGTTATTTTGACTGACGTAGAGGGTCACTTTTCACTAGGAGAGAAAAGCCTAAAATTCATTCACTTTTTGTAAACTTCTTGCTTTCATCCATCTCTTCAAACTTCCCTCCAATTTCATGCAACTGGAAATCTTAGTGAAAAAACAAATAGGGCCTAACCAAGAAGAATCTTGGACTCCTCAAGCCTATTTTTGAAGTTTGAAGTTGGAAGTTAGAGGGGCTTTGTATTCTTACTGTTGACTTAGACCAGCTCAATTGGGAATGAAGAATTAATTAATGGTGAATATATTTTCCCTGTATATTCTCATGTACACCTTTTGTCCTTTGATAAACTCCCTCAGAGTAGGGAGTGGGGATTGGGCAGAGCCAGACTGATCTCTGCTTTCTCAGAGTCATGGCTAAGAGCTACAATTGGAGGGGAAAGGGATGAGAAACTTAAACTTCTTACCTCTCTCTCTTCCTATCATCTCCTTATATACACATGTTGTGGCCACTCTTACTATAGCTGACTGTGCCTCCCACTACTATATCCAACTCTCTAAATGCATTTATTCCTACTTCTTTCTTGAATTTTCAAATATCTGCTTTCTGAATATTTCTCTATAGATTCTCTGCAAATGATCCTTGTTTGTCTTACAGAACCATTAAATTGAAAGTAGAGAAGAATTACAACCGTATCTTGAATAACTAGGACTTAGCAAGAGTCTGATACCTAGGATATGCTTAATAAATGCTTATGGAATGATTAAAAAGATAAGTGAAATGATACATGACTCTTTATATAATTTGCACACAAGCACAAATACATAGAGATGATCACACCATCAGCCCTGCGAACTAAGGTGGTGTTGACAGGGTTATGAATTCCTTGCCCCTCATCCCATAAATTTTACTCAGCCTTAAATCCACATATCACCCTGTTGGGACATTTTTACCTTCAAGTTTGATGTTTGTTTTTTACTGTATATCACTTATTTTTAAAATGTACTTCTGAGTTGGAAGGAGAGAAACTTTTCTGAGATCTGTCACGACCTTAGTGACAAGTTACTAATTACAGAATTGAAAAAAGCATTGATTAGCACATTTTAACTGTTTATCTTTATGGATTTAGGGTTTTGAGTTACCATAAATCAATATTGTCTATTGTGTGTTGCCAGGTCTGGCACTCATATATACATACATTTTTTTGCTGCTTTATTACAAATGATACAGTAATGTGAATGTAGATATTGTATCTTCTTTGAAACCTCTTTATATAAAAACAATGGCAGTGACATAGTCATCTCTTGTCTATTTAGTTAGGAGGATGTGTGGTTATAATCCCATATAAATAACTGATATTTCATGGATGAATGGAAAATCAGTGGCAGGTCAGAAATTAAAGTGAAGACCATGCCATTTCAATCCTAGAATCTGGTAACTATCATTTTTTTTTCACCTAAACCAGTGAAGAAAATCAGTTTTCTCTATGTTGCATTTTAAAATACAGCTTAATTGAGCTATAATTTTACAGTATGGTTGACCATGTTCATTATACCAATTACTTGGAACTTTTTTGTTTTGTTTCTATTTTGAAATGTGTGGTAGAATTTTCTCTCTTTAATCAACTTTTCTCATTATGAGAATTGTTCCTGAGTTTTGTTTAGCAGAGGTCTACTTTAGAAAATGTTAGGTTGTCTTGCAATTTCACTGTACAGCGATTTCAAGCCTAGTTTATTTAGCTGAAGTTTGTAAGATGCAGATTATATGAGGTACTTTTTTGGTCCTCTCAATTTGCTTTTCTTTGCCTTTATATTTTAGTTGAGATGAAATCAGTGATGCACGGACTATTTAGTTTTACTAATGACGACTTTGAGCTTCCATAGTAACTTACAAATACATCCACTTAAACATAATACCAAGACATCCAAACTGATATAAAAAGTCTTCAATTATATGGAGCAAGCTGGCGACAGTTGAGAATTTTTGGAACTACATAAAAATACAGAATGTTTCCCCAAAAGTGTAGTAAACTGTAGCAAATACAAATCTCAGAGGAGAGACCCAGCTCTAGGAGTGACTTGTGCTTGTCTTGTTTTCAAATGTGTTTGAAATCAGCTTTGTCTCATCTAAAACAGGTGAAGCACTTTTATACTTATGCTATTAGTTTTGCTTCAGAGAGTAACAGGAAACCATCACATTGATTGGAATGATGAGTTGGTAGGTATGTAGCATCTAGAAACCTAGGGGGAGTTTTGTTCCTGTCTGTGTCTTCGTCCCTTTCATAGTACAAAAGCAGCATTCATTCCCAGGAAATAGCTGATGAATGTTCATTTTGACCTTTCCCTTCTCACTAAAGGACATTTCAAAAAAATTCTCTCAACATCTACTCTGTTGAAAAGGAGATTACATTTTTTCCTATGTGGTTCAGAAGAGCATGTGAAAGACCAAATAGTAGAAGGAAAAACATTAACATTTTAAACTATCTCAAATTAGAAGGATTATACTTGGGAAGATAGAGATTTTTTTTTTTTTAAGATCATGCTTGGATTCAATTTGCTAGAGTTTGGGCTGCATAATGTCCTCTATTTTACTCTTAAATTCTGGAATTTGGACATTAAATTCATCCCTCTTACTCTGCATTTCTTCACACAGTATCTTAATCAGCATGAGGAAATCAAGTTATCCTCTACATTTACATGTTGAAATAGATTATTTAGGATGCTGCCTGCCTCTGTCATTTAGAATTAGAAGCTAGCATTTTTGATGGTTATATTATATTTGTGTCTTTCATATTGATGTAAGTTGTGGTATTGTGTTTTGTTTTCATTATCACATTAAAAGGTTTTTGAAGTCACACTTCAACTACTAAGTACTATATCAGGCTACTGACATTTCAGTAAGTTTTGATTTGTGTCCTGGTTCTAAAATAGAGATTCTGATCAAGAGAAACATTTATTGACTTAAGAATATAAAAAAGTGAGATTTGCCTTGCATATATGGGATTATTGAAACTTTGGATTGATGTGAAAGTTAGATTACTGGATACTTACTTGCTTTACCAACTAATTTACAGTAAGATTTTTTTTTGGTAGTTGTAGATGGATAGCTTGCCTTTATTTTATTTGTTTATTATTATTTATTTATTTGTTATTTTTATGTGGTGCTGGGGATCAAACCCAGTGCTTCACACATGCAAGGCCCCTACAATAAGCTTTTAAATATGTATTTGGTATAGTGCATTGTACAGAAATACATTTATTGTATAATGAAATATACATGCCCATTGCCTTCTTTTCTCTTTATTTGACAATAATGTTAGGTGGAATTTTGTTCACTATCAGTCATCTATACTCCTCTTTTCTCTTAATACTTAGAATATCACTAATAAGTGTTTCTAAGTTTATGGTCTTATATTGCATTTGAGCCCAAGACAATAATCAACCTCTTATGGAATGTGGCTATGGCTACATTTAACAGGTCCTCATAAAGGTCTCAGGTGTGAAGTGTGCCATATTGCTGCTTGATTTTTTTTTCTGGCTACAACAATGTAAAATTATCATGCACCCTCTCCTCTCAACCCAGAAAAAGACTACAGCTGAAATAATTAAAATCCATACGCTTAATGATCTGTGCCTTCTGCAAGGTGGCACATTACTGTCTCTAACGATGTTTAATAGCTCATAACATTCAATACACTTAATCATCAGTTACTGACATTTGTTGTACTTTTGCATAGTGAACATATCTCGATAGGGGGAAAATTGCATTGGAACAGATTCAATGATCAATTCTTGGTAAAGAACGCTGGGCCTCACCAAATGAGAACACATATTTATCTTTAGAGCTGCTCAAGCTGCTGAAGCCGGGCTATAACAAGGCCACGTAGCTATATTGGGATTTTGTTAGGTGAAGCAATTTTTATTGACTGGTGTCACATTGGGCTTTGTTGTTCTCACATCCACTACCAGATTGTGACCAGAGTCCCTGATTGGGATGTCGAGTCTGGGATGCTAGCCCCCATAGGCCACCTGACTCCTGTGTGTTGCTCTCCACCAGAACTACTGTGTCTTTATAGATAAGATGAGACTGAGTAGGTCCCATAGGGATCTGAACTTCTCCACTCTCACAATATTCCTGGGACAGGCTTCTGAGATTCTGCACCTCAAAGAATTTCTTGAAAAAAGGAAAATGATAAAGAGAGGACAGAGCCTGCTACCCTTGATTGAATGACAACAGAACAGAGAGCTTTCTAATTTTATAGTATTTGCATGGTTTTCATGTAGTTTGTCTGATAGTTTTAAAAAGAAAGTCTAAGCAGAGAAGTCTTTCTTCTGAATACTGCACAGTTAGGCCAAATATTGTCTTCCATTTTGGTGGCAATACCTAAACTGTGCCTGGCACTACTGTAGATGTTTAGAGCTTGAAGTGTCCACAGGAAGCCCCTTATTTTAATGCAAATTTTGTTTGAGAAAATACAGGGTTTTATTATCCCTGAGCCTCAGAGGAAAATTCTGATTGTGGATTGTTGACCTTTTCCCCAATCATGGATTTGAGTCATAACTGCCCTGGGGTGAAATGCATATATGTGCCTACATTTTTGATAGTTAAAAAAAAAAAAAACTTATGCTTAGGTATTGTAACTCACCAATATTGCTTTCTTCTCGAAAAACACATTTTAGTTTCTGCATTGCTATAAAGAATGCATTTTTCAGAATCTTTTAAGATTTTGTAGCTCAAGAAAAAATATATGTGGAAAAGAATGTGAGGCAGGCAAAGGTTATCACAAGAAGGGAAGAAACATAGCTAAGAGGATGGGAACTTTGGCCCTTTCATGTTCTCTAAGAATTCTGTAATAGGGAAAGAAACATCAAGTGCATAAGCTGTCAGTATGTACTAGATAATTAATGTAATCAAACAAGAAATGTTATTAGACAAATTAGACTTTATATAATTAGACAAAGGAAGATATGCAGTTGTAGATGTTATAGGTAAAAAAAAAATTAATGGTTTAAAAATATAGGCACAGAGAACTTTCCTGAAGACAGCTCATCAGATGTTCCTTGGTGTTGTCCTTGCTTATAAGAACTGTGGATGCTATTTTAGTTTCCTTAATTGTCTGTGTTTTTTAATCCTCATAAGGAACACATATTTATTTTATAATGATAATCCTGACAATGTGTACCACCACACAAGGTGTGAGAGGTACATTCACATTTCTTCCTTTTCCTTGGCTTAATGTGTTGTAATCTGCTTTTATTCTTTCTGTTTCACAGCATTTTCTCTGTGGCTTTCATTTTTCTTCTCTTTCATTTGATCATCTGATTCCAAAGGACAAGTTCTCTGCCCATCATTACTGAAAGAGTGCAAAGAAAAGACAAGTTAAACTCTCTTCCACATCTGGGGCTATCAAACAACTCTCAGTTTCCTGTTTCTTTACCCTATAGGAAACCAGACATTCACCATCCCTTCATCCTTCCATCTCATAGTTTTCCAGAAGTTCAGTGGTCCTGTATTTAAATAGTGTTCATCTCTCTTGCAGGCTAATTCTTTAAAGAGTGAGCCATGTGGTGTCAATGCCATTTTGGTTCATGGTTTGCTTCCTACAGATTAGCTAGCTCCTCGGACTCTGTTCTCTGCACAGTATGCTTTCTTCCGCATCATTTAAAAAAGTATTCAGCCTTTAAACAGAAAGGGTTTTTTGTTTTGTTTTGTTTTGTTTTTGTTTTTGTTTTTTTAATTTTCAGATACATTCTTGCCTTTAAGCAGGAAACAAAGGAGCGGCAGCATCCAAAAAATACACTTCCAAATCAGTAACCAGGAGTTTGCCAATTATTCTTATTGTGTTGGGGAAGATAAAAGTGATAGTGGTTGTAGTGGTATTAATGATAATAACACGTAAATCTCCATTATAGGGAAGGCCTTGTGTTCACTACTTTGAATGCACCATCTTTAATTTTACTCGAATAGCAATATGTGAGACCATAATTTTAACCCCCGTGTTAGAGTTGAGGGACTGAAACACAAAGGTCGAAAGACCCTAGGGTCACTTATTTAAAATAGTTGGAATGTAGTCAGGGTCTGAACCTAGGTCTTTGTGAATTTAAATGTTCATTTCTTTTTAATTCATGAGTTAAAATACATCAAGTGTTTAGAGCAATACTTACATAGTAAGCCTGTAATAATTACATTCATGTTGATTGTTGTTTTTCCCCTTGGTCGCTCATTTGGTTGTGTTAGTTTTTCTTTCCAGCAGGTGTTGGTGGCATGAGGAAAGCACAGGATTTACAGTCCAGACAATTCTCTGAGTCAGGTCTATAATCAAGTCCATAAGACTGAATGTTAGAAAGGACACACAGGCAGGTCTCTGTTACCCTTTCTTTACTGCTCCTTTCCCACTCCTACTGGTTTATGCTACTTCTCAGCTAAATATTTCAGAATTATAGAAAAAGCAGTTTTCTGGGAAAATAGTTCATTTCACCTGATAAATTTGCTTAACCTTTGGTAATATAGATTTCTGTTTTAATTCAGTAATCCTAAAAGTATAGGGATATAAGATGCATTAAAGTTATAGTTGGTTTCAGATTGCCTTTCCTTTTCTTTAAGGATATTCATTTGTATCTGCCTCAAATGAGCTTTTAGCTTTAATTTAAACTGAAAGAAATTACCTTCTGTTTATCTTAGAGTAATCTCAGAAGTTAACCTGAGTTTTCCATTTGCAGACTCCCATTTTATAATGTGGCTCTGTCTTGTACATGTGCACGTGCGCTCTCTCTCTCTCTCTCTCTCTCTCTCTCTCTCTCTCTCTCTCTCTCTCTCTCGTGGACATCTACTGGGCTACTTGCAGGGGTGCTTGCTAAGGGCTCCTGGTTAATAAGCTCTACCTACGATCTCTGTATTGACAGCCTACCACCTATTCACTTTGATACAGTATTGCTAACCAAATTGTCAGCATCTGTACGAAGTACAATTATACTGACCCACTGTATGAAAGTCTGAACTAGAAAATCCATTCGATTGGGCATGGTTCCTCAAGTAATGCTAGTATCTTCACATGCTAGGAGGGGATGGGGCTGTTCTCTCCCACTGGGGCGCTCTATTCTAGAAGTAGCTAGCCCTACCTGAGCGGTCTACTACAGATTTTGGGGTCAACCATGTAGCTCCCTAGGTTCCTATGAACAGTGCATCTCTCCTTCTCTTGAATAAGTAAATCTATTCTATTCCAACAGCAGCTGACTTACTCATTAATACTTTACACATGTTGATCTAGCTTAACCTGTGGTCATCCTCTCAGTGTCTCATTGGATTTGCCTTGGTGTGTAATGTTGTTTCAGGCTACACTGAGGAGCTTTATGTAAACCCATGGGAAAGATGAGACACCTGGATTGAATATGTATCTCCTTAACTGCAGTCTTCACCTGAAACTTTATGTAGACCACTAGGGCCATACGTCTTGAAATTTCACATTTTGGGCCAGTGTAAGATTTAATTTTAAAGTTTCTCCGAAACTGCTGTTGTATATTAAGCTGTTTATTTCTGCCTATGCATAAAGACTAAGCTGGTTAGTAATATAATGTGCTCATTGTAGATGATAGCCTATTGGAAAAATCCTACAGTACAATATATTTTCCTATATGCACACATTTCCTCAAGTATATAAAGAATCACTGTAAGAGTTTAAATAACTATGACACTGAGAGAACTGCATTATTTTCTTACATGACTGTAAAAAGATAATTTTTTTTTATTTCCCCTTGTGTGTGAGGATACATTATGGTATGCACAGATTCTCAATGCTATCATGAACTTTATTTAAATAAGCTAGGCTTTGCTTAATAGTGAGATATAACATTTCAATTAAAATATTGAATGTATTATTTTACCCTAAATTAAATAGTGTCATATTAACTCTTGAAGTTTACTGGTCCTTTTATATCCCTTTGTATATTTTCCTATATGAAGCTTCATTTATGTTTTATTCCAGTCTTCCTTCCCTGGGTGGATGTTTGCCCACTGATTAGTATCAGTCTCATCCTCAGTTACTATGTTTTTTCTTTTCCATTTCTGGGGTCTCTTTGTACCAATATCTACTTGACTCCTGTATTGTCATTATTCTTCATTAACTCCACTTTATCTTTTGTGTCCACATCTAATTGGTCCCCAAATTCATTGTTTATGTCACAGAGATCTCATTAACAGTTCCTTCTTCCCCTTTGGGTCATGTTTCTATTTTCTGGTAGAGACCTTTATCATTGCTGTCTCGTACTATAGCTGCCTTTGCCCTGTTAACTGGTTTCTCTGTGTTAGTCATGTTCTGTCCAGTTTATTTTATGTAATATGACTAAAATATTCTTTCAAAAATGAAAATCTATTAATGTCACTCCCCTCTCGATAGAAGACACTCCAAATCTTTTACATGGTATTCCAGGCTCTACTACCTCTCCCTAGCTGCTTGCCTCATATTCGCTTCACAAAGATGTGATTCCCTTCTCAGTCTGGGGCCCCAAGTTTCCGAGCCTAGTACATTGCTCATCTGCCTAGGATGCCCTTCTCACCTTTGTGTTCCTGGTGAACATCTCTTTGTTTTTTGTTATATATATGTTTGTTAGTTGTTGATGGACCTTTATTTTATTCTTTTATTTATATATGGCGCTGAGAATTGAACCAGTGCCTCACACAAATGAGGCAGATGCTCTATCACTGAGCCACAACCGCAGCCTACCTCTGTTTTTCTTTTTCTTTTTTTTTTTTTGGTACCAGCAATTGAATTCAGGTGCACTCAACCACTGAGCCACATCCTTAGCTCCATTTTATATTTTATCAGGATCTCACTGAGTTGCTTAGTGCCTTTCTTTTGCTGAGGCTGGCTTTGAACTCGCAATCCTTCTGCCTCAGCCTACTGAGCTGCTGGGATTACAGGCATGTGCCACTGTACCCAGCCACCTCTTTGTTTTTTGAAGATTATGAAATCTAACAGCTTCCCTTACCAGTATCATATTGAATAAATCAATTGCTTATTCTTCTCCATTGCCTACATTCTGAATTATGTCTGCTATGACATACAATCATGGTATTCTGATTATGTTTGGTTTACAAACCTGTTTTCTTATGAGACTGTGAACCCTTGGAGACTGGATGCTCCTAGCCATCTTTTCAATTCCAGAGCAGAGTACAAAAAACTGACACTTGTTGAGTTGTTTCAGTTCTCTCTAAGTGTTTTCTATACCAAAGAGTAAGTTCCCAGAAGAAGATTAGAAGTCTGGATCTTAAGTGTCTATGTACTCTGTTCTTGTTTTATTAGCTCATCTAAGACTACAATCTTAAGGAGACCAATGTCTTCAGTTGAAGTCCTCTATGGAACAGTTGGCTTTGTCCCTCAGATATTGGTAACCTCAACTAGTTGCCTAATAATTGCCATCAGTTCCAAGGGAAATTGAAAGAGAGGATGGTTAAACTCAGGGCAAGTTCATCTCTGCTATTAGAGAAATTGAGTTAAATATCTGATGCTAAAAGCATGGTTTTACATTTCAGTATGAAATATACACTTTTTTCTGTTGTTGTTGTTCATAGTACCTGTCCATGTGCACTGAGGGGCTTGTCATGAAAGGGTCTCCATTGTGATGGAGGTAGCAGGAGGACCACTGGTCATCAGAGTTTTGTAATAAGAACAATAATAGTCTGTCCACAACCTTTAGGATTGCCAGCCTTGAGGCGTCCTATATACCCACTCTCCTGTCAATGTTTATCTTTCAGGTGAGACGATGCGGATCGCCTCCTCTGAGTTTGCTGATGATCCATGTTCATCTGTGAAGCGTGGCACCATGGTGAGGGCGGCAAGGGCTTTACTATCAGCTGTAACACGCTTACTCATCCTGGCGGACATGGCAGATGTCATGAGACTTTTATCTCATCTGAAAATCGTACGTATATAGAACTTAACAACTTCCTTTACATGGGTGGCACTCTTGACCATGTGTGTTATAGCCCTGAACAATGTTGGACATAGATCCCTTGGTTACTCTCTCACATGGTATACGACTACATTTTTCTGACAACAAAGTTAAACTCAATAATATATCTAAGAATTACTTGGATCGCTTTCCTTCTCTAAAAAACATCAAACAGAGTTTAAATTTCTGCTTGCTTCTTGGGGTATGCAAGCATGTACTCTTAGGTTATAGATCTGGAACTCAGTGTACCTGCTTTTACCCTATCTCAGGATTCAGAGCTGTGTTGGTCCATGTGCAAATAAGGCTATGGCCGGCTCTTCTGTGTAGCTGGCCAAATGATCACCTATGCCCCCCTTAGAAAGGTCATGTATTGAATATATTTTTATCTATCCAACTGTATTCTTCTGAATATATATGGATTTTGAGACCTTTGTGGTGTGGTAATATGTGCACTCCAGCCACATATACTTTGCTTGTCCTGGCTTCTTTTAATTCTTTTAATTTGCTAATGGAAGTGTAATCCTGCCCTGGTCACAGGCTTTACTGAAACACAGACTAAGGCAATCTCCTCAGACCTTGACAGCTGGGCCTTTCAGTTCTCCTAGTTACTGAAAACAATTTAATTGCAACCACAAGGATTTAACCCTTTGAACAGATATGCTGAGCACAGTTGCTCTTCCAAGAGATTCCATTTTCCATGTCCTCAGTGGAGTTAGTTCCTGGACAGTTAGCACCAACCTTGGATTTATCTCTGGGTCTTTAGATGATGCAATGGGAAATGCAGGATTTTGGGGGGGGAGTAGGGGTGGCAGGGAACCAATCATTTGCTGGCTTAGCCCTCCAGCCCTGGGATTATAGACTTTCCATGTTCCCTTTCAGCACATCTAATTTTTACTTAGGTCTTTGTCAGTGAAATGAAGTAGGTTGTAAGGAGGAGATAGGTTCCCTAAGAAGAGAATAATGAAGCCTGTTTTCCTCTCATCTTTCTCAAATTTGTTCAGTAGAAGAGATCAAGCAATATCTTAAATCCTAAGTGTTTTCTGTCAAAAAAATCTTGGGCAGAGTCTTTACTGGAATTAGCATTAATAAAAAGGCTAAAATTTCCAAGTTATGCACAAACTCCTCAATATTTTGAAAAATCTTAAACCCAAGAACTACAGCCCAATTTCCATTGTCATAAACCATAAAGTGAACTGTAGTCTTTGTGGTTTCCATGCAGGTTCCTGAGGAGCCAGGGAATACCAAGCAGAACCTGTTTTGGGTTCTCTTTCTTAGATTCTTCTCAGAGAATAGACCTTCAAAAGCCATAGATGGCTCTTAACAAACTGGATGGGGTGAATGATTTGAAGAGACACTTTACCTACTTCAGAAAATATTGAGAGGCAGTAGGGTATTATAATTAGCCACGTGGCCACTGGAGTCAATCTAACTGGTCTTCATTTTGGTTTGGGTCCACTTGCCAGCTGTGTTGTAACCTAGCACATAATCTCCTTACGTCTCAGATATCTCATCTGTTAAATAGAGCAGCCTTCAGGTTGTGAAGAGATTTGAATGGGGGAAATTCCTAGGAAGCACTTATCACAGAGTCTGGTACAAAGTCAGTATTTGGGAAGTGGAGGCTGTGTATGGACTGGAACTACTTATAGTACTGTCATTCTTCTAGCCCCACTTCTGATACATGCATTTATTAGGCTACAAATAATTTCGTTTTCAAGTGTGTGAGAGAAAAAGTTTTGTTTTTACCTTACAGCCTATACAGTCTTCCAAGTCCATTTTCCCCAGAAAGATAGTTTTCCTTTCCCCTAGGGCAGAGTAGAATTGAACCCAAAAGAATTAATATTGTGTCTCATGTGTCATTGTTGGTCATGCTTTGGAAGATCCTTTTCAACAATCATTGGAGAGATAAAGGGTTAAATATTTTCCCCGATCTGTCCCCAGAAGGAAAGTGTTCCTTAAATCTGAGGCTGTGATACCATGCGTGCACTAGTTGCTGCCTGAAGATCTGCTCTACCCACCTGTTTGACCAGTGCTCACTGCTGATAGTATCACAGCAGCTTGTAATGTAGAGTCATTGCATTCTCTTCTCCACACAGCAGATTAAGGGAAGCTTAAAAAAAAGGATTTAGCACAAAATCATGCAAAGGTCAACCCAGCAATATTAAGTAGTCCTGTCAGACTGTCAGTAGTAAAATTAAAAATGATTGTAGACTAAATAATACATTTGTTCTACTTAGACTACAGCCTCTGTAGCAAACAGCAGTGGTGGAATATTGCTATCTTATGGACAAAATGAGGAACTGCAGTTTCTGTTGCCATCACTGCATTATGTGGGTTGTGGCCTTTGTCACTCTTTGGGTTCAGATCAGCCTGGGTTTCATCTCATGGAGCCCTGCCCCCTAAAGATATTGTGTCAGCGAAATTATTATAAATGAACATAGTGCACAGTTCTGCTTAGTATCATGCCATTTCTTTTCTGTATAAGCATACCCACTCATAAAGTGTTGTAAGCATCTATTTGTTTTTTGACTTAGGATGAAGAACATGTCATATATATTTACATGTTTTGATGAAGCATGTTAGAAACTATGAAATGAACCATTATTAAAGATTTTCCCAGTAAACAATGATTTCCTTTACCATATGGATGGTAAAACATAGATGATGGGGAAAAGAGAGACAGTGCTTTAAGGGTCGTGACTTTGATTTTTCTGTTAGTTCAAATTGAGAAATATCTTAAGAGTCATACAGCTTCCTGCCATGTCAACTGCTATGTCACTATTTTACCTTTAATCATTACACACAGTATTTCATTTTTTTAGTCTTCTAGGCCATATGCCAAATTTTTATTAAGTGCTCTTTCTAGATATTGATTATTCACATATCTGAGTAACTTACAGGAACATATATGAAATTTATTTTTTATCATAAATGTACATCCATATTTACCCATCAACAGTTCACCAAGCAGATAGAGAATAGTCAATTTATTTTTCTGTAACACCAATCTTCACCCTGTACCCCACACCCCAATATGTCATTATTGGCAAATTGAGTAATTGAGCAAATATCATTCAGCCTCCAAAAATTGAGTAAAGTATTAGAGTTTCTACTCAGGTTATGTGGTTTTACAGTTTATAGGTCTTTACATTCTGCCCTTGTACAGTTATCTTTGGAAACCTAAATTCATGTGGCTACTGAGGCTTTCTTCTCATTTAACAAGAGAGATGTTAGTTGCCTATAGGATGCTCTTATTCTATCATATAAGCATTGTTTGTGCTTTAATATTGAATACTCTTATAGTATGTTATATTAGAGCTTCATATGACTTCAAAAAGTTTTTGCTACAGCTCTTGTTGTTTCAAATCCAGAAGGAAAGTGATGAAACAGTAGGTGACATATAGTTCCAAAGCCACACAGGGCTTTGACAGGTAGCTTGACATACAGTTCCTGCTTTAGTCATCTTTTGAGTCACTGTGACCAAAATACATGACAAGAACAACTTGAAGAGTAAAGGTTTATTTTGGCTTACAATTTTAGAGATTCAGTCCGTGGTCAACTGACTCTATAGCTCTGGGTCCAAGGTGAGGCAGAACATCATAGTGGAAGGGCATGGAGGAGGAGAGCAGCTCAGGACATGGCAGCTGGGAAGGCAAAAGAGAACTCTGTTCAGCAAGGACAAAATATAAATCCAAAAGACAAACCCTCAATGATGTATGTCATCCAGTTATACCAGATCTGCATACACTTACTGCCCAGTTAATCCATATCATTGGATTAATCCACCAATTAGGTTACACCTCTCAGTCTAACCATTTTACCATTGATCTTTCTTTCATTGTCTCACTTTTGGGGAATAACATATGTGTAAACCCCAACTATAGTTCCCCCACACATGGGGATTTGATGTTCTTGAGAAAACCTCATATAATCTTTTGTACATCAGACACTATTAAAATACTGAATTATAATCATGTTCATTGCTGAAGTTCCTGGTGGTGAGTGGTTTCCTAGCCAGACACCTGGTATATCTCACAATCAGTTGGTATTGTCAGTGTGTTAGGGTGATATGTGCCACTTCACAATTTTAATGAAATCCTGCATTTCAATCAGTGATCATGAAGAGGGATATTTATTTTCCCTAGACACTGAATTAATGTAATCAGATTATATTGTCAAACATTAGTATGAGTGATAGCATTACATATGAACACATCAAGACACATATATATGCCAAAGAAAATAATCACTTTTTTCTGTCCTCAAGCTAGGCTCTGGAATAATGACATTCTTTATTATCAGAGAATTTCTCTCTAGAAAATAGAATAACAAAATATAATGCAATAACCACTTAATCAATGTCTTGAAAGAGTCAGATTTGATTAGTGGCTATGAAAGGCCCAGTCAAATTCTGCTGCCCCATTGTTTGGGGTCCTTGATGACACAGGCTAATCTTAACATTACCAGTGCTTTTTTATGATGTTAGTACCAAATAGTCTTGCATATAGCCCCAGTAACTTATTATTTCTCAATAGTCTGTCATTTATTCCTAATGCTAGACTGTGGCTTTTTTGCCTGAAGAACGATTTGTATAAAATAGCCTTGCTCTATTATAAATGTAAAAAATTATGACCCTAGTTTTTTAGCATATTGTTTCTGTCACAGCTATCAAGGTATTAACTTTATGCACCTAAACTATTTTTCAAGAAATACTCATTGGGTACTTGGTATATGTGAAACACTGTGATGAGATATACTTAAAGATGACTTGGCTCTTGCCTTCTAAACCGTATAGGGTAGTGGAAGAGACATTAAGAAAGATAATAGAATAATAGAAAAGATAGTAGAATGAATCAGACATAACTTTCCTGTGTTCATATATGAACATATGACCAGTAACTCCACATCATATACAACCACAAAAAGAGAAGTTATACTACATGTGTGTATGACTTGTCCAAATACATTCTACTGTCATGTATAACTGAAAAGAACAAATAAAAATTTTTTAAAAATGGGAATAAAAAGGAGTGTAATACATGTTGGAGATATTTGAACATTGCTGTAATCTCACTCAGAAGACAAATATAGTTAGGATGCTTTCTTTTGTACATAATAGAAAAAACTAACTCAACCTGATTTTTTAAAAGGGCAAATATTTGCTCACCAAACTAAGAATCCAGAGGTAATAGTTCCCTGTGAGTCTTGATCAAGATTTAAAGATGTGACAGAAAAACTGGGCACTGTGGCAAATGCCTGAAATCCCAGTAGTTTGGGAGGCCAAGGCAGGAGGACCACAAGTTCAAAGCCAGCCTCAGAACTTAGCGAGGCCCTAAGCAATTCAGTAAAACCTTATCTCAAAATTTTAAAAAATAGTAATGATAAAAGGGTTGGACACGTGGCTCAATGGTTAAATACCCCTGGGTTCAATCTCTAGCACCAAAAAAAAAAAAAAAAAAAAAGTGGTAAAAGTCAGTTTTCTATCTCTTTTTCCTTGCTGAAGGTGCTACTCTTGGTAGGTCCTGTGGTCTAAAGCTGGTTGCCAGCCATTCTCAAAGTTCTACGCTCCTGGATTAAAGACAATATGAGAGAGGAGATTTTCTTTCCTTGTAACTCAAACCAAAGTTCCACACTATTGTTAGGTTTGATTGGCCTCTGAATCATGTGCATATGCAGGTTATTTATTTAGAAAGAAAATGGCACATGCTGACTATTTACCTTAGAGTTTAGCCTCCCCAGGAACCTCAACCTGGAAATGGAGTCAGCTCCACCAAATTGTATTGTCGGGCAATTCAGGAAGTATGATGTGACTAGAAGGAGGAAGCTTCAAGACTGGGTCTCACTGAACTCAGTGGAATCTGTCTTTCCCTTGTGCACAGTCTTAAGTCTAAGCCTGAAACTGGAGCCTGATGATTAGGGGTGTCTGGAAAGCCTGATGATAGGGTACCCATCAAAAGAGTTGGGGGTACATGATCATGTCCAATAATGAGAGTGAAGCCACACAGTTACTTGAACAGGGAACTTCAACATAAGTAAAGAATTTTTAAGTCTAATAACAGAATGTAATAACAAGAGATTGGCTATTAAAAAGTAGAGTCCTCTATGCAATGTAGGAATATCAGATAGGAGAACCAGCACTAGCTCTGGGGCTGAGATAGAGCACTCTTGAGAAGACCTACACCTATGGGGCTGAGAGACAGATGTTGGAATGCATGGCTCTGGGTCACTTGATGATACAGAACTCACTAAGGTGGCACCCAGGCAAGGAGAACTTTCCCAAAGCAGCCCTTTAGGGTTATGAGGAAAGCTGCTCACAGACAGTTGTCTCAGTGAAAGCACTCTGCTGTGGAATTGCCCAAGTGCTTGAGAAGCTGCCCCTGCTCCGGGAGCATTGAAACACAGAGGGAAAGAGGCAAGAGGCACCAAGACTGGATGGAGAGATCCAACTTGTGGAGGGCCTCTGTGTGTTCAGGGCAACCACTGAGTAGCGCTAAGCTTTAGAATCAGATTGTGATTCAGATAAATAATGTTGTTCAGTGTGGAAAAGGTGTGATCCCAGGTTAAGATATCCTGGCTAATGAATGGTGAAAACTGAGCTAAAGAAATAGTGGTGCATGCTGTGACAAAGAGGCCAGTTTTAGAGATGGTAAGAAATAGTGATAAAAATGTGAAAGCTGATTGGATAGGGCAAAGTTCTTAGTGAGTCTTCATAATCAGCAAATCTGTATAATCCAAACCTGAAGTTCATCAGCTTTTTAAACCCAACCTTTCCAGAAAATTGATGCAGCACAGCCCAGGAGGCAAAAGTAGGAGCTCTAGAGCAAACTACCTGGGCTTCGAGCCAGGTACCTCACTTAGCTGTGAGGTCTCTGGCAGTTTGAGTCAGTCACGCTCCCATCTCAGTCTTTGCACTGAGAAGTGGGACTAAGGGAAGCATCAAAGAGCTGCTTTGGGAGACTATATTAGATTTATGTAAACCATTTGGAACAATGTCTGCTCCATCATAAGCACTTGATGACTCTAGCTGTTGTCATTTTTCTTGTACAAACTAAAAGTAACTTGGGAAATATATCACCAACTCTATTATTGTTATGCACTTTAAGAATAATGAAACTAGCATTCCATCATTCTTGTTTTCTTATGAAATTCTTTTACTCTTCATTTGTTAACAAGAAAAAATTTAATCAAGAAGACTAACTTATCTTTAGGAGGCAAAAAAAGTTTGATAATACTGAAGTATTAATGATTAAACTACAGTGTAAGACTAAATAAGTACCATAGTTACCTGTAAGGTCTTATGTTCATGCATTCATTCCTTTGGTCAATTCCTATATCCAAGATAGATATTTTAAAATTTATTTGTGTAACCAGACCCTAACAAGAGAATTATCTGTGATTTATTAAATAGTTTCACCATTGTCATTTAAAATTCAATCAACTACATATCAACAGGAGGACTCTGGAATGAGGTCAGTTTGTTCCAATAGAAGTGATGATCATAGCATCCGTGATTTGAAGCACTGTTGTGGGCATTGACTGTCTGCTAAGGAGGCTCACATGGTGCAGGAAGGGAGGGATCTGACTGCTCAGCTCAGCACTGTCCCTGTACCTGTATGTCTGCCTGCCTGTTGGGAGGTGCTTCATATGTACTTAATGAAAAATGAATTATCAGAATACTTTCTTTTATATTAAAGTAAGTGCCATTTCAATGAGGAAAATTAAGAACTGATTTCCAAGATTCTGCACAGGAAATCTGACACAGCTGTAGATCAAATACTAGTGTTAGGGAGGCATATTTGCTTCAGAATTGGAGATGGAGGCTCTTTTCAACAAGCCACTGAGAAGACATTTAGTAATTTTAAGTGATGAACTTTGAAAATAATATATGAATACACTAATTAAACAACTAACTTAATATCTTCTAGAACTTTTGGTCTTTTCAGCTTCGTTTATGCACTGGCTCAAAATACAAAGGACAGGAATGTTTGGTTCGACAGTGTTCTTACTTCAGTGTTCATACACACAGACTGCTGTGTGGGACACGAATGGGTTCTGTAATGCCCAAGATCATCAGAGCACTTTTAATGGGGGTGGTATTTCAGCTGCCTCTCAAGTGTAACTTAATGTCTACTTGCTGGAAACCATTTCCAATCCAAAACTAAGTGTCTCCGTTTCAGAGGGCTTTGCCACTGACACCATCATGCTTCCTGGAGCTAATGTGAACAGACTGCCACCTATGTCCTGCCTGCAGCTTTCTTTTCACCCCTGAGTCTTCTGCCATCTACAGACATTCCAGAATACAACAAAGCCTTGTTTGTTCCCATGACCAAAGTACATGATAAGAACAACTTAGAGGAAAGAAAAGTTTATTTAGGGCTCATGGTTTCAGAGGTCTCAGTCCATGGTCTGCTGATTTCATTGTTCTGGGCTTGAGGTGAGGCAGAACATCATGAACATCGTGGCGGAAGGACATGGCAGAGGAAAGCCACTCAGCTCATGGGAACTGGGAAGGAGAAAGAGAGAGAGAGAGAAGGCAGACAGACATATGTGTAAGAAGCCAGGGGGACAAGATATAATATCAAGGGCACACCCCTAGTAATCTACTTCCTTTAACCATAACCTACCTTCTTGTTACCCACCAGTATTCCATTAAAAGTATTAATACATCAAATGAATTAATCCACTGACCATGTTACAGCTATCAAAATATAATCATTTCATCTCTGAAGATTCCTACATTATTGTTCATGTGAGCTTATTGAGCTTATCACCTTATATCCAAACCATTACAAGCTCCCTTCAGAATCTGAGTCCAAATCCAGACTGATGTGACCCCACAACCCTCCTCACAGAAACAGATTTACATTCTTCATGTTGGGCCATAGACCTGTATATTTTGGATAAAGTATCTATGTATTTCTTCTGTATAACAATAACTCTTTGCTCAACAGGCATCCCTGAACTCCCGAACAACCAGTTAATATTTGAGAGCAACAGCCATCCAGAAAGAACCAAAGCTCATTGGCTGCATTCAAAAATTAAAACTTGATATATAGATTAATTTTTAATTGTCAAAAGTACCTGCTTACTGCCCTTCTTTTTTGTTCATCCATCCATCCATCCTTCTATCCATCTATCCATCCATCTTTATTTCTCATCTATTTACTACTAATTAGGGTAACCATAATCCAGACTTTGTTCCCATTTCCTGCATTTCTATTGAACCTTGTACATATTCTGACCATGATTCTCTATAAGAACTTTTCACCAGGTGAGCTCTCAAATGCTTCTAGACCCAAACTCTGAATAAGAATATGAATACTTTTCCACAGACAGATACTATCATTGATGTTTCTTTTCAAAAGCATTTCACTGAACTATAAGTTTTATAATTATTATAAATGCACACTGGAATCTATATTCTTCAGAAAAAGCCAAACAGAAAATAAATTGTGTGTAACACAGCAACATAAATATTCAAAATTGGTCTGATTAGCAAATGGAAAAAAGCACATATATTTGTGCACACACACAAATCCAAGATTTAGCTCCCTCTGAGATAATTATTTTGTTCTTCCCTGGAACCATTTTTATGTCCTGAGAAAAGATTTACATCTCAAATAAGCAGCAGGAACAAGTTAAATGCCAAGAGACTCCTCTCAATAATGCTGTTGACGGCCAAGTTAAGATGATTATGAATCTATTAGGATCTATTAGGAAGTAAGTCACCACTAATATGTTGTTCTCAAGATTTGAAGTATGAGATTCTTATTAAGTTATGAAAGTGTTTTAAATAGGCTATATAGGCCATTCTGTATCATAAAATATAATTTGATACACATATCCAGAAAAAAAAATCTCTAATACACAATAGTCCCTTTCTCAGCTGTACTTCCGTATTTTCCTTGAGCATTATTAGGACTTGGAAATGACTAAAACTAAGGAGCTACATCACAATTTTATATTTTTATTATTAGGAAGAAAATAATGTAGAATTTCCATGTAAAATGAGAATAAAAACTTAATATTAGGTATAGTTTAAATTCACACCCCCCCACACCATTGTTCTTCCCTTTCTTCCTGCAACTCTTAGTAACATGTTCTTGGTAACATGTGGTAGCCTATTTGGCAAATTGAGTGGTATTATCACATGTATGGGATAAAAAGAGTTGCTGATATTCATTATCACTCATTTATAGACACTCTTCACATTAGGACACTTAATAAGGAAGGGAAGAGCCACTTTTATGATTGTGTCAAGCCTAAACAAAGCAGCAGCTTCAAAGTTAAGGCTTAAGTTAATGTATGAGTTTTCTCAGCTGTTTTAGTACTCATCTGTATTTCCAAATTGTCAAAGGATGAACTGTTTATGCTGTTTTTTGATTTGCCCCAAATTACAGGAGCCTATGTGAATTCTACCCAGATACTCCCTACATTCTCGTTTCTCTTTCCAAGCTGCTGTCTCTCCTTTTCCCTCTGGTGCCTGCATGAGTTGTGTCTCTCTACCAGTCTCCCTTTATGTTTAAGAACATTCTATTTTGCAAAAAAAAAAAAAAAAAAAGCATCTGTCTTGTGCTTTATTCATTCAGGACTGTGTTTTCAGCTGTTTCCCCTGATAAAATTATTTCTACAAAAATGCTACCTGACTGACAATGCCTTTAGTGGATTACTTTACCACAGTGTCTTAATTTTCATTCTAATTGAGTCCATTGGTATCATAATAACCAGGGGGGTTATGAATTATGGAAAATTTTACACCATATCAAAGTTAAGATCATTTTGGAGGGCACGACACTTCAGTACCTCTCAAATACTCAAATCATTTACATTTTGGTGGAATTCGTAATTCAGGTCCACCACCACTCTTGAACATTCAGTAAGACAGTTTGGAGGAATTTGGAAGCATGGCATCTCATTAGTACTGTGTGCTTTCTGTCATTCCGTCCACTCCCTGTTCCTTATGGGCTTCTTCAGGCGGCAACTGAACTTCAAATCCACCTGTTTCCAGTGGCATGGCATTTCCCCTTTCTATCACATGGCTGATAACACTCAGCTTAAAATTACAGTCCCTTTTGCTTTGGATTTATAAGTGTTGCCAGGATTGGCTGAAAATTTCATTTGTCCCAAGTTTTCAGCAGCCCTGGAATTTATTACAGCTTTACAGAGCCATTTACTCCCCTGACCATTCAAAATTTGTTTCAACATTCGTATTTTTTCTTAAATATGTTTTACTTTTTATTCTACTTCAGATCAGAAGTCTATATTCCTTATCAAAATTATTATTTAATAAAATACAATAAATATAGTATTTTTTATGCTTTAAAGTTTCAGGAATTATTGTCCTTTACGTATAAAACATTCTATAAATCTCAAGTTTTTAATCAGGCTATAAGTGATTATTTGAGGTATTCTCCTATTATTTTATTTAAAAGTTAATACCTATACTTTTTTTTCACAAACTACCATTTATAACACATTTAATATTCTTTGAATACTATGCACTTATAAATACTTTATTTTTTATCATTTTAGGTAGAGGAGGCTCTGGAAGCTGTCAAAAATGCTACAAATGAACAAGACCTTGCAAACCGCTTTAAAGAGTTTGGGAAAGAAATGGTGAAACTTAACTATGTAGCAGCAAGAAGACAACAGGTGGGAAAGATTTTGGAAATGCTAGGGGAGAAAATGGGTGAGTTTTCATAACCTTGTAGTTTTATAGGCCTGAAAATGGATCAGTTACAACTCATTGAAATCAAAGGCCCTAAGAATCTGGAATCACAAAGACTGCTTCCTGCTGGGGCAGGTGGGATACCACCTTGCCCCACCCCCTAGATTCTCTGGCCCCTGCCTATAGGTTTCTACTGAGGAGAACTACTCTGCCAGCTCCAACCTACTCTAACCTCTGTCTGCATTTTAACATATGTATAATAATACTGTGCATACGAACATGCATATTGAATTCTGGTTTTTCATGTATTTATTTTCAATTTGTCTTGATAATTCTAGATACCAAATAAAATGTGCTTGTTTAAAGGTTATTCTGACCCACAAAAGAGAACATGTGATTCTTGCAAGGTCATATATCTAACATGTAGCAGATGAGCAAATTTTGGAAGAGAACTCTAGGAATTCAAATACCCTTTACTGATGTTTTAAATTTGGAAAACCTTCTCCAGGGATACTCAGCTGGCAGTCTTGCATGGCTCTCAGAGAGCAGCACTGCCCTTAACATTTCCCAAAATGATGCATTTTCTTGACAGTACTCTATAAAGATGAAAGTAAAGAGACTCCCCAATGGTATTATTTTAACACTCTAATTTACTTTGGCTTATTATTTTCTACTGTCTAAACTCAATAATTGAGCTGCTGTTAGAGGTGATTTAAAAAAATAAAAGCCTTGTTCTATTCTGAAAATGATAATGAAGTGGCATTGATCCACTAACCAAAAATCAGAAGATTGGTTTCCATGTTTGTAATTATGATTGAATATAAAACAGGCATAATCTGAGAAGACTGAAGTTTAGCTTTTCCATCTGCTGATAACTATGGTCCATTCAATCTGCTTACTCCATTAGTGATCCAGTTTTTGCCGTCTTTCAGCAAGATTTATTGAATACCTCTTATGGAGCCAGATGCTGTGCTAATGACTGAAGAGCCAGTGAACAAGATAGACACAGGGCTATCATTGGAGATTCAGTATAGGAAGAAAATGTGCTCAAATAAGTCAGTATGTTAAAATGTGATCATTGTTAATGATGAGAAAGATATAAGACTTAGTAGAAACAGACAGAAGTGGACATAGCTTAGTGAGTTGTTAGGAGAGTCAGTTTTCAGAGGACACACCAGATAAGTAGAGCCCTGCCACAGGAAGAGAAGATGGTTTTTTAAATTCAGTGTGTTTGTCTGTGAATCCAAGTTCTGGTGTGTATGCACCATGCAAACTTCATGCAAGATTCCTGTTTTGCCCACACAGGAACTGAAAGACCCTCACTGTAGGGATGAGATGGCAGCTGCCCGGGGAGCTTTGAAGAAGAATGCTACAATGCTGTACACGGCCTCCCAAGCCTTTCTCCGCCACCCAGATGTTGCTGCCACAAGAGCCAACAGAGATTATGTGTTCAAACAAGTCCAGGAGGCCATTGCTGGCATCTCCAATGCTGCTCAAGCTACCTCGCCCACTGACGAAGCCAAAGGCCACACGGGTATTGGCGAGCTGGCTGCAGCTCTGAATGAGTTTGATGTAAGCATCTGGGTTGGGTAATGTGTACAGAAGATGTGCGTTTATAGTGAAACATAAAATGCATTGGAGGTGAATTGACACTACAATAGTATATGTTGATTTTCCTTTCTTCAAGGCTTTTGACATTATGATAAACTACACAATGCGTTCCTGTTATTAGGAGCCTAAACTATTGTAGAGCCTAATTCACTTGTCTTTAAAGAAACTAACAACTATAACTTTGTTTAAGAGGGCCTGATCCTTTTCAGGTAAAAGGGATAGATACCCATCAAGCAATCATTCAGGTGGTCATCTTTATTATTATTAAAGGGACACATGTTATAGGCAGTCTAGGTGTAGATTGTTTTTGTCTTGTACTGGTGAAAAACTACTCTCACCACCGGGTATGGTGGTGCATGTCTGTAATCCCAACAGTTTAGGAGGTTGAGGCAGGAGGATCGCAAGTTCCAAGCCAGCCTTAGCAACTTAGTGAGGCCCTAAACAACTTAGTGAAACTCTGTCTCAAAATAAAAAATGTAGGAAGGGCTGGGGGTGTGGCCTAGTGGTTAAACCCTCTTGGGTTTAATCTCTGGTACAAAAAAACAAAACAAAACAGAAAGCCAGCCCTCACTTTCTTCATTTGAAACCAGTGACAAACTCACAGTGATTCTACAGAGGAATCTGGTTTTCCTCAGACGAGCCTGTGCCAATCCCATGAAAGGCCTGCCTTCTCTACCTGTTACCTTTGGCTATGGCCTCAATGAGGGCCATGGTAAGAGAGAAGCTTGCTGGGGCATCTTTAAGGCACGTGAGTGGGTGAGGTTGCATGTCCTTAGCAGCCAACATGATAGCCCTCACCTGCCCAGATCCAGGTAGGCACCTACCTGTGAATTCACTTATTTTCTGATCAATTACAATGTATAAGTTGAGAGAGCTACACTGACTTACAAATTAGCAGTATCTACTCTCAAGGGTATATTTTTCTGCTGGGAAGATGAGGGAAGTAAAATGTATGGAACATCATTTAAGTGATGGAACAGAATTCATAGAAGAAAAAAATAGTTTACTCAATAGCTGTAGAGAAAGCTGATGAGCTTGCTTTTGGATATGTTGACGTGAATTTTTGGTGGTAAATAACTAATTGGCAGCTAGAAAAGAGGATCCAGAGTAGGCAAAAATGTGATTGCTCAAGGCATGGAGAAGGATGGTATAATTGAGGAATAATTGTAACACTTTATATTCAGACAGTTCTTTGCAGCTTTCATAGAGATCTCTTCTCTTATTTTGTCAGTGTGTGTGTGTGTGTGTCTGTCTGACTGTCTCAGACCATATACTGTTTTCTGAGGCTTTTTGTAAGGATTAAATACAGCGAGTTTAAAACATTTATCACATAAATCAGGAATTAATGTTAGGTAATTACCTTCACAATGTTTCAGCAGAGAGTTTTCAATCCATGAAAAATAGTAAGAAAGTTTAAAATAATGTTTATTTTTGTATAGAATAAACACAAAAGAGGGTAGATTTCCATAATGTAAAACAGAATGAGAAAAAAGATCTAGTGACAAAATTAATACTAAAAATTTTCTGTTGGCTTTATTACTTATTTTAATTTCCTTATATATATTAGAAATAATTTTAATATAGATGAGAGAAGGACCTAAAAATGAAAAGCATATTATTTTCCTAATGGGTAGGTTTTACTCTTTGCTAAATAATACTGTGATCCAGGATAGGAAAACTGTTGTTCTTATCAATTTTTAAAATGTTTTCAGGCAATATCTTTTTAAAAAGAGCTCTTTTATACTCAATAAAGTGATGATAAAATATTTTCTGGAGTGAAAAATGAATGAGTCAATATTTTAAAGAATAAATGATCAGATCATGCACTCAGAGATTAAAACATAATACTATTACATTTTTTACTATATTATTTTAAAAGTATGCATTAGAAGAAAAAATGATTTAACCATCAAATGATATGAAATCATAATCTGAAAAGCAAAATTATTGTATAAAATAAATTCTTTTAAAAATTAAGTTAAGGATGAATAAATTATTTAGTTATATTTTGGCACAATTGCATTATTATTGTTATAATTTCTTTTATAATTGAATTGTAAACAGTAAAGCCTAAAGGGGTGATAGTTACAGAAAGGAAGGGTAGCCAGACCGTACACTGCTGCCACCTTCTGTCCAAGAGGGTGATGACTCTAGCTCCCGGTTTCCTCTTTGATTCTAAACCATTTTCATTAATGGTCTTTTTACCCACAGTGAATTTAACACTGTGGTATTGCAAAAGGCTCTAGACTACTAAAATCGAATTTGAGGAATCTGGGGAAAATCTACTAGCCAGCTATGTTGACATCTTGATTTTTAATAGTTTTTATTTTGTATTATTTAGTTTGTATTACAGTTATTACAACGATACCTTTTCATCTTGGACAAAGAAGACTTCAGGAAGTTAGCACATGAATGTAACTATCAAATTAATCATATTTTATTTTATGTTATAGATGAACTAATTTCATTATTATAGTATTAATAATATATATTAAGAGGCAGTTATATATTAATTAAGTATATTAATTTAATACTTTATTATTAAATATATATATAGGTTCTCAAGCTATATGAATTATATAAAGCATTTTCTCATATTTAAACTTATTTTTCAAATATTAACAAAAATAAGCATGTGTCCCTGTCTCAATTTTAATTCAGAGACAGTAATTCCTTTTGATGTAATTTTCCTAACAATTATCATCTAGCAAATGCAATATGGTTTCAGTATTTACTCAAAATATTATTGGATTTATAAAATACATGCTAATTAACCAGTTGTAGATTTCTCAGCATGTCTGATATCAGCAAACCTAGATTCCTTAATGTTTGAAATTCTCTCACTAAAAATAATATACCACTTCTCCTTACTTTATGGGAAAACTATAAATTTCTTTTCTACAGTTGCATGATGACTATTTTGGCTTTTTAAAATTTCCCAGGATTGCTAACTTGAAATTGATTTAGAATTCACAGGCATCTGTCTTCAGTCCTTAATGTTATTTTCAGATTGTTAGTTAAGCCTTCTATAACTGTAACAAAACACCTGATATAATTGTCTTCAAAAGAGGAAAGGTTTATTTTGGCTTACAGTTTTGGAGGTTTTGGTCCATGGTCAGTGGATCCTGTTTTTTGAGACCTGTGGTAAGGCAACACATCAGGGCAGGAGCACACAGTAGAGCAAGCTGGTCACCTTATGGGGCCAGGAAACGAAAAAGGAAAGGCCAGGGTCTCAATATCCCCTTCAAGTACATGCTCCTTATGACCAGAAGGCTTCCAACTGGACCCCACCTCTCAAGAGTTTCGCTACACTGCAGTATCATCTTTAGCACTGGGGAATGCTTATCCAGCCAATATACAAACACTAAAACCAATTGATATTCTGCTGAGTAAAAACCTCCCACTTCTAGTGACTCACTGTTTCTGTTAATAACCCTTATGAGCATTTGGCTTAACAGCTTCCCAATGTAGTGACAATTATCTAGGTACGATGTCTTTGAGATGCTAAAGTGAAAGTAACTTTAGATGCATTCAACATCATTGGCATACCCTAAAATTGAGTTTGAAACATACTTCATATTATTAGTTGTGAATG
Source organism: Xerus rutilus (assembly GCA_028644305.1). Taxonomy (NCBI): domain Eukaryota; kingdom Metazoa; phylum Chordata; class Mammalia; order Rodentia; family Sciuridae; genus Xerus; species Xerus rutilus. The sequence continues at coordinate 19,718,226 of CM053411.1, read as the reverse complement.
TGTCAAATCTCACTTGCATGGGCAGTTGGAAGTGGATGTGACTTAAAATTTTATATTTGATTAGAGCAAGGTAAAAATTAGTGTTTTACATTCATTTGTCTAAAACTAGAAGATTGATTTCTAACTGGGTAGTTATAATTGTAGCTCAATGCTCGGTGACCTCTCTTCTGGCATTGCTACCCTACCTACATGAATAGTCAATATGGTGATTAATGCAGTGAGAGAATGAGGGGGGATAATGTGTATTTTAGCAATTTGGAATTGTCAAGACAGTCTCTAATGATATAACAGAAAAAACGCTGAGTGATTGCTAATCAATGGAAAAATCATCCTCTTTGAAATGTGGCAACTTGAGGTGGTTAATTTTACCTCTGAAAGTATCTACTAAGGAATGCTGCACAGATTATTTTTAAAAAGTAATGACTTCTCTGAAGTAAATCATATATATTATAATGTCAATTTTGACTGCCAGGAAATTTTCAAGAGTGGGAGAGGGGAATATTAAAAGCAAGTCTTAGCGAATTTTCTTTTATTCAACAAAGGAGACTATCCTATGTCTTGTTTTTGGAAACTTCTTTTGTAGATAGATGAAGGTACTCTGGAAAAAAATAAATTAACACCAGTCATGATCATTTCTTTATAAGCAATAACTGTAAAAATAGAAATTGATTTCATGAAACTATTTTATAATCTAAAACTTCCCCTTTTTAAATATATGGTTTTATTTTAAATCAGATAATGAGCAATATCTTACATTTCTCTAACTTTAAACTTTCTACTTATGATTTTGTTTTCTGCAGCTTTTACTAACTCTGATAATTTGGGAATTCTCCTATTCTTTCATTGTATGCCTATAGAAAAATGTTTTTCTATAATCCAAAAAGAAAAGAAAGCATTGTTACTTGATTTACCATATTATCACGTTTTCACTTTTTTCTCTCCCTAACAGAGTTCTTTTTTAAAAATTCGTTCTTTTTAGATATATATGACAGTAGAGTGTATTAGGACATATTATATACACATGGAGTATAACCTATTCTAATTAGGATCTCATTTTGTGGTTGTACATGATATGGAATTTCACTGGTCATGGATTTATATATGAACACAGGAAAGTTATGTCTGATTCATTCTACTGTCTTTCCTATTCCAATCCCCCTCCCTACCTGTCATTCCCCTTTGTCTAATCCACTGAACTTGTATTCTACAACCCCTACCCCATTGTGTGTCAGCATCCACATATCATAGAGAACATTCAACTGTTTGTGTTTGGGACTGGCTTATTTCACTTAGCAAGATAGTCTCCAGATCCATCCATTTATCAGCAAGTGCCATAATTTCATTCTTCTTTATGGCAAAGTAATATTCCATTGTATATATATATATATACATATATATATATATATACTACATTTTCTTTATCCATTCATCTGTCGAAGGGCACCTAGTTTGGTTCCGTAGTTCAGCTATTGTGAATGGAGCTGCTATAAACATTGACGTGTCTGGATCACTATAATATGGTGATTTTAAGTCCTTTGGATACATACTGAGGAGAGAGATAACTGGATCAAATGGTGGTTCTATTCCAAGTTTAATGAGGGATCTTCATACTGCTTTCCAGAGTGGTTGCACCAATTTGCATCCTACCAGTAATGTGTGAGTGAACGTTTCTCCCCACATCCTCACCAACATTTATTGTCACTTGTATTCTTGATAATTGCCATTCTGACTGGAGTGACATGAAATTTCAGTGTAGTTTTAATTTGCATTCCCTAATTGTTGGAGATGTTGAACATTTTTTCACATATTTGTTGGCCATTTGTATTCCTTCTTCTGTGGAGTGCTTGCTCTTATAAAGTAGATTCTGCCCTTTGCTTCCATGTCTTGGCTGCCCACAGCCTCAGCACCTAACCTTCTCTGATCCCCATACCCTGTGATACTGCCTAGTAGTCTCTGAGGAACCCTTACTCAAGAAATCTGTGTGCTTCCATTTTCTAGTTTTCAAATGCTCAACTTTGGGGGATAGTACACTGTTGTATAGATCATGGCCCCTCTTACTTTGTGTCACTACTGATGTCACCTGCACTGGCTGTTCTCAGTCCCAAAGAGCTAAAATGTCATCTCAAGTTCACATAATTTGTCTTTTCTCTTTCTAATTTTTTCCACCTCCTTAGATTATCTTTCTGTTTTATTTTCTTTAAACTTTTTTTTTCTGCTCCTGATTGAACTGTAATTCTCAGTCATGTGTGTGTCATTCAGCAGGTGACAGAGCTCAGATGGGAGCCTAGGCAGTGATGGGAACTGTATTACAGACTGCTAGGGACAAATCCAGCTGTGGCTGGCAGGAATCAGGGTCCTGAGCCAACTGCAATGATGAGAGGATTGTCCTCTGAGGAGCTGTGTCATGCTACAATAGTCACGGCCCAAAGGTTACCCAACTGGGAGCTTCTCTCTGTATGCACAGACATTCACAGTCCAGTTGAAAGGCAGGCTCCGTGGTGGTTCACTTTGCAGCAGCTCATTAGTGGATGTGCCCCTTAAAATGACATGGAGAACAGATTCTGGACTCCTGAGAGTATTCATAACATCAAGCTAGGGTTTAGAGATCTGGGATTGGAAGACAGTTTCAGTAGAGAATTGGAATACTGTCTAGGTAAGTCAGGACAGAGACCCTCAGAGTGTGACCTCAGAGATTTGCCAAAGGCGTCTGAAGAAGCTATAGTTTTTCAAATAGTGAAATATGCATTTCTTCTGTTGTTACAGGACCAGATGGATGCTCTGATGGAAGCTCTGGCCCCTCAAGGAGTCCTGAACCAGAGTTCAGGATGGCTCAGATTCTTAAAAGGCTTTGTTTACTCCCAGTCTCTGCAACCCACAGGGAAGGGTGAACGCCTCTTTGGAAAAGGAACTCTCCACTAAGCATTTTATTTAGTCCTTTTTCCAGTCTGCTCACTTGGTCCTATTTTATTCTTTCTTTTGCTGTGATAGCTCACATAGTTATTTATCAGGAGGCTCACCCCAGGCTTGTCTCTTTCGACATCCCATAAAGTCATTCTGCCAAGAGACATCTAGGATCCCCCATGTTAGGTTATGAAGATAACAAGTTTCACTCTTCTAATTAAATTATATTACATTAGAGCAAAAGTGGAGAAAGGAGAGGAAGAGGGCCTTATCAAAGCACCACTCATATACTGATGGAGAACAGGTAAGACGGAACTAAAGTGTTGTAAGGCAGTTAGTAAAATGGAGGACAGATTCATAAAAGCCAGTAAGCAAATCCAGAACCATTTCTCAGGCAAAGCAATCTCACATTCCTAGTTTGGGCACTAAAATATTAGAGCAAGCAGACTTAGGAATTTTCTGCCTGAGTTCATGCCACTGTTAACTTATGTACAATTGTTATTATTGTTGTTACAATTGTCATCGTCTGTATGACTTTAATGCTTCTATTAATAGCCCATCAGTAATCATCTCTGCTATATATTCATGAAGGAGTTCCCTTTGAATGGCCACTAGAAATATAGGAGGACACCGGGAAGTGTTCAGGACTTGGATTCAGGTACCTGGCTACTACTGAGACCTCTCAAATATCCATGTGTGACAAGGGGTTGTTGAGATAACATCTCTAGGCCTTAAATTTTGGTATAAGATTTAGCCACAGGATAGCTAAGACCATTATTGAAAGTGTACACAGCACCAGATCAGATATTACAATGAAGTTATGTAAGGTATAAAGGTAAAAATGCTTAGTAAGCAGCTCTAGTTACTGCAATAACTAATGGCAGTTGTACCAACTTACAATTAGCTGCTCTCGATTAAAAGGGTAAAATCAACAGGCCTTGAGGGTTGAGCTTTTTATTTTCATATATTGTTTTTTTTTTTTTGATTGAGTAGCTATTTATTACATTTACTTTAAATTTCTACATCTTTTTTTTTTTGACCTGAAAATAGTCGTTAACAGTAAACTTTAATTAATAAAACCAAAACTGTTTATAATTCCTATTACGAAATCTTTAGAACTTCTTTTACTTTGTGAGAAATTTTAATTTTTTATTTTTTACATGATATATCTTGCTTGCATTGGTAGTTTTCCCCCTTATTTCACTTACATACCCATCAGAATTAGGAAATGCCTAGATATTTATGCAGATACCATTTATTTTGAAAATTCTTTAACTCAATTCTGCATCTAAGATTTTTCTAATTAGCTTAATTGAGCTTCCGTTACATCCAGATCATGTTCATTTTACTTCTTTAAAAATTTTTTAGGTTCACATTTTTTAAAAAGTAGAGAGAGAATATTCCATCTGATAGGGCAGAGTATCAATAACTGGGGGATAATGGGACCCAGCGATTCTCAGCTGTTCACCATGGCTTCTGAATCTGCCTGTTCTTTCTCTCTCTGACCAACTGAACTCATCATAACTGTCTTTTTTGGTCCTTTATAGCTAGAAACAAGCAATGGTGTTATAGCATTCTTTATCATACACTGCCATCTCGTGGCCAAACAGAACATTGAGAAACTCCAGTGGGTTCCTTTATACTTATCAACACATAGCATGGTTCTATATAAATATATACTGTGGGGCCCACACCCCAGAGATAAAATAAATATATCAATAAATATATCATGCAGTCATCCTTCAGGAAATATTTAGTCTGCTTATTTCAACTATACACAATGTTATGCGATGCAAGTCCTGTTCCTCCTTATTTGGAAAAGTTTTAAATCGTAAGACAGTTGCAAAGATGGATGCAGATGCAGGTGAGTTTGAAAGAAGAGAAGCACAGGAAGGGTGAGTTCAGGGCATTTCTGCTGGGTAGCAGTGGAGCCAGGTAAATCAGTACCTGCTACAATACTCTTCTCTGTCTTCTGATCATACTACTTCCCTCGTCATGATCCATTTATTCAGTATCATCACTTTATTGTCCAGAAATTGTATTCTCAGTTATTGGAAACTCTCACCTTGCTTCTAAAGCAGTTTCATTTTTCTAAGGTTTTATAAACCTAGAAGTATTTGCCAATGGAATCATTTACCTTTCTATCCAGTTTTTAAATAATTGCTCCAAGGAAATAATCCCAGGACAATTTTATTTTTTCTTACAAATTTCAGTTGGTAAGTATGGAGCTATGAAAATTGTTCAGCAAATGACAGAATGAGACTTGAAACAATGTTTTTTTATAATTGTAATTTACATCATTATTTGTTTACTTCCCTATCAATGTTTAATCCAAATTATAATATTTCCAGTCTTATGTTATTTCTTTTAAGAGAGAAAACTAAGAATCTGTATTTTCCCAGTATGATTAATTTTCTCTTTTAAGAATATTGACAGATTTATTTAAAATAATTGGCACTAAATAGTACCGTGAATACTGATGTAGTTGATTGTCATATTCAAAATCGGCAATATGAGATCATCAGTAGAATTTTTATTGTCATTGTTTTATTATCTATACTTTAAAATTTGGGAATAAAATTAATTCTTTTGCCTAATGAACTATTCACAGAGAAACATGTAGTTTATTTAAACTGTTTAATTCTGTAGACTTACTTTCCTTTGTGATTTTTTATGTTAGTAATGATGCTCTTTACTTAGCTCTCCAGGGTTATGCCTTCTTCTTACTTGCTTCCTATGGCACATTACTGTGGATATGATAGGTATCTATTTAAATATTCTAAGGTTAGTTTGATGCAGTGGAGAAGTAAACACACAGACACACACACACACACTCCTCCCGCCTTTCTCTCTAAAAATGTTCATTTAAATTCTTCTACAGCTAAACTCTTTAACATAGTCCCTGAACTTCTTTTACAGCAGCACATTATGACAACATACCAACAGCCTACTGAGTGTCCCTTTCCTTTCTCCTAATGTTCTCTGATATTCTGCTTCTTTCTGATTGCATAAGTTGAAGTAAAGCAGTAGAGAAATTGTCCCACACAGATGCATGTTTTATTGGCAGGAACCCAAAGTGACTGATAACAAGACTGATTGAGTGTGGGCCTTCCTGGTTACTATGATCATTCTAGTGGACATTGGAACAGCATAGTGTAGGGCAAAGAACAAGCTTCTATTTGAATCTTACCATGTAACTCATTCCCTCTGGGCTTGTGTTTCTTCATCTATAAAATAGAGTAATAGCACTGGTTCCTTAAGATCGTGATAATTTTATGTGATGGATGTTCATGTGTGTCTAAGTTACAGTTGCCACTCATAACTTCTAGCTGTCTTTCTCTCTGGCTTCTCCTGATAGGTAGACATCCTTCATCCAAATTCAGTGTTGAAATTATTCTCTAGAAAAGCCTTAGGGAGCAGTTCCTGATTGAAATGTTAACCAATTTCATCCCATTTGCTGTGTCATTTATGTTCCTTCTCTCTCTGAACTAACATACTTGAATACACTTCTTAGTTATATTAAATGGGAAAAAGCAACTTTCCATTACAGATACAAACACGTATCTAGAAACATTCCTTTTTTTCTTTTTTGTACTGGGGATTGAACTCAGGGACACTGAGCCAGATCCCCAGCCCTATTTTGTATTTTATTTAGAGACAGGGTCTCACTGAGTTGCTTAGAGCCTTGTTTTTTGCTGAGGCTGGCTTTGAACTCACAATCCTCCTGTCTCAGCCTGTTGAGCCACTGGGATTACAGGCGTGCACTACCGTGCCCTGCTTCTAGAAGCATTCTTGAACCCCAGGAATATGTATGTTTCTCCGTTGTGTCTATTTGGGAATTCTCACTGATTCACCAGCTTTTGGTACAGTGAAAGTAACCATTAATTTCATGTTAAATATAAAATTTCTTCTGGCTGGTGGCTTCTAAGATGGCTCAGGATACACTTGGAAGAAGGAGGAGTAACAGAAAGAGTCAGGGATAAAGGATGACGTGATAGTGTAGGTTGGTGTTCCTGATGAATTCAGGAACCACAATGTAAAGAAATTTATTACTTTTAAACACAGTTTAAGAGTGTTAAACACACTTAGCAAGAGTGTTAATTAACACGTTTTAAAGAGTTTAGCACAGAATATAAGAAAAAAAGAAACTATTGTTAAAATACAGTATTAAATCCTACATTTGATCAATACTCAGCTTTTCTAACACTAATTTAATCATCTGGAAAACTTCCAGGGTTAAGCTTCTCAGTTATAATGTGGAATGAAGTTTTCTATTTTATTTATTTATTTATTTTTCCCATATCACCATTTATTTGTTAATCATTCATCAGTTGGTAGGCATTTGGATTGTACTTTTGGCTGTTATGAACTATGCTGTTATTATGAACATTCATGTATAAGTTTTTGTGTGAACATATGTTTTCAGTTCTCTTGGTTATATACATAGGAGTAGACTTGTTGGGTAATATGGTACCTCTACGTTTAATCATATGAGGAATTGCCAAATTGTTTTCCAAAGTGGTTGCATGATTTAACATGCCCTCCTAGCAATATGTGAGGGTTCCAATTTTTCCTATATGCTTGCCAATACTTATTACTTCCTTCATTTGTATTACAGCAATCCTAGAGGTGTGATGTGGTGGTACCTTATTGCAGTTTTTTTCATATTTTATTTATTTGTTCTATTTAGGCTTACATGTTAACAGAGTGCAATTTGATTCATTGTACATAGATAGAGGATAACATAAATTCTCTAGTTGTGAGTTGTATAGAATCACAACATATATGCAGTCATACATAAAGTTAGGGCTATGATGACCATCATACTCCACCACCTTTACTGTCCCCATGCCCCATCCCCCCTTACACTCCTCTGAACAGAGATCCACCATTGTTCCCATGTCCTTCCCCATATTATGGATCAGCATCCAGTTATCAACGAGTACATTCGGCATTTGGTTTTCTGAGATTGGCTTACTTCACTTAGCATGATATTCTCCAACTCCATCTATTTACCTGCAAATGCTATAATTTTATTCTCTCTTATTGCTGAGTAATATTCCATTGTGTATATATACCACAGTTTCTTTATCCAGTCATCTATCGAAGGGCATCTAGGTTGGTTCCACAGTTTATCTATTGTGAATTGAGCTGCTATAAACATTGAAGTGGCTGCAGCACTGTAGTACGCTGTTTTTAAGTCTTCTGGTATAGACCAAGGAGTGGGATAGCAGGCTCAAATGGTGGTTCCATTCCAAGTTTTCTAAGGAATCTCCATACTGCTTTCCAGATTGGTTGTACCAATTTGCAGTTCTACCAGCAATATATGAGCATGCCTTTTCCCCCACAACCTCACCAACACTTACTGTTGTTTGCATTCTTGATAATTGCCATTCTGACTGATGTGAGATGAAATCTTAGGGTAGTTTTGATTTGCATTTCTGAAGTTTTCTATTTTAGATTGAAGACAGATCCCTATTTACTAGAATAGAACACACACGAATAAGTCAAAGGCAATTTCTACCATTAAAATCATAGGCCACTAACCAAAGAATCAAAGGTCACTAACACTAAAAGTCCCCTTTTATCGTCTATTGTACATAACCCAATTTATGAATATAGAAAGCAACTCTTAGAGAGGCACTTTGTTCAAGATTATAGATATAATTATTTTCAGAGCCAATATAACACTACAAGTATTACCTTTTCACTAGCATTGTCAAAGAATGATGTAAAGGTTGCCATCCTCTCTTAGTCTGGGGCATCTTTAGGCAGTTGATAGAGACTAAGACAGGAGAATCTCAAGTTCAAGGCCAGCATTGGCAAGTTAGCAACATCTGTCTCAAAAAATAAAAGAGGGCTGGGGGTATATCTTGGTGGTAGTGTGTTCCTGTGTTCAAAAACAAAGGACAGGTAAGTGCTATTTCACTCCCAACAAGATTCTCTCCCAAGGCCATCCCGTGAAGGAGTTCAAGATCTGACACTACTTGTTTGTCAGGTTTGGCAGTTTCCCTACTTTAGTCGATCCAGGAAAATGTTATTGGTGCATCGTTCTGTTTTAAAATGCCTTGCTTTTTATCATCTATAAACTTAATAATGCTTCTTAAGCTTGTTCTGGATACTGAAGGCTACACTGGCGGTCATCTTGATATTCTATACTTCTTTCAGTTTGGGCATCTGTTTAAAAGCTTTAAAATAAGCATCCACAACATTCACAATTCCATAATATAGATGATATATTGTCTTAGCCCATTTGGACTGCTGTACCTAACACTGGGTAATTTATAAGCAACATAAATGTGTTAGTCACAGTTCTGGTGGGTGAGGAGTTCACAGTCAAGGTGCTGGCAAATGCATATCTGCCTTAAAGATGGCACCTTCTTGATGTATCATATGGCAGAACAGGCAAAGGAGCTTCCTCAACTCTCTTTTATAAAGGCACTAATTTCATTCACAAGGTTGGAGTCCTCCTAACGTAAGCACTTCCCAAAGGCCACACCTGTTAATACTATTGTGCCAGTCAGTTTTTTGGCATGATGACAAAATGAAGCTACCATTAGAAAGAGAAAGGGTTCACATGTAGCTACCAGGTTGGAGGTTCAAATTCCAAACAATATTGCATGGCTCAGCAAGTACTTCCCATTGAGTCACCTCATGGCACAGATTGTAGTGGAAAGAGTGCATGTGACATCAAGTAAGTAATTACATCCTGAACCAAGAGTAGAGAAGAAGAGGACAGGCAAAGCCAGGCTCGCTCCTTTTATAACAGCCAAGATGTGGCATGTGAACTGCAAAGGGACACATGTGAATTACCCCATACCCCTAATGATTTAAAGACCTCCTACTAGGCCCCATCTGCTAAAGCTATACAATGCTTTCTAACAGCACTATCCTGGAGGCCAAGCCTTCAGTGACAGTGGCCCTTTGAGAGACAAAATTAAACTACATCCAAACCATAGCAACACTTGCATTGGTTATTAGGTTCTAACATGAATTTTGGGGGACAGAGACATTCATAGCATACATAAAAATTTTTTACTCTCAAAATAGAAAGCCAGTTTTTTGCCTTTACAGCTTCATTTTTTCCAAGAGATGCTCATGCATGTTACTGAAGGGTCAAAACTAATTCTCAACTGGGGTACTTGAACCACAGAAATCCCTCAGGTACTTTCCATGCTTAGCAAAGCAGAATTGAAAGGAAACTTAGAATATTCTCTACCTGAATACAAGTACATATTCAGTCTTCTGAGTGATGTACTTGAGAACTGTATCACTATGGAGATTTTTTTGCACCAATTAATTTAAATGATACAAAGATTTTTTTCAAATCCTACATTTTCCACAAAATATTCTTATGTTTGGCACAGTAGTTAAGCTGAGAAACATGACTGACAAGATATGTTTTCTATGGAACATTTTTTTCTCAAAGGCCTGTCAAAAGATTTGAAGAAAGATGACATTTGTAGAGATCTGAAAGAGTGGAAGAACTCTTAGGGAGGAAAAGGTGATGTACTTGATCTGCCACCAGCCCCAGAGAGTGGCCGGTGGATGCATGATGTTTTTACTTCCACAACCCTGAAGTCTCTGTATCAGAATCATTTTTGAAATCTGGAGCAATGAAATAATCCTAAAGCAATGCTAGGCAAAGGCAAACTTAATAAACATCCTGGCATTTAAAAAATTGTTTTTCCTGCAGTAAGTAGACACACATTTGCAGTGAAAATGTCAGCCAATCTGCAAAGAAACACACACACACACACACACACAATGTGCATGTATACCAAAGTGTTTATGATTTTTCTCTGGGTTGTGGTGACTGAGTATTTTTCCCCGACATTTATTATTTTCCAGACTTTGATTAATTTGAAAAATATCATTTGGAACAAATAAAACTGATTCAAAATTCACTCCAGCATCCAGTGGAAGGTGGACCTCCTCCTTTGCAGGACATTTTTGAGAGGAAATCACTGGGAAAAATTTCTTGTTCTAATTGTTAAAAGTTCTATTTTTTTTTTTTAAACAAAGAGTTTCTTCTTACACTGAAATTCCCATAGTAAGTTACCAAAGCACATTACCTATCCTGTACTGTTAGCCCTTACCACATTTTATAATGGTAATAGAAAACTTATTGCCAAGATACATCTAAGGAATCTTCAAAGAATGAATTCCATTATAATCTTTCCCCTTGGTCAGTTTTCACATATGCTAGGTAATTAGTATTTAAGAAAGTTGATTTTGCCATGTTGTCATGTTTTATCATGACAATGATCTGTTGAGTGGTTTCTTTTCCACTCTATTCTCCTCCAGCCTATTCTCTCACATGGCCACTAACATTTCTTTCTCAAAATGAGAGGTATTTATACATCTATCTCTTCTGCTCTGCTTACCCAAGAGAGTTTAAACTTCCTTCCAGAGTCCTCACTCATGAAAAGACTTGTTTTTACATCTGGGAACAGAGGAGGCCTTTGACTCTTTTCAAGTGCCACTGCCTAGGTAACCTCTCAGACTTGGCCTGTGTTTGGGCAAGTCTTTAAGGTTTTATTTTCACAACAGTAACATGCAGCTAATGTGGCCCTAGAGGTTTGTTGTGAGAATTAAATGAAACCACCTACAAAAACACTTTGTAAAGTAACTGGCATTCAGTAAATGCTACATAAATGTTAGCCATGGTGCTGGTGAGAAGTTTATGCTTTTATCTTTTTGCACTAAAAGAAGTCTTTTTTCCCCTTTTATCTATTATTTATTTTGTAAAATCATTTAAATTTACTGTTTGGGTTAAAAGTTAAAGCTAAAGATATTAAGCTTCAAGATTTGTTACTTTAACAAAATATATAATATACATACACATACAGTTTATATTGAGTAACTCCTCATAATGAACTCTATGGTATTATATTTTTACAATAAAAAATTAGTAATGTACAGCAGATGGATTACAAACAGAAAAAGTAAAAAACTAGGTTAACTGCTTGTTATCTATCGTCATATTGAGTCAGTTCTTCTTTTTGTGTATGGTTATATATTTTGCAATTTACATACAGATACCCCTTGGGTATAGATTAATTTTATGAGAATATATGCTACATATTATGAAAAGTCACCCCTTAGTGACCACTATTTAGGGTCTATGAAGGAAATAAATTAAAATCAGAACTCAGAGGGATGTCTGTGTGCTATAATGGGCTGGAGGAAAAGTGGCAGGATCCTTTGTAATTCTTTAGCAATTTTCTATCTCTATGACCTATTTAATCAAGCCTTTCACAATCTTGTTAATTATAGTAAGGAAAGACTAAATTTGTCATTAGTTAAATGCTGTCAGGCTTGAGAACACTATCAAATAAAAACAGCTATCCAAAACCATATACATTGTTACCAATTTACACTCCTGTAGTTCAGACTTGCTGCTAGGTTGTAGAACAGAAGTTCTTATACTGAATGGAGTGTTGAAGAGGATGGAGGGACTGTGGGTAGGGGGTTACAAGATAGAGCCAGAAGGAATTATTAGTAGCATAAAGAACATAGCAATGTAGACAAAGTGAAGAGCCAAAAGGAAGAGAGACCAAGAGGAACATAAAATTTGTACTACAAACCTAAGCAAAATAGCATTCATGTAGGCAGGAAAGCCTGCAGAGCGGCACTTTGTTAAATGACAGGTTGCTCAAAAGTAATAAGACTTCTCCTATATTTTAATCATGACTGAACCATGATTTTCGAAATGGAGTTGTCATGAACAGTAAAAAGGAGCAGATGCCCACTTTTTTTGTGTTTAATTCATACCTTTAGCAGTGCTTCCCATTGAAAAGTTCTGTTGCAATTTCATTTCTGGTGCCTAACTGTGCTTGGTACATATTAAAGTCTCAATAAAGACTGAAGGAAAGAATGAATAGGGGACAGTATCCCCTGGATAACAGGGGAGGTGAATGGAGTCAATTAATAGAGTCAGAAGGTTTGCTGACAAAATTTTTATAGTTACGGACCAAAAACTGTATCAATAGTGTAAAATTGATGGTAGTAAGAAGAACTACAAAAATCAAATATTTGACTTTGCCGTGTGCTTTAGCTCTAATGTCTGAATCAAGGTACCCTTTTCCCTGGATTTTGAAGAACTTAAATAAAGGTCCTCTTTTAAAATTTTTTTTTTAGTATCAGGAATTGAACTCAGGTAAACTTGACCACTGAGCCACATTCCCAACCCTATTTTGTGTTTTATGTAAAGACAGGGTCTCACTGAGTTGCTTAGTGCCTCGCTTTTGCTGAGGCTGGCTTTGAACTCGTGATTCTCTTGTCTCAGCCTTCCTAAGTGCTGGGATTACAGGTGTGAGCCACTGTGCCTGGTGTTAAATAAAGGTCTTGAAGCCACCTGCCTTAGGGATCTGCCAAGGGTGTAGGCTTAACTTGCAGTTAACTTCAGGCTAAGACACCTTTTTTCTTAAGCTGCTTCTTCATTCAAGGCCACACACGCCCTTGACTTCATGAACAACTCTCTCTTGCATTATTTTCCTTATGCCTATTGTGCTATTCAGGCTCCATCTCCTTTGTGTGTTCCTAAATATGGGGTTTCCTTAGAATCCTGTCCTTTGCCCTATGTGATCCTCACTAAAAGACCTCTTTTGTTAGAATTCCTTGTACTCCACATCTGGCTGTCTAGTTCCAGCCTCTTCAACTGCACATCTGTGTATAGCTGTGTGTTTGATATCTTCAGTGCATGGATGGTTTCTAAGTATTTGAACAATTCTATTAATTAAACTAGTATCTTTGCACTGCCAAGCATAACTTTTCTGCTTGTAGTTTTTTAGATAACAGCATTGCACTTTTTGATGTAGCCACTTAATCTAGAAAACTCAAGTCTCATCCACTTTCCTTATTAGTTAGTTCAAAATTCTGTGAATTCAGTTGTCTTTTCAACTCTCATGTGTGAGACTTCCCATCTTCATCTTCTTAACTTGTTGCCTGGATCAATGCAATAACTTCCTAACTTGTTGTCCTGCCCTTGACCCCACCATCCTCTGTTCTCTGTGGTCATTCATGCTGACTAGTCCCAGAAAGCTCTGTCTTCAGCATAAACTTTGAAGTACAGCATGATATCAAGTCATGCCAGTTGGTCTGCCTGTTGGGCTTATCTCTCATGCTCTCCATCTCCACAGCTTTTAGTGTATGTTCTACCATAATTAATAGTTTATCATTCTTCATTTGTACATTTGCTATTTAATTCGCTCTTATCACTTCATAGTTCCTCTGCCTGAATACCCTTCCCTTCTTCTATGTCTAAGTTTATGTTCAACCTTACATATGAACCTTATCTTTTGGAACTTCTCCTCTGCCCTCCAATTATTAAACCACTCATCCTTTTATGTTACCTTTGTACTTTATGTATATTACTATTAAACATGCCTTTCTGTTCCAAGTTTGTATCTTAATGTGAACACCAAAAGGACAAAAATCTGGTCTCTTTCATTCTTTCATCTGCACTATTGCCATATAGACATAAAAGAAATGTTAACTTTTTTCTCTTAGTGGCTTTCTAGTTTGTCCATCCTAATTTCTTCTCACCTCTCTAGAGTGACGCCAGGTACCATGTCATCTTCTTTACCGGCACTCCCTGCCTCATGAACATTTTATTATGTTCCAATGGGTTTTCATTGTCTTCTTGGTGGGTTAACCCTCTCTGAGTTCTGTTTTCTAATACTGCATAAAGAATCTATATTGTTTAAACTGTCATCAGCAGATGTGCATCAGAATCCAGAGTTCAAAAGAGAACTTCATATTCACGTGAAGCAAAAAGAATATTTTCCAGTCTGTGCTATGTTTCTTGATAAGCAATTAACACATTGCCTATTATTCCTGTGAGACGCAAACTGTTTCTTTCGCATCTCAATTTGCCTGCTTAAAAATAGAAAAAAGATGGATGGGTTTATGCTCAAGGTGTATGCATTTCCCTTGTGGCCAATGAACTAATTTCTCTCTCATATTTGTGAAATATTGATACAATTATTCTTTCATCAGACATGAAATTTGAGTGTATAACCAGTTTGTGGAAATCACCTAGTAATTTATTAGGTTGATAACGGCAATTAAGTCACAATTGCTTCTGAGAAATATAAATTGACTTTCCATTTTAAATGGATAATTTAACATTCTAAACCACAGGCATGGAGTGTAACTAATTTCTGGGATAAGAGGTTTGTTTCTTCTAGTATTAAACTTAAAAAATTCAACCATTGATAATCTAGTAGCTAATTATTCAACTGTTGTATTATTCAGTTTGTGACTTTTATTTTTATTTTTTTCCCTCTTGGTTGCCTACATTTTTGACTACTTGTGGAGGGAAAGAGGGAGAAGATTTTAGATAGAAATATATCAGCAGACACATAGTCTTTCTTTCTTTCTTTCTTTCTTTCTTTCTTTCTTTCTTTCTTTCTTTCTTTCTTTCTTTCTTTCTTTAAAAATCTGCTTAAAAGTGAAAAACTCTTTCTGAGCTTGGAGACCATTCAAAACCAAGCAACATGACTTATTAGGCCAGTAGACCATTGTGTGCTGACTCTGGTTTAACCAAACCTTCAGAAGAAAATTTGCCTCTATGACTACTTCTAACAATGACATCCACCTCTCCATGTGTGATCCTCTATACTCTTGTACACACAGTTGCAAAATGCCTATTGGTTCACTATGGAGATTTAAAATAGTTTATTTTTAAGATGAATCAGGATCAAAGACTTTATAGTGGAGGCTCACCAACCAGAGGAGTTGACTTCCTCAGCTAGTTTCTCTCTCATTGAGAGCAGAACTAAACTTAGTCAAGATATATTATATGTCCCCATCCCAGCAATTCTGAATCTCAAGTTTACTGAGCCACATCAAATACCTAGGCAGACCAGTATGTGCATATGTAAATGAAGAGCCATCCACATGTACTCATCTGCAAATACTAGGTTCTCTATTGTGCTCCAAAAGCCTTTCGATGAAAGTAGGAAAAAAACATATGCTTTATCATCAATCCTAAATCAACAAACACTTATCATCTGTTTATATGTGAAGCATTCAGCCAGGTGCAGTAGAAGATAAGGAAAACATTCTGTTTGGTCATCTCTCTTGTATATACACAACACACACACTTGTACAATTAACAATGTATGGTAATGTTAGAAAAGTCCAAACAAATGATGACTAATTCAACAAGGGTGTTGTTAAAGGCAGCATCTTATAGAAAAGATAGTTGAAGGGTGGTCTTCTGAGTAAGTTCAACATGTGCTTGAGCACAGGATTAGGAAGGGACTGAAATATGCAGTTGAGCAGAATTAATAACTGTAACATGTGAAGGACACTGGGAGGGGTAATGCAGTCAGTCCACTGTAGCTGGAGTTTGTAAGGAGAGTCTTGTAAGATGAAGTTTGAGAGGCAGAAACTGGTTCAGATTAGTAAGAATCTTGAAGATCAAGAATCTTAAGCATGGGTTAGATAGAGTCCTTTAACTATTCTTACTGAAAACAATATCCCACTTCTGAAGATTGAAGGAAAAATTCTTTGTTCCATCATGAGTTTAGACACAGCTCACAAAGGAATTATGGTACATATGGGACAAGAGCCACCAGGTACAATTCTAGTCTCCATATAAGTTGTTATAGGTGTTGTAGGTGATAAACTATTATAGGCCATGCAGAAGCCAATGGGGGTAGTGTGGTTAAAACAGAATTTTAAGAATGGTGTGTTAGGAAAAACTAGTTGTACAAGAAAGAAGGTTAATTTAGTCTTGACAGAGTAAATGGGAGGTGATAATGACCTTAACAAGTGACAAGATACAGAGTAACCATACTAATATAAAGTATAACAGAGAACTATTACAAATGACTTGATTAATATTTATTGTTTATTTTGTCATATTATTCTAAGCTCTTCTGATGTATTATTTCATTTTCTTAGGAACCTTACAGTATAGGCTAATACTCTTGCTTGTAAAATGAGGAAACTGAGGTGCTCACCATTAAGCCATCTTCTCAGCCAGAGGTAGTTGGAGCCAGGATTTGAATTAAAGCCATCTGTCTTGGTTTATTTGCATCACTGTAACAAAATACCAGAGACTGGATAATTAAGTCACGGAAATTTATTTTCCTCATTATTATAGAGGCTGGTGCTCATCAATTGAGGGCTGCTCTTTGCTTCCAAGATGGCACCTTATTGCTTCATCCTCTGGAGAGCAAGAACCCTCTGACCTTACACTGTGGCAGACAGAAGGGCAAGCTAGCCCAGTGCTGTGTGAAGCCTCTTTTATAAGGTTCTTCATCCTATTTACCTGTGAAAAACCCCCATGGTCTAATTACCTTTTTTTGGTGGGGGGAGGTTGCCAGGGATTGAATCCAGGGGTGCTTTGCCAGTGAACTACATCCCCAGTTCTTTTCGTTTTCACTTTGAGACAGGGTCTCATTAAGTTACTGAAGGTCTTGCTGAATTGCTGACACTGGCTTTGAACTTGAGATGCTCCTGCCTCATCCTCTGGAGTCACTGGGATTACAGACCTGAGCCACAGCCCCTTGCCTAATCACTTGGACTAATCAGCCCACTTCGTAATACTATCACATTAGCTGCACCTGGATTTTGAAGGGGGCATAGTCAAGCCACAGCACCATGGAATGCTTAACACTTATAACTCCTTACCCCCTGGGCTTAGGTTATATTGATGTTTGAGTCTTTCAGCAAAAGTAACTAAGAGAACAAGTGCATGGGCTTCAGAATCAGAAAGACATCTCAAGGTTTTTCACCATGTGGCTTTCAGCAAATCACCTAATCTGTCTGAACAATACTTTTCTCCTTTGTAAATTGAGACTTTCTCATTAGTTCTAATTTCTCATTAGTGCACTAGGAGAATGAAGTGAGATTACAGATTCTCATTTCCTTCTTGGTGTTTTTCTTTCACAGAAATGTAAGTGTTAGGATTTAGAGAAAAACAAAAAGTACTTTCTGATACATGTTACGCTTGAGGTGATGGTAGGTTGCCCAGCTGGCCATGTGCAGTGGCAGGTGTAGAGAAGGGCCTGTCTCCTGAACATGAGGAATGGACATAGCACTTTGGTTCTCTTTCACTAGCAGGTGATGGCGAATGCATGGGAGTAGTTTGAACTCAGAGTATTAAAGGAAACTGCTGAGGACATGGAGTGGGAGTGGAGGTCTATCAACCTAATGAGGTTGATGAAGGAAGAACTGGCATCTGTGATGAGAGACAGAGGACAGGAGGAGAACCACAAGAGCATGGTTTTGTAAAGCATAGGGGAGGCTTAATTTAGGTAGGGGGTGGCATGCCATGCTAAGAATGCTTAAAGGGTGAAAAGGATGGAGATTGAATAAGAAAGATGGTCAGTAAAGTACAGAGTTCAAGAATGAAACAGTAATTTTAATTTTTTTTTTTGGTTAAACTCTCTAAAGGTTTGATTAGATTACATGCATTTGGATACTTGCTAACAATTAAATGCATTTTGGACAAACTTGATAATCAATCTGTAATATATAGCTAAGCATTATTAACATGGCCCTGCTTTACTGTGATTACTTGTCAACAAGTATCCCTGTCAGAGCTTGAGAATGTACTCATGAAATGCCACAGCAATAATTCAGCAACACACACAGGATGGAGTTAGACAAAATGAAATGGGTTCCTTTACATTTTACAATCCAGTAGCAACAACCCAGAGCCAAACTCCCTCACCTAGTTTATTCATTACCTTTGATATATAACTATCTTTCTAAATATCAGTTCCTTCTCTAAAATGAAATTAATGTGGGCATAGGTCGATTTGGTTTAAGAAAATCAAATATCTAAGGATGAAAAATATTCTTTCATTATCAAGTCATTATCTTTGTCATTTATTTCCAATTAAACTTAATTGTTTAATTACAAATAATATCTTAAACAGGTAAGTGGCATAATTAGTTTATTTTTAAGTAGATTCCTGAGAAGAAAAAAAATGAATTATCAATAAAATAATTGACAATTTAAAAATTAAGGCAAATCTGAAATGGTGGTTAGAGTTGTACTGCAACTTAATAAAAAATAGATGATTAAAACTCAACTGAATGTCTTCCATTCATAATGTTACCCCAATTAGGTCAAGAGAAACTTTTCATGTAAAGTCAGAATCACACAGGGAGAGATTGACACAGAATGAGAAAGATGAAATTGTATCTGTTAATTATTAATACACTACAGGGAGAGTGAGTGTTTAGAACTGAACAAATAACATGCTTTTGCTTTAGACACCTTGGTTAACTTATTAAAACAGTCTTGATTTGTGCTTTTATCTCAGATTTCAGTCTTTTAAAAGAAGTATTTAAAGAATACAGAGCCAGAATTGTCATGTCTCATTGTCAATAGGTGTCTTTCATTCTCAATTTCTAGTGCTATTAAATTCTTTTTGATCTCTGCTCTGTCTTTAGGCATTTTAATAAAACTGGGTGAGGCTGCCAGAAGGCTTAGTGGTGAAGTATTTTAAAATGGATAACAGAGCTTGTTTTGATGAACTTTGTAGTGAACAAGTAATCAGTAGAAATCATTTGTTAGTTTTGTTGTGGATCCTCAGTGCAGCAAAACAAGACAATAAATGAAATAAAATGCCTAAAGAAACCACGGCCTCATCTGAGCCGTCAGTGACCTTCTGACGGCCATTTCTAATTTCTGAGGCAATTTCTGACTTCAAGGTGATTTCTAAAAGGCCCCTGCAGCATGAAGCTCAAAGAGAACCATAGCTTAGGTTTCTGTGACTGTGCTGGTTACCGTCAAATTCCACTGAGACTGAAGTACCATTACTTTCTAACTATGTGGCTTTGTGCTACCTTCTTCATGTAACAAGAAAGGGAACACTTGAATTTTATATTTGGGGAAATGGGGAGGAAGATCTCTAGTATCAGTGATAGATAAAACTAATGAGCTATGCCCCTAAGACAGACAAGGAAATGTAGAAAGTTTAAATATTCAGTGGTAAGTAGGGGGGATTGTGAGAAAGGAGGAAAAAGTGAAAAAAAAAAACGTATATAGTGTTGCATATTTCTGAAAATAACTCAGAAGAATTAGAGAAGTATTTTCTCATTTAAAAACATGCATTGTTATTTAGATTTTCTGGTTTTCATTGTTTTAAAGACAATCTCAATGAAACATTGCTTTAGAGGAATAAGTTTGAATAATGTTAAATTCCTCTTTGCAATTTTTGTTTCTGAGATCTTTAAAACATGAAAGTAAATGACTTCATAAGGGCATGTTGGCATTTATTATTTTTTCTGCTTGTCTGATTTGAAATAGGTATATAGGGCAGCAGGTGGTGAGGGTCTGGTGTTTATGAGGGAGAACAGCACGATTTATTATTTTCCTTGGTTGCTACCTTGAACTATGAAAGTAGTAAAAATCCAGGACACGTTTATGTTACAGTGTTATCACAAACAACAATAACAAAACCCTGCAGGACTTTTTCAGACCTCTAGCATTTTTTTTTTAAGCTTGTAAAATTAGATTTGAAGAAACAAATTGTTAAATCAGTCCATAATTTACATTATCAAATTGTTTTCTTTATTGTCTTTTTGGACATTTTGAAAATTCTTTATACACTGGAGATGACTAAGTTGTTCTCTAAATGGTTTAAATAATGTTGAAAGCCAGGGAATCCAAAGATGACAGAATGTTTGCTTTTCTCTTTAACAAGAAATGTCTTGGCTACCGAAGAAGAAAGCAGAACCTTCCTCTGCTGTGCATGAAGGATCTTGTAAACTTAATCTATTGGTAAAACAGAGCACCCCAGTGGTGCTGCCTGTATGCTGGAGCCTTTCGACTATCTTCACTGTTAATAAAAATTTTACTTTTACATACCAAATCTAACCAGGCTTGCCAGCTTTTCTCAATTACTTTTGTCTTTAATACCTTCCTGGAGTATGAAAGAATCTCAATCTCTTGCTGCTCTAGTTGGTGAGATAGGGAAAAAACTATGGCATTAATTCCTTCATGGTGATTAGCATCTTGCCTAAAGAAGGATCCAGGAGGAAAACGATGTAGTGCATTGGCTAAGAGCATTGACTCTGGAGTCACAGGGCATGCATCCGGATTGCGACTCTACCTCTGCACTGGTTGTGCCTCTGGACAGCTACTCATCTTCCTGGGCAAATTCCTTGCTGTATCTAATCGACACCTGGGTATATTTTCTTTTGCATTTTCTTTTATGATTGTTATTGTATGTGCTTCCGATCGTGCATTCCTTGTATATATGAAAGAAATTGATTTTACATATCTATACCAGTGCCTATACCCCTACCTGATGCTTACATACTTATAATCAACTATATACCAGACGTTTGCACTTAAATCATTGGCACTTCACCTACTTTTCTACATCTGTTATCTATTATAATTATTCAAGGGTCAGCAAATCTTTTCTAAAAAGGTCAAGAATAAATATTTGAAACAATGTGGGCCAATGGTTTAATTACTCAATTCTGTCATTGTACCATGAAAATAGTCATAAACAATGAAAAACCAAAAGGGCCTGTGTTCTAATAGAACTTTATTTACAAAATAGGAGGCTGACTCCTAGGATATAGTTTGTTTACGTCTGCATTTTTGATGTTGCTCTTGTTGGGAATGACGGTTTTATATTTGGGTCCTTCTTTCTCATTATCCTAGCCTATATATACTTCCAAATCTTCCCTGATTGACTTTTGCAACGTTTCGCAAGTCTAAGCCCTTCTCTTTGCCCATACAAACACAATTCGGAGTTGTACTCTCCTGAGCTCTTTTATAGGCACTGAACTGCTCCCCTGCCTTCTACTTCTGGTCTTGCCAAGCTAGCTTTCCCAATGATCATAGGAAGATTTTCAAAACAAAACAGGATTGTACAAGATCACTCCTGTATTTTAAGATCTCTGATGATTTTTCCTTGCCTAATGGGATGTGCACAAATGGAAAACTGCTTAACATGGCTTAGAACTGTCTTTAGGACCTGGCTGTCCTTTCCTCCAATTTTGTCTCCTCCTCCTGCTATTATCCATTTGGGTACTTAAATAAGCATATACCAAGAGAACTGGGATTAGATGTGTAAAGAATTGCCTATGAAGGATAAAATGGGGAATTGCAGAAATAGGTGAAGAGAGTTCTTGGATTCAGATGCAGGTCAAATACATAGAGAAAGAAATCAGGAAAGCAAGAGAACTGGATGGGGAAAGCCTCAGCACAGTTACAAGACAGTCCTGGTCAGGCAGGTAGGGAGTCCAAATCAGCCATGAGGTAGCATGTCAGAGGAGTACACACTGAGGAGGAAGGGTCAGCGATTGACGGCAGCTACATCTGACCAGGTCAGGCCTTCATGTGAAACTGCAGTGACTCTCCAGTTATAGCAGATGGACACAGTTAGTTGATTATGCTCCTGAAAAGCAGTTTTTTTTGAGGAGAGTGGCTTGGGGCACCTCCATGGACTTTGCCTTAGCACATAGCCTTCAGTGAACTTCTTTTAATATTCTTTCACGAATGGTGATATCTCTCGCCTCCAGGTCTGTCTGCTATGCTCTCTGCTACTTCTGGCTTTGGTCATCACACTGATTTTCACTTCTTAGTTCTCTTCCTCTAGCAAGACTTCATTAACTATGTCCCAGCCATGCCCTCAGTCATTCCCTAACACCATCAGTATATTTCCCAAGTTACAATCAATTACTTTTTAAAAAATTTTTTAAGTTGTTGATTGACCTTTATTTATTCATTTATTTATATGTGGTGCTGCAGATCGAACCCAGTGCCCCCCACATGCGAGGCAAGCGCTCTACCACTGAGCCACAACCCCAGCCCCACAATCCATTGCTTTTGATTTTGTTTTTGTCTTTAGTAGACAATCTTTGAAAAGGGAAATTGTTCAGGATGTGCCCTTAGATGCCTAAAGTGACAGATACCCACCCATTTGTTGAATGAACAGCAAACGCTCAATTATCCAGTGGAAGGTTAGGGTGACTCTAGTGACATAAATGTGGACAATATGACAGATGGTACATATGCAGTTATGTTTGTGTTAGGAGATTTTCATAGATTTTAATTAGTAAAAACTTTTTATAATTATGATTTATCAGACTCATTTCAACTGAATACGGGCATTCTGTACAGAGAAACACTGGGTTTGAGGCCAAAAGCCTGGGTTCTACTGCTGTTCTTTTTGTTTACTAGCTGAATGACTATGGGATTACATCTTTAGCATCATTTTTCTTTTCAGTGGGGTGGAGATAGTAATGCCAAGGGCCCATGACACCATTTGTGATGCCTTCATCTGCTGGCTTTGTCTGAAGTCTCTCTCCTTTCCCCCATTGTGTTGGAGCCTGCATCAAGGTAGCCCAATGCCCTGTGATTGTGCTGAAAGTTTAGATCATGCAACTTCTTTAGAGAGAATGAGTGATAGGAACAATTTAAAAGCAGTATTCTTCTAATAATTGTGTGTGTAGTGAGTTCAGGTAAATGTATTATTCAGAGAAGTAGTTTTGAATTACATGATCTCTTGAATTATTTTAGGTTAACATTTTGACAGAGTTCAATATCATAGAAAATGGATGATCAATTATGTGGAGCTATAGGGCTGACTACAGTAGAATAGGACCCAGGCCTCCTCTGCTGGGTGTGAATTATTGCGACTGTGTCTTTATGACTGTGTGTTCCAAATGACAATCTATAAACTACAAGAATAGAAACACTAATTTTTAAATTAAACACTAATGTTAATTTAAAATAAGTAAAAAAAAAATAAAACCATAAAGCACAAAATACAATGCAAGTCAAGTGAACAGAACACAATAGGCTGGATTGGAAGAAATTGAACTAGATTTAGAAATTGTAAATGTAAGAAATGTAGGCTCATAATTTTAAAATGACAGCCTAAGATAAGACTAAAAGATGAGAAGGATAAAATGATTAAATGTGTTGAAGAATGCAAACAAGAGGGGGAGATTTAGCTCAGTGGTAGAAGCTTGGCTAGCATGCATGAAGCCCTTGATTCTATTCCCCAGCACCATAGAAAAAAAGAGAATGAAAATAAGAAATGTCAATATTTAAAAAGTAAAGTCTTAGTGACTTGAAAATAATTCAGTGTAGTTGAAACACCATAAAATCAATACCCTTGCAGGAACACTTCTGTCTTAAAGGAAGAGGCCCAGAGCCTTAGACTTGCCATTTCACTGTAGATTTTACCCTCTGTTGGACGCTGCCTGAAGTACACTTGAAATATTCCCTTAGAAACAGGAAGGGGCTGCGGTGTTGTGCACCTTCTCGCCAGCAGAGGGCAGCTGCATAGAAAAAATGAGACCTGCTAAGCTAAAGTGGAGATGTGAGAAGGCAAGGTGTTGATGCTCAGAGATTGCTGTCCTGGAAGGACGCTGAAGTGTGTTAGGAAAGAGGTGTTCTGTTTTCTTTACTTACTTCCAAATACTGCAGCATCACATATTCCCTCGCTACACTTTGGCTTTCGTTTCCTGGGTATTTCTTGCTCAGGATTCAGTTCCAGTGATTTGTTTTTCCCTATTTTTAGCAACTGGAGAGACTCTTTTACTGTAGTTCTTGAACCTCTGCCTCATTTGGTTCTATTTTGCCCCCCTTATTTACTAAAGTCTGAGATCTTTCCAGTTCTCTAAACACACACACACACACACACACACACACACACACTCCTAACTTCCTCCACCCATGCATATAACCTGTACCCACCCACTCATAGACTTAGAGATATGCAATAATGTACACACACACAATTTGTCCTCCCATATGCATACATGTACATGCATATACTCACACATGCATACACAGTCTCTTATACTCACGCATACAACCACTCTGTCTCCACTCATAGACTCATAGACACACAGAACCCATACCCCATCCCATACGTGCATACCTGCGCGCACACACATACACACGCGGAGGTACACGGTCCTTTCCCTTTCTCCTTCTCTCCTCTGGGTGGCTTCTCCCCGCTAGCCTTTCACATCCATCATTGCAGTGCTTCCCATCTGCACCACAGATATAGATTAGCATGTTGTAAATTTATTGTTTCTCTTCCAGGGAGAGTGTTTAAAAAGCTTTTCCCTCGTGCTCTATAAATAATGAATAATTCCATTAGAAATGTGATGGATGGTGTAACTTTTATGCAGAGTTTGTCAAGCTCCATGTTTCATGCATTTACTTTCATGACAGCTCCAAGCCATGGCAGGTAGGTAGCTCAGTGGCCTGACACTGCCAAGTATCCCTTGCCACGTTTCCCAAACTGTATTCCTAGGCTCTCAGGGATAATGCATGCATACTAAAGAGTGAACTGACTCCTTTAATGCAGAACTCTCCAAAGTATTTCATATGATAATTTTCTCAGAACAATGCAGTATTTCAAAACATATTTGGCCAGGAAACCTTATTTTTTTCACTGAAACTTTATATCTCTAAGTTCAGTGTTCCATGGAAAATAATTTAGGAAATAGTATTTGATGACAATAGTACATTATCCTCTGTGATGCAGAGAAACTGTTTAACAATTGCCCTTATTGAAAAGTTCAAATTGACCTCAGCATATTTCCATCAAATTCACACTTCTTTATAATTTCAGTAAAAAAAAAAGTATAATGAAAATGTATCTGAGAGCCAATGTGTGATTCTAAAGTCTCTTGAAATCTTAAAGCAGAACCAATAATTTTTTATGTTTTATATTAAAATGGTTTTCTGTAATATAGGTCTTTGAAAATCAGTGATCTTTATAAGGAAGGTAGTCTAATTATATTTTTACCAGCTATTTCTTTAATTAGAATGTCAGTTCTCACTGCATAATTTAGAAAATGTGTGTGTGTGTGTGTGTGTGTGTGTGTGTGTGTGTGTGTGTTTATCAGCAGAAAGGCAGGAGAAAGAATTTAAATGAATCCCCCTGGGAAGAGACATTACAGACCCAGTGCTAGTGCGGATGGAGGGATATAGCAGGAATGCCTGTGCTCCCCTCTCAGGTTTCCTTTGGAACTTTCACCTGCAATGATGGTCCCTAAATATCCATATATTATACCGAGTCTTCCATATGAGTCCTTTATTTTATTATTAGCTGTACATGACAGTAGAGTCTATTTTGATATATTTATGTGATCATGGAATATATCTTATTCTTGTTAGGATCCCAGTCTTGTGGATGTATATGATGTTGACATTCACTGTGGCATATTCATATAAGTACATAGCAAAGTTATTTCAGATTCATTCCATTGTATTCCCTCTTTCTATGCTCTCTCCCTTTCCTTCATTCCCCTATGCCTAATCCACTGAACTTCTACTCCTCCCTCCCTGTTGTGGGTATTACAGAGAACATTTGAACTTTGGTTTGTTGGGATTGGCTTATTTAACTTAGCACCATAGTCTTTCACTATCATAGTCTCCAGATCCATCCATTTATTGGCAAATGTCATAAAGTCATTCTTCTTCATGGCTGAGTAATAGTCCATGATGTATATAAACCCCATTTTCTTTATCCATTCATCTGTTGATGGGCACCTAAATTGGTTCCATAGCTTAGCTCTTGTGAATTGTGCTGCTATAAACACTGATGTGGCTGTGTTCCTGTAGTGTATAGATTTTAAATCCTTTGGATATATACCAAAGAGTGGGATAACTGGGTCAAATGGTGGTCCCATTCCTAGTTTTTGGAGGAATCTCCATATTGCTTTCCAGAGTGGTTGCACCAATTTGCAGTCCCACCAGCAATGTATGAGTGTACCCTTTTCCCTACATCTTCACCAACATTTATTGTTGCTTCTATTCTTGATAATTGCCATTCTGATAGGAGTGAGCTGAAATCTCAGTGCCTCATCACCACCACTATGGTTCTTGGGCCTCCGAGTGTACATTTCCTACAAGCATGAGCACCTCACCTCTTCTGTAACAGGTCATTCTACTTTGGGTAACATGTTTGCCTTGAGCAGAAACGAGTTCCCGGAGGAATCCAGCCTTCAGGCAGCACTAGCATTTTATTTTCATACATAGTATCCATCTCTACTCTTTAGACTAGTGGTGAATTTGCCAGGTTCTATTCCTATATTTCTAACGATAATTTCTGTTTTCCTTTTGATTCTCATCTCTCTGTACACCCTTTGAAATTGGTATAAACTGGGCAGATTTTAGTATGCTCTTCTTATTTGATTGATTTTATCTTGTGTCCAAATACGCTAACCCTTCCTGAATTCTAGGTGCATATTTCCAACTTCCTGTGAACATCTCTGCCTACAATTTTCTGGGCTCCTCAGACTTAGCAGAGGCAAAACTGAGCTCACACTTTTGGTGACTCCTTCCTTTTAGGAAACATCACTCAGCTCCCTCAGTTCCTTCAGAAAATGTGAATCCCTCTATCATGATACTGTCAGTTAATTGCAATAAATCTAACATGTGTGGACTTCCATACACATTAGGATCATTTTATAAGACTAATTTTCACAAAATATTAGTTCCTAGTGAGGAATTAACCTGTACTGAATATGCCTGTTGGGTGCTATTTGCTGGAGTTTTCAAAGACATTCCTGCTATGAGATTGTCTGCTTTTCATGAGGAGAATGTAACGTATACACAAGTCATGACTAATGCATGCTGGCATTACTGATTATATATAATGTTTGGGCTTAAAAAACTTTCCCATCCCCCTAAACTGAAATGTGCTTTACTTGAAATTTATGCACTTAACAAATGTCAAGCCAGTGTCACCATCTCATATGAAAATGGCTGTTTCCAGATAGCCTTTGCCAAGAACATATTCTTCAAACAAGATGTGTCTTCCACCAGAAGAGTACATTTAGTGCAAAAATATCGCACAAAAGTTAATACTTTGTCAAGGCCGTTGGAGAGTTTGTCTCAGTAACCAGTTTCTCCTCCACAGGGGTTGTCTTATCCTGGCTTCAGATATTAATGGTTTAGAAAACAGTAAAAAGGCAGTCCTCCCTTCTTTGCTCATTTCTTTGTTGCCATCTTTTCAGAATAAGATCATCCTGGACCCCATGACGTTCAGCGAGGCCAGGTTCCGGCCGTCCCTGGAGGAGAGGCTGGAGAGCATCATCAGCGGCGCTGCGCTCATGGCTGACTCCTCCTGCACCCGCGACGACAGGCGTGAGCGCATTGTGGCTGAGTGCAACGCAGTGCG
The DNA here is from genome assembly GCA_028644305.1 of Xerus rutilus. Lineage (NCBI taxonomy): Eukaryota > Metazoa > Chordata > Mammalia > Rodentia > Sciuridae > Xerus > Xerus rutilus. The sequence continues at coordinate 19,690,183 of CM053411.1, read as the reverse complement.
GCAGGCGCTCCAGGACCTGCTCAGCGAGTACATGAATAATGTAAGTCCTGGGCTCTTGGTCCTGGCGTCTCAGTGGATTCCCTTCTGCGATCTCGTGGCTGTTAAGAAAGCATGTGTAGCACCAAAAGAGGACAAGCGTTCTCTGAAGAGTGTCAGGTGAAACTAGAGATCCGCTTTGGGACAGCCTGTGTCCTGATTTTGTTTCAGAATGCATGTTTAGTTATTGAAGAGCTTGGTGGAGACTGCTATCTTAGGAAAATTCGCTTTTCACATAAGTGATTACTTCTTGGTCATTTTAGTGGCTGCAATTTGATTGTTAGGATTCCAGTTGGTAAAGGTAAAATGATTGATGGAGACAATGGAGATGCGGAGTTCTCTTTCCCCAAGTGCACTGTGAATGCTAAAGATAGCTATGGATGCTAATCATAGACCCTAAATGGGTTTCTAAATGTTTATGTGGGGTGGAGTTCTAGCTGCAGTAAAACTTAGAGAAGTTTTATTGCTTCATTATACAAGAGGGAATTCTTGTAAGAGTGAATTTCTAAGTTTTAAAGTCAATATGAGCAGCATCAGTTGTATTGAGGACCAGGCATTAACCATCCTCTCCTCTAGTTACAAAATGTTACAGTTTTGTATACCTTAAACTGCAAGATGGAAACAAAATTCATTTTTTTTTACTTTGAAAGGTGCTATATTATGGTTGTATTGATTTGCTACATTTATCTAACTGAGGTAATTCCCAGTGCTTTCAATAGTAAATGATCCAGAGCCATGTCCTGGACTCTTTGGATTGTGACAATTCCGTATAAATTGGGGAAAAAATGTAGATCAAGTCAGATCTGGATGTTTTATGTTGAATGAATGTCCTCTGTAGTGGTCAGGTAGGTAAGACATTGAAAATCTTCTCACAGCTTTTGAAATCTATGCTGGTATTGTTAGAGTACCCCGAGGCAGTGCTGAGACAAAGAGCCCTTCAGCACCTTTACCAGTCCCAAGTCAACATGTGCAGCTAGCCTTTGTGCAGCTCATGGGTCAAGCAAGGAGTAAGCATTGGCAGTGACAGTGCTGCTCCTGCCAGACTCTCCAGAGGACTTTATTCAGAAAGCAAAAGGATATGTAATGAGAGCACCCTACAAAGTAAAAATCAAAATCTGTTTTCTTCAGATTCTTTGATTTTGGAAGACTTGCCCATTTTCAGCACACAAAGAATAAAGTGTGGATGCATCCTGTGGTTCCCAGCTGCTCATGAGGACTTCTCTCTAGGACCCTGGATGACCAGCACTTTCTGTGATTTTGGTCTGTGGATGTGATATAGGGTTCTGTTAGAAATGTTGATTGCCCATGTCTCCATTCCTGAACAAGTCTTTTGAATAGCAGATTTGTCAAAAAAGGGTGTATATCAAATCTGTGATTCTGTTTCTTGTTGTTTTTAGCAAAAAAGCAAAGGGCTAATTACTTGTCTGTGGAATTTGGTTTTATGTTACGGCATGCTGGTATTTCTATCAGTGAATGATTATTGACAAAGAAGGAAGCTGGAACTACAGAGATGGTGATGGTTGAAATCTCAGTATAAATAATTCAGGAAAAAAGTTTGTTCCTGTGAATGGAAATCACTGACTGTGATTAAAGAAGAGTCGATCGAGATGTGACATGTAATTTTCAGTTTGGTGTCCAGAATGCTACCGTCAAGTGGAAGTTTTTTTTTTCAGTGTGAACTCATACAGATCAGCAGAGCTGATGGATTTTGTGTTTTATTGACTCCAGGCTCTCATTTTTTGTTCAGAAACTTGTGATACAGGAATATTTTGTATTTTTATTAAAAGTTGGTTTCCATTTTGACATGATTGCAGAGAATACATAGAAAGGTAAAGGGCTTAAATTTTAAAGTGTATAAATTTTATTCATATTGAACTATCAGAATCAAGGCCTGAAACAAAAATCATCCTATTTGACTTTTATATTAACCATATAAAATTTAGTTGGAATTCAGACTATTTTGTTGATTTCAAGGTAGAATTGGAGGCAGATAGACTGTCCTGTCCAGTGTACTTATTCTACCACATAAAATCAATTTATATTTATTTTATTATAGCATATATTAAAATGTTTTTGGTACCAGGGATTGAACTCAGAGGCACTTAACCACTTAGCCACATCCCCAGCCCTATTTTGTGTTTCATTTAGAGACAGGGTCTCACTGAGTTGCTTAGCGCCTCACCCTTGCTGAGGCTGGCTTTGAACTCGCAATTCTCCTATCTCAGCCTCCCAAAGTTCTGGGATTACAGGCATGCACCACAGTGCCCAGCTAGCATATATTAATTTTTTAGAATGCATACACATATATGCTTTGACTGAAAAATCTGTTGCAATTAACAGCAGCCAGTCAAGTATTCCTGGGTATTATATTTCTTTTTCGATTTTGTAAGCTTTAGGGATAAAGATACTATCAAATTATCACCCCACAGGTTTTTATCCTAATATGATAGGCAATATCATTAGGATAAAAAAATCATTAAACCAAAAATATTTAAAAATTGGCATAACTGATATTTCTGGCTTCTAAAATTTTCCTGCTAAGTCCCTGGTGAAAATTTAACTCATAGTACTCCCTTGTAGCCAAAGCTGCTTTAAAACCTTGTATATGCCCAGTGGCAGGGACTAAAGAGAGAAAGAGACCGCAGAGAGCTGCTGTACACTGAGCAGGAGAAGGCAATCTTCTTGGTGCCTGGGCTATGGTCTGACCCATGGTGACTCTGAGCTCAGTAGGATTTCAGCTCCTTGTTAGATCTATTTCTACAAATGTATATTCAAGTGAATGAATGTTTCTGTTTATGATTTGAGGAGATAACATAAATTGTATACTTAAAAGAAACAACAGTATGAGACAAAAGCCCAGGTAAATAGACACGTGGTGAAAATTATTGTAGGAATAATTTTAGGAAAGCCCTGAGTGGTTATATCTGAAAATGTCAACTTTCAGATATAACCCAAAGTGGAAAAGTTCTTAAAAATAGTCTTCCTTTAAATAGACCATCACTATTATACACCTGTGGAGATGGATGGGTATAGACTCTTTGCAAAAGGACAAGTGACCTATAAGTGTAAATTTAGAACAGTGCCATCAGTGTTGTTGTTGGAATATTATGCTGAGTATTATAAATGGTTTCTAATTATAATGATCACATACACTTTCCTCTGGAGCTTATAATTTTTACACAGATTTGTTTGGGGGTGGAAACTTTTTTTTCATTAAAAACAAAAATCTTAGAAGCAACCCCACAGATTGGATACAAGTAAGCATGGTATTTTGTTGATAAGAATTTTGTGATTAAAATTTAGAATATTTTATTTATTCAACAAATATGCACTGTCTCCTACCTAGCTCCTTTGTGGCAGACATTGTTCCAGTCTTCTGGGGATATGGAAATGAGCAAAACAAAGTTCTTGGCTTTCATGAAGCTTATATCCAGAAGGAGGAGACAGATGATAAATGCATAAGTAATTTGAGTAAGCGCTATTTCAGTTGGTGATAAGTGTAAAAGGGAAATAGAGATCCTGGGAGGTAGGAAGTTTGTGGAGCTGCTGTAAGGAGGGACTGACTGGGAAAATGAGAAGATGACACATCAAAGGTGAGGGGACAGAGAGCATTGAGGTAGAAGGAGCTAGGTGGAAGGACTGGGCCTTGCTCTGAGGACCCAGGAGAGCCAAAATGGTTGTGTAAGTGAGGAGGGGTTAGTAGGAGATAAAGTTTGCGAGCCAATAAAGTGTCAATCTGTGCAGGGGTTCATGCACTACTATATGGAACTTGGCTTTCATTCTAATGGAATGGGAGGCCATTGGAGAGTGTTGGCAGAAAATGCTGTGATTCAGGTGTGTAGATCAGGCTATAAAATGCCAGGGTGGAGGGCAGGTGAGGAGGCCCTGGGCCTTGGAATACTTCATGAGAGGGTGGTCTCCTGGCTTAGAGGTAGCATGGAAATAGAGTGAAGTGTCCAAATTCTGATTATTTCTTTAATAAAAGTATGCTGATAAGTAACCAGAAGAAAGATTGTGTCTGTATATCCACATAAAGTAGACATTGGACATGGTGAATGACAATGGCAGACCTGTCAGCTGCAGATAATATGATATCTTCACTTGGTTTTAGTTGCACAGAAAATTCTGATTTACTCAGATGTAGTAGCAATTTATAAATATCTTACTTGGCAATGCCTGCATACTCTTAGACAGATTGCATTTGAAAGGGTAGTTAAATAGAAAAATTTTGTTCCAAAGTTCTATTACCAAAAATGTCTAAGTACAGTTCACATTCTTATAAATATAAAAGACTAGGCAATATAATACTTACTCCAAATACCAAACTAAAAGGCAGAACTAAAAGATGAAAAATTAATACTTATTCTAGGTACTAAAACTATAAATGCAGGACAATAAGAAGCACTAAGCCATTACTTTTTTTATGCACAATTCACTGTTCAGCCTTGATGAGAATATGTGACGAGCAGATGTGCCTGGACCTTGTTGTGTGTTGTGTTGCTATACAACCTGGTTCAATTTTATGTCTAGACTCTCCATGTAGCTCTAAATGTTTTTAAAAGATTAATGGAGAACTATAGTTTTCTTAAAAAATCATATTATGAGAGTTCAACTGCTTGTACAATGATGGCAGAGATCTTGTTGATATAAAGTAACAACTTGCTGGGTTAAAATATAGCAAGTTGCTTTTTATTCATATTTTTTAAAGATGATTGAAATTGTATGTTTTTTAAAAAGATTTGGATCCAACTTTTTCAAATTTCTTAAAGCATCTAATGTATCCCCTAACTTGTAAACCTCTAATGTACAGGTATTAAAAGCACACAAAGACACATGTTGTCACAGCCTTACCTCGGAATTGCAACTTAAGGTCCCAGTGGCTCCTGATGGGGCCCACTTCTGAGGGCTTGAGGATGGGTGAGCTCTATAAAGTCATCTGTGTTCCTGTTCCAAGGCTCGCAGCCCAGCTGTGCTCCTACACATTGATTCTCAATGTGGTATGAGTCATAGGTGAAGTGCTGCTCAGGGCTCCTGGGCCTTAGAAAACTGTGGCTTTTACACTGTGTTTTATTTTTTGTAGTAAACAAGAAATATATGTTCATTGAAATGAATAAAAAGTAAAGAAAGAAGAAAACATTATTTACAATCTCAACCTGGGTGAAAAAGCACTGCTAAAAATTTGGTGTAGGTCTTTCCAATGTTTTTGAGTGTTTACAAGTGCTTTATTACACACACGCACACACATACAGAATGTCATGCCTTTTTTTTTTTTTTTTTTACAAAAGATGGACTCATTGTAAATGGTGTTTTATAATCTATTTTCTTTACTCAACATATTGTGAATATGTTACCATATCAATAAACATTCTCTAACAGTATTTTTATTGGCTGCATAGCATTTTATTGTATGCATATATAATAATTGATTTACAAGCAATGCATTTTAAGTGTACTTATGGAAAAGATGTTGATAAACATTAAGTGAGGAAGACTTTTCACACTATCAGTATAGTGTTCTGATTTACACTCAAAGCATGACAAAGAAACAAAATAGGAAAGGACTGAGAACAGAGCTTTATAGTTATATAGTTTAGGGGATTCCTGGAAAGTTTTATGAACTTTTGCACATAGAGAAAACTTAAATGCCCATGAGATTCTATTCAAAATTATTTTATGTGTATTTTTCTGTATTTTGTCAATTTCCTGTTTAATTTTTATTTATCAAATTTTCTGAATCAACTATGTTCTGTAGCAGTACTCACAGGGTCTAGAACAACTAGTGGACACGTTCAATACTTGGGTTTGATTGTGGTGTCCCAGAGAAGTACTGAAACCTGAAAGAATGGTCATCAGAGGGATGAGTTTGGCATAGGAATTGTCACCTTGCCATATTTCTCCAAGATAATAAGGCAGGAAAAAGACCCAATTAGTTAGTTGTTATTACTTAAGAATAAGGCTAATTGTTGGTGCAACAAAATATTTGTTACCAGTATAATCTAGGCCTTCTCATTTTTCTCCCTTCTACTATTATGCAGAAGAGGGTATGAAATCCACAAAAGCCAGTTTGGTTAATTATGTTAATGTGAGGAGAGGGTAGGTTGGGGAGCCAAACTCCTAAAGTTGAGAGTTTATGGTTTCTCCCATATGCGGAAGCTAGGAAAAAGGAAAAGAAGAGGAGTGGGGGTTGGAATCTCATGAAAATGGGAGGGAGATAGTAAGCTAATTATAGGTTTTTTTCTATTGGAAGATTTGGCTTAAAACAGAATAGAGGGGCTGGGAGCATAGCTCATTGGTGGAGTGCTTCCCTAGCATTAGCTGAAACTTGGGTTCCATCCTGAGCACCACAGAAGGTGGAGTGATAAAACCAGAAAAGACAGTGATGTTTAAAGTGCTTATGGGCCATATGTGACCTGTTGTCATTCTTCCCAGGACTGGCCCTCCATTCTAATGAGAAATTAAGAGTTGCCGTAAAGGATTGGCATCTTTATTCAGTGGAAAGACTCTTAATATCCTATACCTGGTACCTACACGGAGATTCTCCTTGCCTTTTCCATATTCATGTCTTTTCTCCTCCCTTGTTCAGTTCAGGTACATTTAATAACCTGAAGGCAGCTTCATGTACATTTAATGACCTCACCTCTATTAATTTTGAACTCTAAATTCATCTGTGCAATTATGTTCCCCATATGAAACTTTTACTTCCATGAAGAAACAGTTCTTTACTTGTTTTTACTTAACATTTTGTAATCAGACATTTCTCAAAATAGAATCAAGTTTCCAACTCTTTGTTCAAAGAGTGAAATTGTCCTTCATATCTGCTATTCCAAAGAAATATGGTTAGTATGGGAGTCTTTCAGAGAGTGCTTTGGACTTTTGTCCTTGAGTCATGGCATGTACAGTCCATCTTCCTGCATTTCCAGGTAGCTTTCAGGGCATCTCCGAGAGGGACCTTGGAATTAGAAAAGGGAAAAATAGACTTTTAAATTTCTTCTTACCATCCTTCATCTATTATTGTTTTCCTTTCCTAATGGTATTCATCTGGATTTGTTGTAAAGGGATCTCAGAAAGCCATAGGACATGTAAGGTGGCACTGACTAGACACAGATGGTGGGAGAACATCCACCACGCTGGCAGGACATATTCCCTGGGGAGAATAATGAGGCTAAGAGTGGAAGAGAGATTTGCCAGGTTCTGAGGTTCCACAAAGCACAGGTGCATTGGCTTTGAGAGGCTCTAGGAGGACAGCCAGACTAGCCAGTGCTTGGTTGGCCTTAAGGTGATCTGCACACAGCATCCAATGTGACTATGGAGCACTCAGAACCATGCAAAGCAAATCCAGGTTCTGAAAACAAAATCCGACCCCCACATCCAACTTCTAATTTTTGCCCTCCAACTCTGATTCTAGGACCTAAAACCCATGGAATCACATTTTAGAGCTATAGGATAGTATCCTGTAAAGTCTGAACAGTAAAGTTCTAAACTTAAGGAGCTCCTTGTTAACTTCTTGACAATGGAAAAAGAGTTTTGAGAAAGCAGCACTTGGCTCTCCCTCCTCTACTCCTGCTTTCAACATTCTCTCTCTCTCTCTCTCTCTCTCTCTCTCTTCTTTCCTCCCTCCAGCTCTTTCTTCCTTCTACCAACTGTGCCTGGTGAAATTCTTAAACATTCCTTCATATGCATGGATAAATTTATAGGAATGTAGTAAAATTGCTAAGAGGCAAAAAAATGATAAAGTAATATACTAGAGGTAGGACTGTGGATTTCTCATGGTCTAGACTTAGGCTTTTTTTTTTAATATTTTTTTATAGTTGTTGATACATCTTTATTTTTCTTTATATGTGGTGCTGAGAATCGAACCCAGTGCCTTACACATGCTAGGCAAGCGCTCTGCCACTGAGCTACAACCCCAGCCCATAGACTTAGGCTTTAAGTGGGGCATATGTACAAAGGACAGTGTACAAGTCTGGAGACCCAGCTGGATGGCCAGTCACACTAGACCTTGGAAGAAAGCCTGAATTCCCAGATGGTGACAATAATTGAGCAGATCTAAGAAAATAAAGCTTTCCTACAGAGAGGGAAATGGGAATATGTGCTCTCCTGGCCTTTAAAGATCAGGGAAAAAGTGCTTCTTCCTCCAGGACTTTCTAACCACAAGCCAACAACCATCCCTTATCAGGACCAGAAAATGCATCCCAGCATGCCTCACCTCTATTCATAACTGGATGCTGGGTTTTCAGGTACTTGGTAGAAGCAAATATCAATGCCCTCCAGAGGAACACACTGTAGATCCCAGAACTCAAAAAATCTCCAAAGATGAAGTGACAAAGAACAGAAGGTGGCATTCCAGAATCACCAAAAGCAAAATCAGGCAAGCCACAAATAAATGAGACTTGGTATAAACAACAACTATAGGTTAGACTTAGAAGGGCTACAGGTTACAATTATTAGGTACAGATTATAAAATAACTTTAAAGAAATTGAAGAGTGTGTTGGAAATGATGAAAGAGCAAGAGAGTCAGAATTGATGGGTCATACTTTGTAGGCAGTATTAGGAGATGTGGTGGTGCAAGGAGATGGTATTATTTGAAAAGGGTAGGCGGAATCCTGAACTAATGAAGAAGACTTGGTAGTTGAGAGTTGCATTAGTGAGCTTTTTGTCACTGTGACCAAAATGCCTGACAAGAACAACTTAGAGGACGATAAGTTTATTTTGGCTCATGATTTCAGAGGTTCTGTCCGTGCTTGGCCAATTCCATTGCTCTGGGCCCATGGTAAGGCAGAACATCATGGCAAGAGTGTGGAGGGAGAAAGAAGCTCAGGAAATTGCATCCAGCAAACAGAGAGAGTAGCCAGTGTGACAAGATAAAATCCCCAAGAGCATTCCCTCAGGGATCCACCTAGTCCAGCCATGTTCCACCTTTCCACAGTTACCACTCAGTCTATCAAGTTAAGATGGACCCATTAGGTTATAGTTCTTATAGTCAATCACCTCTGATTATTAATGCAGGAGCTTTGGGGACACCTCATATCCAAACCATAACAAGTGTCCAGCCTTTGCTATTCAGAATGATGCTGTCCACACACTCTTGCTCTGGTGTTGATGGTCATCTTTTAGCAAGAAGATAAATAAAATATATAAATATATATTTCCCAGCTGAAAAATTAAATTCTAAGAATTCTAGTCAGTTTTTTTTTCATTATCAGATAAACCCTTCACTACATCCTTGAAATCTGTTTCTCAATTATACAAGGTCAATCGATATGAGGAGGAAGAAAAAGAAGCATCGTGAGATAGTAAGGGATGTTCTTAACTTGGTGAACAGGGCTTGTTGACAGCATCATCAGATTTGGCTGTTGTAGTTAAGGCAACCTGGACAGCACAATCCATCAACTGATCTTGGAAGAAACTTTCTGGTTTCTCAAGGAAGATTTCACAAAACTGTCACAAAACTGTCACAAAACTGATAATCAGCATGCTTTCTTCAAACAGATAAGCCTAGAGAAAAACCTTTTGAGTGTTAGAAGTATACAGGATACCACAAACTCTGGATTTCTCTTTCCATGATGGATTGTTCCAAAGATAAGCCTCATAAAGCCTTCTTGCTTGGGTCTAATGATGCCTTGAACCCATTCTGATAAGCATTTCTCTTGATTCTTTTAGGATATCATTACATTCTCACAATCATGCATTTCAGTGATGGTGATATCTTTGCACATCTCAGACACACCAAAATTCTTTAATACCTCAGCTTTGCACTTAAGACCCCTCTGATTTCAATGTTTTCCCCAAACTGCATAGATGACTTCTCCAAGTTTTAGCTCAACTGTGTTCCCTTGATTGCTTTGGTACATTTAATTCTGCAATTGCACCTGCTGCACTTCAAAATTATATCATTTCTTTGAGTTGTTATTATCTGTTCCTCTACTGAAATTTAACTCTCATAATCAGGAATAGGGCATTGTTCACAATCCCACAGTAGCTAGTGTATCTAGCATGACACATAAAAAGCTATAAATAAATATTTTTGAATGAATGAATAAACTGTCTTTCATTTCCCTCTAATAATAATAATAGTGATAATAAGGAACAGGAGGAGGAGCAGGAGGAGAACAAAAGAAGAAAGAGAAGGGGGAAAAGGGAGAAGAAAGGAGTAGTAGAAGCAGTAGCAGCAGCAGCAGCACAACCAATATATTTTGAGGCCACTGAATCCCGTGTCATGGAATAAAATGATTCCTCTTTTTTCTCTACCACGTGATTACAAAAAAAAAGTGAAAAGAAATAGCTCAGGTCAACTCCACATGGTTTCCTCATGCCTCATTTTGCAGTACCTAGACCTTTCTCTGTAGTTAAAGCTTTATTAAAATCCCTAGTAGAAGCCCACATCAATTTTTTTCTAGAAAGACCTGAAATGATCCCAGTAACAGCAAAGTGAAAATGATACAAAGCATGTCATTTTCTTGCTTTTCAGTTCAGAGAGCTCCACCAAGCCACTCCCTCTTATTTCTGTCATTTCAGGTTGACCTGTTTTGACAATCCCTAGGGATATCTTTGAGGGGCAGGAGCTGGATCATTTTTAGTTCCTATAGCTTTCTACAAGTTGGATGAGAACTTTGGAAATTACTTAGCCCATCACTTCCCGAAAGACACAAAAGTGTTTCTCTGTGTACCTAAAGAGAGAAATCAATAGAAGTCAACAGTCACAATACAGCTTTTGAAAATCAGGTGCTCTAAACTGAGTGTGGTGACGCACATCTGTAATTCCAGCACAGGAGGATCCCAAGTTCAAAGCCAGCTTCAGCAATTCAGCAGGGCCCTAAGCAATTTAGCAAGACCCTGTCTTGCTAAACGTAAAAAAGGCATGGATCTGGCTCAGTGATTAAGTGCTCTGGGTTCAATCACTGGTACACCACCACCAACAACAACAAAAAACAAAAAGGAAAAAAAAAGAAAGAGAAAATTAAACACTCTGTCCCCAGAATCCCAGCTCAGACTACAGAATAATGGTCTCAGAGGAGTTTTTAATCTTCAAGTCTGGCAAATACTCCAGATGGTTCTTATAAATAGACAAGTTAGGGAACCCTTGATGTAATAGGTCAGTGGATCAAATCAAGTGTTGGTTTAATACTGCACAGGTTTAAAATGGGTTTTCTTTTTGTGAGTAGAAATAAATACTATTGTGAGAAACGATCAAGTACTATATCTCTTGGGAATTCTTTTCCAAGCTGTGTGTTGCTCAGCCAGAACATGTAAGATATCAGAGAAGACTCTTAAGCTGGATGGTTAATCTCTTTTTTGAATTTATTAGTCATAGACAAGCAGATCATCCTGTGAGCTGCTAATTGAGGGGTAGCTATTTTTTTAAAAAAATTGAAACTGTCTATCCTCACCACCTTCAAACACTCATCTTTCTATATATCTATTCCCCTATCTGTAAAAAGATTTGGAAGGACTGTGCTCTCAAGAAGAGAGAACTAAAATATGCAGTCTCACTTATTATTCAGAAATTCTCCTTCTTAATAACTTAATTGCTGACTTCAGTTTCTACGAACTCTGCCAGTTTGGCTGCAGCTGGGAAATTTACGTCAACCCAGAGCTATGCTTTTGCCAGTTTACATCTCAAATTGAGCTTTTGCTCTAGATTATTTTAATGCCTATTCTAGGGCAAAATTTCCAAGAAGCAGTAACATTTTGCTTGACTTCTCTAGGAAATCTTAAATCCGTGTATGGAACCCACATATGGAAATCTTGAGAAACATATTTCAGGGTCCTAACCCAGTTCTAAAATAAATGAACCTACAGGGCTGCAGCTTGGGAAACTAGATTTGAGCAAGATTTCCAAGATTTCTTCTGCTTCTATTTCTGGATCCACCTTGGACTAGGCCAGCAGAGAGGGCTAACATGACTTAATCTCATTAGATTCATGGGTAGGTATCATAATTTCCTTTTCCTGTTCCTTCTAAACTATCTTTCTCTACTCCCTGCTATGGAACCATTGGAGATCTTTGTAGGCCAACATCCACCCCTCCACCCCCCACTTAAGTGACCCAAGGGACAACATTGGCATATTTAGTGAATTTCACCTCAATATATTACAAAAGAGAAAACATGGGCCTTTATAATTATTTGTTCTGCACACTTGCATGTTAGAAGAAATCAGTTATGTGACCTTTAGTCTAGTAGCTAATTTCACACTTTCAATCCTTGAAAAATAGGCAAATTCTTTGGGAAAGCTATTTTTCTCTGTATTCATGAGACTTAAAAAGATTCTCTGAAATTCATCTTATCACTGACATTGCCTGATTTTATGTGTCTTATTCCTTCTGTTTGTCTCCTTTCCATCTTCTAGTTTATCTGTCTCCATTAGTAAAACATATAAAACTACATCCTTCCCTTTATTTTTTTCAGTTTTTCTTGGATTTTTGAAAGATTATCAACCATTTTCATAAAGGCCCTGCATTTTGATTTGAGAACCTTTAGATAAAAATTAGCAACAGGTTCACTTGAGGGATGGGGGAGACAAGTAGTTAAGGAATTTCTCAAGGTCACAGGGCTGCACACAGATAAAATCCCAAGAAGCTCAGGTCTTCTGATCTCTGTATTGCCACTCTTGGATTCTTTTCATTGATTTGTGTTGTACATATTAATGGATCTAGATATAACATTGATTTTTTGCATTCTCTTTTCTCCATTTAAAGCCCTGCACTTTGTATTGCTGTATTTTCAGTAATTTTTTTTTTTTAGTTCTCTCAGAATTAGAATCCAGAAAAATCTTCTTTCTCTAGAACCCAGTAGAACCCTGTGAGAACTCCAAGTACAGGTAACAGATAACACAGTCTTGCAGGACATCCATCAGAATTCATGACAGAGGAGCAAAGAAGAGCCTTTGTTGGGAGGAGTAGGGTATAAATGGAATCAGATAATTGAATCTGATTTTTCTTTTTCAAGAATACAGACTCTCATGACTTCATTCTCCAGGTAAAGGCTGTCGGTTTTGTAGGAGACAAAGGAAGAGACCATAACCACAACAGCCAGCATTCCTATGCCACCTTTTCTAATTCTCCAGGTGCTCAGGTCCATGGTTCTGTGCTTAACTGGCCAAGTCTGTCCAAAGACCTGACTTTTACCCTTTTCTGAAAATAAACCTCTAATTGCCTGCAGCTTCAAGTAAGAGACATCTGGTAGTTTGCTTTAAAAAAATATATATATATATATATACTCAATATTTATCTAATGGACAGACAGAGGTCCAGTTGCTTTTTAAATAGTTTCAACAGATCATCCTTCAAAAGTAATCTCATCTTTCTCTTGAAAAAGCTGTTGTCTCAAATATCTGCATCTTTAATGGTTTTGCATGTAAATCACATTGTTCTGAGCTTCTGTATTTCTAGCTGAGGATTCAGCTTTCTTGGCCCTGCTAAATGAGCTAGCTCACATCTCTCTGATATCTGGTTGTTTTGTCTTATTGTTTCTGTCCTTAAAGATTGATGCCCTTAAAAGAAAATTGCTTTATGGTCATTTAAATGGGGTTTCAGCAAATAGTAGTAATAAATTTGCGTGTTAAATATGCCTTCTGCCGCACCTTTTGTTAAAAGCAAAACAATGAGTTCCATCCATCTGTATGTCCACAGTTCCTGTTGTTTTGTACCCTAACTTGACTTGACCAAGTAGATGAACTAAGATCATCAAAGCATGTTTACAGAGTGAGTTAAGGATAAAGTAGAGGTAAGACAAAATGCATTGGAGTAAAGCTTACATGTGGGAATCCATTTGATCTTCGTACTTGCATTTGGGTGTTCACATCATTCTTAGTGAAAGCATTTAAATGTTTCCGACTTAGACCTTGAAGGAATTGTGGTTGTGAACACTTTGTAGTTAAGTATGGTAACTATAGAAACAGAATTTATGACTTGATAAATAATTCTTAAGAAACTTTGTTTCAGAGTCTATGTGCTACCCTATTCTGCTTAGGAGCTGACAGGTAACAGTTGCACAAATGATAACAAAATGTGACCTTTAGCACTATGTTCAGGAAGAATTGAATCTAGTGTTATTAGCTCAACCTTTTTGTTAGAAATAAGCAATTTTAAGTATCTTTTGCAACATATTTGGAGCTATAGTATCCTTGTAAATGGACCATTCCTTTAGATTTCCTTGTTTTCTAAAAGTCACTTTGAATCAAATAAGATGATCTTTTCACCCTGTGATATTATTTTATATATGACTCTAGCACTTACAGTTTTATATTCTTAAAACTCAATCAAGCATATGAACTAATTATTTGATTTATAAACAGACACATTGATAAATTTATAATTATCAATTCAATGTAGATTATATGAAATCCACATGTGGCTACTAAAAACAGTGGTAAGAAACAAGACAATATTTAATGGTGAGGACAGTCATCAGGGAAGTTCTTGTGAGGTATTCCTAATATGTTAAGATTATTAGCATTTACCTTATTAATTTTTTCTGCAGAATTAATATATCCACCAAATCATTTTCACTGAACCACAGATTATTTATTAGCTAATCACATATAGTTTGGCATATGTCTATATGTGTGAAGATCAATAAAAATTATGTGATTGGTTTATTAGCTTTTGACACTATATTTCCTGGGGCCCTAGGTGCTTCATAGTTCTTGGGAGTAAGTAAGCAACACAGGAATGAGTGTGACTTATGGTTGCCTCTGTTCCAATATCTACTTCTCCCTGAGCAGTCCCAATACTAATTGAATTAAATATTTGGTCTTCATGTAAATTTTCACCTGGTTAGGGCGGGGGTTATTTTGATCTGTTTGAAAAATAACAAAGTGCTTGGTTTATGCCCCAAGACATTTATCTGAAGTAGACAGATAATTGACAGAAAATTAATTACAAGGTATAAATTATTTAGGCATTTGTGATTATATTCCAGATCTGAAACAGAGAAGCCAGGGTCTTTGCTGGTGGACAGGCCTGTCCTGAAATATCCAGAAGGTTCTGAACCTTCATCACTGTTCTGGCTGTCCATTTACACTAGCTGTATAAAATCTCCCCAAGCAAGCAAGGATATGTCTAGCTACCTCTCTGTCTCCACTCAGTGTTTCTCAGCAGCCTTTGGCCAGATCTGTCACTCCCTGGAGCTTCCTTCAACATTCCTGACTCTGCCTTGCCCTCCTGGCCAGGCCTGGCACTCTGACTACGAAGTGTGATACTAGAACTCTTGGCAGCTTCATTTTCACCATTTTCTTTAGAAACTGTCATTTTTTAAAATTGTTAAAACAACATGCACATTGTACTTGGCAACTGAAGTAAGTTTTAATATTCTAAAACATCTCTATGCAACACTTTATTTTCATATAGCATTTTAATCCCTGATAGCCACAGATGAATTGGAGACCTTGTCTTACCCTCTAGTGAAAAATTGATTTATACCAATTCAGTTTAGCAGAAGTAATGTTTATTTACTTGTAGGGTAAATTGATCTGTTTATTTTCTTTAACTCAAAAAATAAATGGTAATTAATAAACTTTAAAATAATATTTTAAAATATTACAGTAACATTTTCTATGTGGCTACTGTCTGACAAGGGCAAGGTAATTTTTAGTTTTATAAATAAAATTTATAATTAAGCATCTTTTAGTCTGTTCAATACAGTGTTATTGCAAATATTATTAAAAATGTATTGAGGAGCTTGGGATGTAGCTCAGTGGTAGAGCACTTACCTAGCATGTGTGAGGCCCTAGCACTCTCCCCAAAAAAACAAGAATATAATGGAATATATTGAGTGTTGTGTATCATTTTATGATTCAATAATATTGAATGTTATACAATCTATGAGTGGCTTGTTTTGCAGCTCTTTAAGTGTTATCCAACCATTAAATTTCTTCCAATTACAAATGAAAAGTTAGTAGCAAGATAGAAATAAGTAGATGTGAATCAGATTTGCAAAGAGATAGGGATGAAATAACAAAGATAGCACTTGAACTATTTGAAAGGTGTGAAGAAATGAGAACAAAAATCAAGAACAAAAAAAATCCTATTTAAAAATTGACTAATTATCTGAAGAGACATTTCTCAAGAGTAGAATAGTGGTTACCAGAGACTGGAGAATATAGTGAGCAGTGAAGATGGAGACTGTTTGGTAAGTGGGTACAACAGTACCAGTTAGGAGAAGTAGTTCTGTTGTTCTATGACACAGTTAAGCTAATATAATTAATATTGCATTGTATATCTCAAAATAGTTCAAAGAAAGGATTTTGAATATACTTGCCATAAAGAAATAATAAAAACAATAATTTAAGGATTTCTTCTTTTTATTCTTTAAAACATTATTATTTATTTCTTTTTAGTTTTACATGGTAGTAGAATGTATTTTGACATATCATACATGGGGTATAGCCTCCCATTCTTGTGGTTGTACATGATGCAGAGTTACACTGGTCGTGTATTCATATATGAACATAAGAAAGTTATGTCTGATTGATTCTACTGTCTTTCCCATTCCCATCCCTCCACCCTTCCCCTCAAATAATAAAATTTTAAAGTGATAGATATGCCTATTATTCTAAGTTGATCTAATGTATACAAGAATCAAAACCTCACATCATACCTCATAAATCTGTATAAATATTGTGTGTCAACCAAAAATGAAATTAATTAATTAGAAAATATTTTAAAATGGAGAGTATACTTTGGGCAACAGGAGTGACATAAGGTAAAGTTTTTTATGCAAATGTGAATGATAGCCTCTGAGCATGGTAGCACACTAGCTTTATTAAATTAAAGGACTAAACAGAGAAAAATGAAAGTAAGTTTGCAAAGAAAAGTTAAGATCAGATTACAGAGACCTAGTATTTCAGATTAAGAAATGCATACTTTGGTTTGCTATGTAGTTGTTTACTAAAATTTTTTTTTTTTTAGTTTGAACCTGGGAGTGGAATTGAGGAACCTGTGCAGTATATCACAGTATTCTCAGAGTGCCAATGGAGACAGGAGACGATAGAGACAATAGTGACTCTTGAGAAGCGTCCATATAAAAAATGAAGGGAGAATTGAAAAGAGAAAGACAGATTAAGGAGAAGGATCAATAGTAACTTGATGACTGATTTTTTTTTCTCCTAGAAGATAAAAGGAGAAAGGAACCTTTATTATTTATTCATTGAGTTAATATATCTCTAAGTTGAGGATGATCAAATTTGTTGACAGCATTATTTTTTCAAAACAAAAACCATCTAACAGTGTTTAAAATCTGCTGTATATTGTTTTTGATCATAGGTTGTTATTGTGTAAATATTTTTCTTCATCTGCTGCATATCATATTCACATGGTAGAATGTTCTCATCTTTGAGTTAAATATTTACAGCTGCCAAAAATTCCTGGCATGAAGCATTGTGCAGTCCCACTGAGCCTGTGTTTGTTAGACATCCCAGGGTCCATTTAAAGGCTAGGTCCCTTCACTGATGACTTGCTGTGTAAGCAGGCCAGCATTTGCTTCTCTGGAGTTCTTTATCTGCTCATGGTATGGGGCATAATATATTCCAAGAAGTAATTTTAGCCAGGTGTGGTGGTACATACCTGCAATTCCAGTGACTTGGGAGGTTGAGGCAGTAGTATTGAAAGTTTGAGGCCAGCCTCAGCAACTCATTGAGACTCTCAGCAGCTTAGCAAGACCCTCTCTCAAAATAAAAAATGAAAAGGACTGGTGATGTGGCCCAGTGGTACAGCACTCCTGGGTTTAATCCCCAGTGTCAGAAAAAAAATTTATTTTGGAAATGAAAGACATTGTGTGCGCATGTGTGTACTAGAGAGAGAGAGAGAGAGAGAGAGAGAGAGAGAAAGAGAGAGTGTAATAGTCTTAACAGAAAATTGAATTTGAAGGGGTCATTTAACTTTTTTCATTATATTTTAATTATTATACCTTAAACTGAGTGCTAGCAAGGATTATGAGCATGAGATTCCAGAGATCACAGGAAATACCCCACATGAGGCTCAAGGATCTTCATGAGGGGTGATCTGTGGCCTGAAATCCTTGGTCAGATAGTTCTATGTCTTGTGGTGGTTATTAGCTATGGCTTATTTTATTTTATTTTATTTTATGTTATTTATTTTGGTACTGAGGATTGAACTCATGGGCACTTAACCACTAAGCCCCATCCCCAGCCCCATCCCCCTTCTTTTTTGTATTTTATTTACAGACAGGATCTCACTGAGTTACTTAGCACTTTGCTAAGTTGCAGAGGCTGGCTTTGAACTCACCATCCTCCTGTCTCAGCCTCCTGAGCCGCTAGGATTACAGGCATGCACCACCATGCTCAGTGCTATTAGGTATGGTTTCAATTGCCATGTTGATTTAAGTAGTGACATTTCTATTAGTTAACAGTACTAACATTATTTGGTATCCATTCTACATAAAACACCATTCTAGACACTATGGGGAATATAAAGCTGAATACATTAGCCACTCTCCACATCTTCAAGGAAATTAGACCTGTAGTTTCTAGAAATATACTACACTATTTATTATCTCTGATTTCAAATAGCTCCATTTTGATCATTGTGGTTGTTCATGACATGATGGGAAATAAGGTATTTTGTTGATTAAGATTAATCCAATTCAGATGAAATTCTATACATTATTATTCAAGAACGGAATTATTTCCTATCACAGAACAATGGACAAGTCTGCCCAATTTCCAATTAGCCAGAGCCTACTTTCATTAAATGTAGGTGGTAAAGGTGGTAACAGTGAATCCTATGGCAACTTCAGATATGTGCAAATGCCCTGGGAAGAGTCAACCCCTGGCAGTCCGGTATGAAAGCTCACTGGGCAGTACCATTCTGCCCTTGATGCATTGCTAGGTGATTAATCAATGCTGAAATTAAAGTGGCAATAGCTACCATATCCCTGACCTTGGGGTATATATTACCTCTTCCATAATGAAGCAGATAAATTATAGAACATATTATTAAATATGACTTGTAAGTTCCCAGATTTAAAAAAAAAATCTATGATCACTGAAACCCTGCATGTATTTACTCAATATAAGTCATGTAAGGGTAACCTCATTTCTTCCTTTGTGAGGGAGATGTAACAGGTTCCATCAAAGCCTTTACACATTTTTAATGTCTTTCTGGAAATATCTAGGGGCATTTTGGTGGATTAGTAACCAATTAAATCATTCAATTAAAAATGGGCAATAAATTGATTCCAGAGGAAGATTTATGATCATAGTCTCTAGAAAGTAACAAGGATGATGCTCAAAACAGCAGGACTTGGAACTGGAGATGTTTTGATTAGGAATGACAGTAGGAAGAGGACAGCTATCTTCAATATTAAAGAGTCTTTGGCAAAAGAAAAAAGGGACTTATTCTACAAGATTACCAAAGTGTATGTATGACCAAATAATAATAATAATAATAATAATAACAACAACAATAACAATAATAATAACAATAATATCATTATTTGCCATAAGAGGCAAATACTTTTGTGAAGCCAGAGCGCTCTAACAAATTCTACCAACAGAAACACCTTGAGCTGCCTCAAAATCTGGTGAGTTGTGGCACCAGATCTTTGCTGTACAAGAACTATGGCCATTTGGCAGAGATGCTGTCCCAAGAAATTAGAGCATGAGATTGGCCTTAAGGTTTCCCCTAACCCTGACATTTCTCCTCTGTAAATTTATAGAAATGCATCTATGGGACTTAGATGGGCCCTGTCATCATCAAGAAAAACTCTTTATTCCCTGAGTGTCAGATGTCTAGTTTTTCTTTAGTTCGTTTTATGCACGAGGCTAGTTGAAAAATTAGAGGGACCTTTAGCCTCTGAGGTGATCAGAATGGAATCGATACTTCTTTCCATACTCCTTATTCTTTAGTTCTTGACAGAGTAATTTTGTAATTTGCCTCTTATCTGAGATGTTGGGAAGGAAACTGGCTACAAATGATCAAAGGTGAGGAAGAATTCTTTGTTACAAGAGATAAGGTGGGGTCTTGTCCCCTTCTTCACAGGAAGATTCCTTGCTTGGCCTTTGCAACATAACCTTGCAACTTTGTTTCTGGAGAAGGGAAAGACTGCTAGGCTTTGAAGCATCTGGTGAAGCCCGGATTTCCATTTTGGATTTCTGCTGTACACTTTGAGCTAGGCTATCACTGTAGACTCCCTGGAGGCTTCGACCATTTGGCTGTTAATTAATGCTAACGATCTCGCGATCCTGCGTAAATTTTCTCCAAAGGTTACACTGTCAGTTACATATTTTCTGAGGTTGCCACCAGAAAATCGGTTCTATTCTACAAAGACATTCCTTGTGTAATTCCATTTATCTGTGGAGACAAACTCTAGTATGATTTTTTTTTTCTTTTTTCTTTTTGGTACCAGGGATTGAACTCAGGGCACTTGACCACTGAGCCACATCCCCAGCCCTATTGTGTGTGTGTGTGTGTTTAAATTTTAGGACAGGGTCTCACTAAGTTGCTTAGCGCCTGGCTGTTGCTGAGGCTGGCTTTGAACTCGCAATTCTCCTGCCTCAGCCTCCTAAAGTTCTAGGATTATAGGCGTGCGCCATCTCGCCCGGCTTTGAGTATGATTTTTAAAGCATTAGATTAACTAATAGTTTTTGTTTTTTTTTTAATTCAAGTATATTCCTATGAAGAAAGAACTGTCTATCCTCTGTGTGTGTGTGTGTGTGTGTGTGTGTGTGTGTGTGTGTGCGCGTGCGCACGCGCATGAAGGATTGAACTGGGGGCGCTCAATCACTGAGCCACATCCCCAGCCCTACTTTGTATTTAAATAAAATACAAAGTATTTTATTTTAGACAGGGTCTAAAAGGCAGGGTCTTTTATTTTAGACAGGGTCTCACTGAGTTGCTTAGCACCTTGCCATTGCTGAGGCTGGCTTTGAATTCAGGATTCTCCTATCTCAGCCTCCCAAGCTGCTGGGATTACAGGTGTGTGCTACCGTACCAGGTTAGGAAGATTTTTGAAGCATCATTGACCTGTTTAGAATCCCAAAGAAATAAATACCACTCAATAGTATGAAGCAAATCTGAGCTTCTACTTTCTGACAGAGCAAGTGAGCTTGAAATTTACCTCTTTATTCAAAGTTCATGTGGTTTGACTCATTAATTGCAAAAATAATATGTGATTTTTTAATCTGGTAATTTTGATTACCTAATTATAAATTATAAAATGAAATAGATAATTTTAATATCCTGCGCAATGCAACTCTACAGGATATATATAGGTTTGGTAGTGGTTAGTAATCCTTGTATATGACTGACTCTTAGATAAGTTGTGATTTTATCATTTGAATTCATTTGATTTTTTATTAATTGCATTTATTTCTTAAGAATAAGAGATTTTTTTAAACTCAAAATTTAATTATGAAAAATAAGTTTTTAAATTTTTTCTTTTATCTCTCCAATCCCAAAACCCTATCCCCAGTCTCTGGTAAATGACATTCTACTAGTCTTCATCTATGACTTTTTAGTTTCCACAAACATACGTGATCATGCAGAAGAATGTATTTCTTTCCCATATATTTTTTATTTGTTCTTTTTAGATATACATGAAAGTAGAGTGCATTTTGATGTGTTATACACACATGGAATATAACTCATTCTAATTATGATCCTATTCTTGTGGTTGTAGAGGATGTGGAGTTACACTGGTAATATAAGAATGTATGTCTTAATTGATTTTTTTTTTTTTTTTTTTGGTACTGGGGATTATACTCAGGGGTGCTCGACCACTGAGCCATATCCCCAGCCCTATTTTGTGTTTTATGTAGAGACCGGGTCTCACTGAGTTGCTTAGCGCCTCGCCGTTACTGAGGCTGGCTTTGAACTCTCCTGTCTCAGCCTCCCTAAGTGCTGGGATTACAGGCTTGAACCACCGCACCGGCTTCTTAATTGATTTTTAATGCTGCTACTCAGTGCCATCTGAGGACAAGTGCTAATCCATAAACTATTAAGAGTTCAAAAGATAAGCACAATAATCATTAGCATTTAGAAACTTTGGTAGTAACTTTACATTGCCACAACAATTTCATAGAATTTTACAAAACTTAATCAGCCCACCAAGGGTTAATTAGTTAATTAATTTTTAAAATATGTTTTAGTTGTCAATGTACCTTTATTTTATTTAAATTTATGCAGTGCTGAGAATCAAGCCCAGTGCCTCACACATGCTAGGCAAGCGCACTACCACTGAACCACAACCCCAGCCCTGGTAAATTTTTTTTTAAAGTACTTTTTATCTCAGTTTGAGAAGTATTAATCATACCTTTTTAATGATATCACCCCAAAAGGGAAAAGAACAGATGAGCAGAAAGGACAAACAGAAGTTCCTAAAGGAAATATAGGCCAGCAAATCCAATTTAATGGTTTACAAGATCCCTGATCCAAACACAAGAATGTAGGGCTTTGAGGGTCTGCTCCCCAGATTCCCTCTTTCTTCACCTTATCACTCTGTCAAAAATCCTCAGTGCCTATCTTTCAGATAACTACAGATACCTCTAGGGGACGCTATATTGAACTGCCCATTTTATCTCCCTCTTATATTCTGATAATTTGGTGAGATTAGCTGACAGAACTGAGGACCTGGGGTCCTTTTGGGATCCAAGAGGTCCCTGTGGTGATGAGCCTCATCTACTTATGATTAAGGAGGAGGATGGCTTAATCCTGCAAAACCAGATTGCATAACATCAGCCACAGAGGCCACCTGGGCCCAGCCTTCCTCTCAACTCTCTGCTCCAATGTCCTCTGTCCTCTGTTGCTCTGAAAAGGCCCGCCTTATAGTTTCACAGTGACATGAAGGGAAATGATGGAAGAAGAGAACCAGCAACAGGAAATGTGGGGTGGAGGGGTGGAATCTAGCTGTGTGATGTAGAAGGAACTAGTGTACTTGGTATTTAAGGATTTGCAAAACCTTAAAATTAGAACCACTAAAATCTTTATGCTTCTGTCTTCTATCCTTAGCCACCTCTCAGTGGCCTATGCTGAAGTATTAGAGTGTGAGATACTTTATTTTTCTTACTTCTAGTGCAATCAAATTCAATCTTTAGTTTTGGTTTTCATTTTTAAAGTATCGTCGCAGCTTGAACTGCTGGTGTAAATGGGCTGCTTACTGAAGGATGTTCTATCCATGGGCACTATGGATGCACCACTTACAATATTAAAAACATCTTCATTATTAAGTATTAAAAAACTGGTATTTGTATTTCCTGTAATTATTTTAAATATTCTAAGAGTTTGGAATACACCTATTTTTAACAGAATAGCTCAAAACTAGATTCTCAAACTTTTCATGAGATACAATGAGTTACCAACTTGTTAAGCCAATGCATCTTCTTCCTCTCATATTTACCATCTCACTTTATATCTCATGCTGTGAGCATGAGAGGCCCATCTTGCTGCCTAAAAGAGGAGGATGTGTTCACTATGATAGTGTGCTTTTATCCTCTGAGATGAAGTATGTGTTTTAAGGGTCATTAAGTTGTTACTTTTTATGTGCATATGGCATTTCATGTTAGCCTCCTGCTATCAAAGATTTCATGCACATATGTTGGTTAACTATGATTGGAGCCTTTTGCTCATGGATATCCTGGATAATCATAGCTACTGGTTTTCCTTTATAGGGCTTTTGGTTCCTATGTTAGCACTACCATCACCATCACTGCAGTATTTACTGAGGAACCTCCATGCAGATGGTTAGACCCTACCCCATACAGCATAGATATATGGGTTTGAAATAAAAAGAGATGAAGAAGAGAACTAACATTTATTACGTATTTATTATGTGCCAAGAGTGTTATATGTTATTACAGTGAACCTTCCTAACAACACTGTTAGGAGATTTTTATCTCCCTTATCTAAATGAGAAAGTTCAATGTCATAGAGTCAAACAATGAAATTCAAATCCAAGGTGTTGGACTTCTGGTACCCCTATGCTTGATAGGTCCCTACCACCTGTGTTCTTCTAAGCATATTTAAACTATTCTGTTCACCTGCTTTAATGTTTTGTGTGGGTTTAGTGCTTTAATGTTTCATGAATAAGTATTACAGCATGGTCTTATCTCTAGATAATATTTTACATAAAATATTTAAAAAGCAGTATTAAATATAAAAGGTAATATAAAGAAGTCACATGAGACAGTAGAAACCACCTCACAATGGAAAAAGAAGAGGTCTAGGTTTTAAGTTTAGATATGTAATAAGCTGTGACTCTAAGTTTTGACAAATATTTTATTGATTTAGACTATAATATGAGAAAGCAGGGTTATATAATTTCTAAAGGTCTAGCTTTAAAACATGTCTATACTCAAAACCTTAAAAAATTCTTGAGCTTTTTTTTACATTTACCTATTATCAAAAAACATTTTTAAAAGAATTTCTAGCTGGGCGCAGTGGCGCAAGCCTGTAATCCCAGCACTTAGGGAGGCTGAGACAGGAGAATCGCGAGTTCAAAGCCAGCCTCAGCAACGGTGAGGTGCTAAGCAACTCAGTGAGACCCTGTCTCTGCATAAAACACAAAACAGGGCTGGGGATGTGACTCAGTGGTCGAGTGTCCCGAGTTCAATCTCCAGTACCAAAAAAAAAAAAAGAATTTCTGTTTTTTCTGATTTTGTGTGAGTTTGTTAGGTTGAAAATAAACTTAGTCTGATTGCAAGACATTATGATAATAACAGCAAAACACATAATAACATGCCTACTTTCAAAATTGCATATTATCTATAACCCTGCAATCCTACAAAATGCTCAATTGCAACACAAGAGGTATATTATTTATGTCATGTCATATCATATCATATCAGACTTGAGTTTAGACCCAGGTTTCCTTGCATTCCCAGCCCATTTTCATCACATCATTCCAAAAGGAAACCTCACCTCACCAGTGTTTGAACTTCCAAGTAAGAAGGGCCTTGGCTGGGAGCTGACTGCTGCCTCACTTCCCTTGTGAAAGCTCTGTCCTGTCTCTGCAGCTCAGGGCAAGACACCAGCAGGCATGATACTGCAGAGGGAAGCAAGGGGAACTCTTCCTTGTTCCCTCCAAGGAAAGACATGGGGGACCCTTTGGTGGAATGGAAGAACCCAGCCTAATGAAGTAAGTCCAATCCTATATCCTAAATGTAAGTACCATTACTGAAAAGAGAAGAATGAATGCATCAAGTTTCACACTAAAGGATGAGCAGAAGACCTAGAGTTGTTTTCCTGAGAGGTGTTTTAGTATGGATGTATAGATAGGCCTTAAAAGTTACTGGTTGAGAAAACAGATTGTGCAGATTCTTATGAAGTTATGAATTGACACTTGGCATATTTGCTTTGATGGTTGCCAGAGCTGGGAAGCCGAGTCAGCAGTTTTCCTTGACAGAAGCCAGTCTTCCTCTCCAACTAATAATAATAATGATGAAAAGTGCAACTACATTATTGGCACGCTACTTTCTGTTATCCGCAATGTTAGATGTTTTGTGATTATTCCTTTTGGTTTTCCTGATAGTGGTCCTAGCCAAGACTTTGTCTTCTCTGTTTTACAGATGAGAAAACAGAGATCTAGAAAAGTTAAACACCTTGGTCAAATCATACTGAGGCAGGAGCACATTTTAACCCATAGTCTGTCTATTTAAAAACTTTTCATTGGAAATGATTTTGAATTTTCCAAAAAAGGTGAAAAAAAGAAAAAATCAGCATAAAACACAAATGTGTCTACCTACTTAGATTTGCCTGTTAGTATGTTAGCCTATTTCACACCCTCCTGTTATGTGCTCCCTCAGAAGAAGAGAGTCTATCATTTATTTTTAGAATGCTGGATTTAGTTATGATCAGTATGGTGTGAATCACCTTGTTCAATGTCCTAGAGAAATTCTGAACTTTAAATATTTTTGAAATAGATGATTCTGTGTCACACGGTAGTTATATAAAGATTATGAATGATACTGTTGCATAAGTCCAGCTGGAGTGAGAAATACCCACCTTTTGCAAATGGCTCTTCTAAAATGTTTTTGATTTTGCTGATTATTTACAAAGAATATTGACAGAAGCCTGGCAGTGACTTTAAAAAATGCCTCCTGTGTTCTTTTTCCTTACAGAAATTTCCTTTGTGAGTATTGATTTCTTTTCCTTTTTAGGCCTCTTTACTTACTGTATTGTTGAAATCAAAATTAAAGGCAAGTTACAGTTCCTTGGACTTTCAAACGATATGTCCAGAAGGGGGCAGACTTGCACGCTGTAAGTCTCCTTCCTTAGGCGATCTGCTTGTTGATCTGTACCTTGGCAACCTAGAGAGATTTAATAATGAATTAAAACGGAAGTCTTATATTTGTTTGGTACAGGATTTCTAATAAGACATCAGACTTAAAAGGCTTACAAGTACAATATGTTCTATTCAGTGTAGCCTAAATATGCTACAAATATATATTTGTTTGAATCCCTTTTTCTTTCTGTGGCGACACTAATTTTCTTATATTTCTGAGGTTTTTAGTTTTCTTCCCATGCTGGATAGCTCTTTTTCCCTGTTGGATAGTCACCAAGAGGCTTTTCACTGGTGAATGCATTTGAAAGTAGGGAACTTTATAACGGTAAAAAGTTTTTCTACATTTGATAGTATTATTTAATTTGCGCAGCTGCCCATAGGAGGAACAGTGAAAATCTACGAGCTATAAACCCATTTCTTGAGTGGCCCACTTGGGCACGGAGTAGTATTCAACCCGCCCCCTCCCTCCCGCCTTGCCACCAACCTGCCCCATCCTCTGCCTACCTGGCAACATCCCAATCCGTCTAATGACACCATCTAGTGGCTGCCTTCGGGAACTCCAAGAATTCCTTTCTGGCATCTTGGTTGCATCGTTGGTGAATTAAGGCTGTCCAGGGAGACTCTTCTTTTTGATAATGGATAATCATTTTCTTACTACTGCTTTGCATTCTAGAGAAGTTTTACAGTCTTTCCAGGGGTGAAGGTTGAAAGTTTATACAATTTGGTGGCTTTTTTCTTTTAAAAAATTATATATAATTATATATACAATTATATATAAATAATGAAAGATTATATATAAATGTATATAATGAATAAACATCAGGTCCTCAGGTAGTGGGAATGTGCTGGTGAGGAGCCCTGAAGCCTAATGACTGTCAGTTTTTATTTGTGTCTTTCCCTCTTACTGAATCCACCTATCTTTCCTTTCCTGTCATGTTATGTGCAGTCTTCGTTCTTATGTGAGCTTAAAAAAGAAAAAAAAAAGCCACTCAAAAGCCACTATGGTTATCCTCTTTGCTAAGTCTTGACCTGAAGGTACTCACTATCATTTTGAGATGAAATTAGACATAGAGAATTTGCCGTTGAGCTCCAGGGGTATTTTCATAATCTCCTCCTGCCTGCCTCTTCTGAAAACAGACTCCCACCTCAAAAAGAAATATTCAGAAGTTAGGTACAAGGAGGTTTCTAATTCAGATTGTTGTCAATTCTGCTTAATTATTGGCATTATAATAGTATTAGTTAGCAGTTGATTTTAAAAATTAATTTTGGTTCGAAATATAAGCCAGTTCATCTATGATCTAAGTTAGGGCTTCTCAGCCTGGCTAGAAAAAGTAACAACCACATATAGCACCTTTATAAAGGAAACTACTATCAGTGTTCCAAATAACAAGCTTAGGAATGAAATTTGAGAAAACAACCTGCTTGTAAACCAGGGCCAGTCTACATGACCTGGAAGACAATCTGGCATTTCACTCAGTATTCTGTGTGGAGCATCATAGTCTTCAGGCTTCACCTCTGTGATTTCTTGCCGTATCTGCACACATCTCCTGTCACTTGATAGTTCTTAAAATTTCCTCACTTTAAAAATCATATGTATTTACAAGGTTAATGGTATGTTGCTGTCCCTTCAAAGGAACATCAGTATCATTTGTCATTAAGTAGAAGATAACCACAAAAATAAATGCAATGACATAAAACTGAAATTAAATACTAAGCAGATACTGAGTCTGCCTGAGGCCTGCTCCTTGTATTTAAAAAGGAAGATTAGAAAATGCTGGAGAGGCTTGAAGTAAAACTGAGAAGCATAGACTTTATTCTAGACTTAATCAAAGGTTTTTGAAAGATAATTAGAAGAGGACTACATTTCTCTGAAAGCAAATCTGTGGTTCTTGATGTCACATTCAGGTTCCGAGATTGTCTTTGGGAAACAGAGAATGGCCTGGTCTTTCCTTTGGTAGACATTCTGTGTGCCTTCGAGATTCTTTCCATTAGACTGTTGCAGTGTGGAATTATATGCTATGAAATACTGTGGCAGACTTTGTTCTTCTTTTTCTCTGCATTGCTCAGAGTTTATGGGTATGAGCCTGACTTCCCATGGCTATTGTAAGTGTTACGATCAACATATGTGGAAATGAATGAAGTGGTTGGCCCTCAAAATATCAGTGCCCTCAATCTCACTCCCTTCTCACAACCAAAGAGGAGCTGAGAAGTAAGGAGATGAGAAGGACCAGCTCACTGCAATCTCTTACATGGTTTAAAGGAAAATGAGTCCTTTGTTCGTATAGTGATGTAATGATATGAATACACATATGCATCTTAGAGCTTGATTTGTAGAACAGAATCAGTATCAACATTATATAATTTTTTCTCGGGTTCAGAAAATAAAGTATCAGAAACACAGCAATAGGGATATATTTGGGCCAGCATTCTAAATAATATTTCTTATGCATGTAAGTACATTTACAATTTACAAATTTGAAAATGCTTTTGTGTGTGTGCGTGTGTGTGTGTGTATGTCTGTGTGTGTGTGTGTGTGTGTGTGTGTTGGAAGACCTATAGCTGTTAGAAAATTTTATTATCTGATATTTTAAAGAAAATGAATCAAAATGTAAGGCAAGCAAGTGATCTATTCACCTTTATGCACATAAGTGATCATTAAAATCACAGGTATAAAATCACAGTATGCACTTTTTGCATAAGGACAAAACATCTGTTCAGATGAAATGGAGGTGGCTCCACAAAGAATGCTCTAGTTTTAAATGGCACTTGCCAACTTTTAAAAGCATTATCTAGAACACCTTAGGGCACAATGTGTAGTAATGTGGTTACTACAAGGCTGTTAGATTCATTGCCAAATAGTGTTCAGAATCCAGGAATCAGATAAATTAGATTTTAATTGGGTTTTAAAGCTGAGCAAAATAAGGAGATAAGGTAGACTTGGTCAGAAACATATTAATGTAATAAAAACTTTAGTTTCATCAGGCTCTTGCATGAAAGACCAGGCAGCTCTCATTAGTGGGAGGTATCATGGAGCAGCCCAAAGGGATTGATATTCATACCTTGTGTGAGCCTGGAATCCACCTGAGTCACATTACCTGGAGCGGTGGAGAAACAGACTCACCCCAAACTCTCAGTTATAGAATTTCAAAGAAAATCTAAAGTGGAGTCTTACCAAGCTGATAGGACACTCAAACATAGAATTTATTATTATTTTGCTAGAGCTTTTTTAAAAAACAAAGATCTAAGAGGCAGCACCAAGTTGTATATGTCCTGAATGTGTTGAATACCTGATATTTGGCCACAGATAGTTGAAATTGCTCATTGGAAGTTACTGTCAAATTTAGACTTGTGATTATTATTATTTATTTATTTATTTTGGTACTAGGGATTGAACTCAGCAGCACTCAACCACTGAGCCACATCCCCAGCCCTATTTTGTATTTCATTTAGAGACAGAGTCTCACTGAGTTGCTTAGCACCTCACTTTTGCTGAGATTGACTTTGAACTCTGGATCCTCCTGTCTCAGCCTCCAGAGCTGCTGAGATTACAGGTGTGCACCACTGTGCCCAACTGACTCATGACTTTTTAAGATTTAACCTCTGTGGAAGTCTGTCCTTCTCAGTCTGTCTCTTGCCTATTATTTAACCTATCTTCTTACATTGGAATAGATTCAAATGGTCTTTCTCTTAATGTGGTTATAAAGTACATCTACTGAACTCATTTTGTTTTATTATGGTCTGTAACTTTTTTTCTTAATATACATGAGTTCTTCTTTAAAGCATATTAATTGCTACCTCCTCTCCCCTATCCTGTTTGCTCTGGGACTTTTTAAATTTTATTTTTATTTTTTGATTATTTATTTTGCTCATTTTATCCTAATTTTTTATTCTACAATTAAGCATTTGTCAAGAAACTGTTAGAAAATTATGAGAACTAAAAGTTCAGTAACGAACTTTCTGACAAGAGAGTTTTGTTTTGTTTTTAAAAATAAATTACAAAATGTTTATCACAAATGTAAAGATGCAGATAAGTACTTGATCATTTGGCAGTAATTTTTCTGTGGGAATATTCATTACTCTTGTTGTAAATCCCTTTACCAGTTCTTAGTTCCAAGCTCTTTCTTTGCCTGACAACCTGAAGAATGGAAACTTCTAACAGGCAGGGGTGAAGGTTGTGTTGCAAACTATGCATCCATGCCTGTGAGAGGTTGTCAGGATCCCTCCCTCTGGAATGACATGCTTCCTTCTTCTGGAGCACTTCTGTTGGTATAGGCCAGTGGTCTACATGGCAAGTGCGTTTCATTAGAACACCAGTCAGTTAGGCTGAGATCCCAGGGTTGATCCCAGTTTGGCTCAGTGAGCAGTTCTAGTCTGTGGTCTCAGGGATAAAATAAGAGAGACCATCTCCACTTCTGAAGAAATGCACAAACAATTGTCATGTAGTGGTCTAGGCCAGCCAACTGTTATGTGATCCTCCTCAGACAAGATAATTATTATTTCCAACTCGGGATTATATGCAGTGTTGATATGGAAGATTCAGTGTCAAACAGGAGATATTTCTGCAAGCAAGAATATTTCTCCGTGTGCATGTGGTAACATTTATTCACCTTAGCAACATGATACTTGTTAAATCTGAGCACCTAGACCCAAAATGCACAGTCTCTCATGTTTGTGCAAGGACATGTACACTGATGAGAGACCCTATCATTACCATTGTGGGACTCTAGACAACCTGCAGGAAAAGCCTAACAGGGCCCAGTTGTATTCATGTGTGGGGATCATTATTTTTGCTTATGTACCACTAAACTAGAGAGATAACCCTGAACTAGTCTAAACCCATCACTGAAACTGATTTCTAGGCAAATGGCTTAACAAAACAAAGAAATAAATAAAGCACGAAGTGACTAAATTCATAGGAAACATTTATTAGAGCTGATCTTTCAAACAATTATGCTACCTTTGAAAATCTTAAAACTCAGATATATGTACTTTTTGCAAAGAGGTGAGACCTCAGTTCTGGATGCACAGATTTCTTAATAAGAAAATTTGTCTTCTAACCACATTAATGTTCCTGACCTACCATCAATTTGGTGCTCAAAATACATTTTTTTTACATTGGCAATAAGAATTTTCAATGATCTAATCCCTAACTGCTCACAGTTCCCATTGTAACCATTTATACAGCTGTGAAAAGTGAGTGCCCTGGATAACACTAAGAATAATTAAAATGGAGTAACACTATGAAGAGTCTGATGCATATAAAATGTAGATTACTTGGGAAATGCAAATCAAATCTATACTGAGATTTCAGCTCACCCCGGTGAGTATGGCAATCATCAAAAATACAAATAACCATCATTGCTGACAAGGATGTGGGGACAAAGGTATACTCATACATCGTTGGTGGGACTACAAATTAGTCCAACTCCTTTGGAAAGCAGTAAAAAGACTAGAAATGGAACGACCATGTGACCCTGCTATCCCAAGCCTCTTTGATGTTTATCCTAAAGAGCTAAAATCAGCATACTACAGTGATCCATGTGTAACAACATTTATAGCAGTACAATTCACAATAGCTAAATTATAGAATCAGCCTAAGTGTCAAACAGACAAATGGATAATGAAAACGTGATATATGTGTGTGTGTATCTGCATACACACACACACATATACACATACATACACACACACACACAATGGACTTTTATTCAACCACAAAGAAGGGTGACATTATATATCATTCACTGGTAAATAGATGGAACTAGAGAATGTCATGCTAAATGAAATAAGCCAGACTTAGAAAATCAAGGGTTGAATATTCTCACTCACATGCAGAAGCCAGAGAGAAATAAAGTATAAAAAGAAGGGGAAAAATATATGAAAACAGGAGAGCAGTGGAGTAGAGGAAGATGGATCAAGAGGATAGAGGAGGGATAGGAAAAGGAGGAAGGACAACTGAAACTGACCAAATTATACTATGTGAACATATGAATATATCACAGTAAATTACAATTTTATGTGTAACTATAATGCATCAATTTATGAAACAACAAATGACTAGAAGAAATGCCAGTAGAGTAGAGGAAGTGGATCATGGGGAGGAAGGAAAGAAGGGAATGGGAAAGTACAGATGAGTGAAATTGATTAAATTATGCTATATGCATTCATGAATGTGTCAAAATGAACTCAACTATTATGTATAAGTATACTAAACCAATGAAAACTTGCAGGCTGACTTGAGACAACTGGATGGACCAGGAACCAAGAGCCAGGAAGGCAGTGATTAGCTCATAACGACACATCCAGAGTTTGACAGAGATGATCCAGTCCCCTGCTCTGTACTCCATGCCCCTCTCATGGCTGACCCTTATGCCTCTCCCAGTGATATTCTAGATTCTGTTTGGCTAAAATGTTTTTCCCAGTTTACATTTATAATAGACATAAAGAAACTCAAAGAGAAAGCATCGTTGTAGAAGGGAGTAATGAAAGCAGCAGAAGTATGATATAGTGAGCCCTGAATCCTAAAAGTTTGACTTTGCCAGGCCAAGTACCTTATGATAGGAGCAGAGAGTCAAAGGAAGGGGTCTTGACTGTAATATACCTGAAAATGGTTGCCATTTATTGTTCTCATCCATTGAGGAACAACTTGCCTGAATCATCAAACCAGAGGCAGTTATTATATCCCCAGAAGCTGAAGAGTGAGGATTAATTAGGATGCCTATCAGTCTGGCTGCAAGTCTCACTTGTGTTCTACTTTCTATCCTTGCTTGCAGGAAAATTGTGAGAGACACAGTGTAGAAATGAAAACCTCTACAGGGAATGGCCCATTTGATACACTGAGATCAACAAGTTCCATTTATAGACATAAGGCTTCATTGAATCCTGGCTGAAGTGAAGTCCTTCAGAATGTATAGCTCATAAAACAACTTTTCAGCTAAAAAAGAACTCAGATTCTCCAGCAAATTCAGCCTACAAAAGAGCAATCAGGAGTTGTAGTCAGCTGTTAATAAGAGAAGCCAAATAACAATGGCTTCAAAAACTTGGTATGTTTGTATCTCATGTAAGGAAAGAAGTCCAGAAATAGTCATGGTCTTGATGACAGGAGAATATCATCATATCCCAGGTTCCTGCCATCTGTCAGCTTCGACATCCTAGTGCTAACTCCATCCTCAAGGTAGTCTCATCCTCAGCCTAGGTAGGAAAATGAGGAAAGCCTTTGGTGGCTCAGCATCTTCCCTTTATTTTTTTTCCCAAAGCATCATTTAATGATTCCTCAGCTCGTTGGCAATCCCTTTTTGTAAAAAAAGCTGAAAATATAGAGGTCGTTTTTCTTTTTTTCCTTCCTTCCTTCCTTCCTTCCTTCCTTCCTTCCTTCCTTCCTTCCTTCCTTCCTTCCTTCCTTCCTTCCTTCCTTTTCTTTCTTTCTTTCTTTCTTTCATTTGAACACAGTGCTTTCCCAAACAATATAGGGACTCAGTAAATGAAGAAGTGCCAGAAACTGGGTGTTGACTAAGCTACTTGCTCTGCCACAGAATGTGTGGAGATTCTAAAAGTTGTCCAAAAAATAAAAGTGATCCAAATGCATAATTCTGACATTATTAATATATGCTTAAAGATAGGTGATTAATATATAGACTATAATATATTCACTTTGATATAATTAATGAATAATATGCTTAAGGATATTAGAGATTTTTGAGAATAGTCTCACCCATTAACTAACATGTTGATTATCTGTTCCTAAATAAGAATGCTATAGCCTGAAATTGCTTAAAATAGAAGAGAAAAACACTGAAATTGATAAAGGTGGATTTTGAAATTCTCCCATACACAATTAATGTATGTTGAAAGCCACTCAGAGCCAGGCACTTGGTTAGGTCTGAGGAGGGGGTATGCAGCAGGAAGGGGAAAAGATAAACAAAGTCCTTATCTCTCAAATCTGTAAAATCCACTCACTTATTTCCAGTCTTTATCCTAACATTTTGAATATCCTACTATATGTAACCAATGTGTCTGAATGGAAAGTTTTATTTCATTTAAGTTTCAAAAATAGAGAACTGTATGCTTTTTTTGTTTTGTTTTGTTTTTGGTACCAGAGATTGAACTCAGGAATACTTGACCACTGAGCCACATACCCAGCTCTATTTGTGTTTTATGTAAAGACAGGGTCTCACTGAGTAATTAGCACCTTGTCATTGCTGAGGCTGCCACTGTGCCTGGTAGGAACTGTGTACTTTATTCATTCAGTTAACACATAGTATAATTGCCCACCTTTAAAGTGATGGCTCAGATATTCAGAGAGGAATTTGGGCTTCTAGGAGTGTATGCAAACAAGATATCTGTCTTTCCACCTATACTTTTTTTTTTGGTTCCAGGGATTGAACTCAGGGGCACTCGACCACTGAGCCACATCTCCAGCCCTATTTTGTATTTTATGTAGAGACAGGGTCTCATTGAGTTGCTTAGCACCTCGGTTTTGCTGAAGCTGGCTTTGAATTCTGGATCCTCCTGCCTCAGCCTCCAGAGCCACTGGAATTACAGGTGTGTGCCACCACACTTGGCTCCACCTATAGTTTTGATAACTGACAACTGGTTATGTGGGACACTGAGTCACCTGTATAGTTATGGAGCTACTGACATTGGGTTGTGGTACAGAAATGAGAGACCATGAAATACAGCAGTGATGATAGGGTACCTGGACATCTAAGCTTAGATGTGATTGCAAGAAAAGGCTAAACTTAAGGATATCCATGCATGCATATTTGAAATAAACCAACATCTTAAGCATGTGAAGAAAATCTTAGAGAAGGGCGAAACATTTCAAATTATATGCATTAGTAACTGTCATTTTCAATAAGCAGAGGAGAAAAGAGGCTCAAACAGTGCCCTCCAAAATAGTGACAGAATCATTTTGAACGTTCTGCTAAGCATATGTTAAAGAACACAAATTTATTCAAGTTCACTGTGCTTCACATATCAACATTTGCCTGTAGGCATATACATTGCCATCCTTGAAAGGTCAAAATTCAGATAATATTACTGAGCATTTTTACCTTTTCTCAAAAATAAGTTTATTCATTTGAATCTTAAAAGTAATAATTTTCCCTGCATTGGAGTACATTAAACAGTGTAGAAAAAAAATACTACGTATTATCTCATCACCCAAACACAGCTTCTTTTTAACATTTGATACAAACATTTTCATTATTCTTCTATATAAATGTCTTAATTTTTTCTGCCTAGTTCACATCATGTGTGTTCAATGTTCTGTGGGTCAGTGCTGTGTCTTTTTTAATATACATAATAATTAAGCTAACCATTTGGAATAAGTGAAACATTAGATTTTTTTGCTTATTAACTTACATCAGTTTACTTATTTGAGTAATTATTATATGCCAAATCCCATGCTGTGAATAGCCAAACAGTTCACAAACCCTACCATATAGAAAAATTAATGCATTCAAACAATATTAGTTGGGTATCCATTACATCCCTCTAGTAGCACACCAGGAATCGAGTGGTCAAGAAGGTTTATTTGGGGAGATTAATAAGTGATCTAGTGAAGACTATTGTTATCATTGTGACTCTATTGTGACAGAGCTTCACACAGGGTGCTATAATAGCAGAAAAAGAAGGTGATTAAATTACATATAGGGAATTAGGGATGAAATTGTTCAAGGATAAGGTGATGATTTGGCTGATTTTTTGAAGGAACTAAGGGAAAATGTAGAAAGGGATTTTCTAGGAAGAGGGAAATCCATGGTAAAGGAAGTTAAAACATCATACATTTTTAGAATGGTCAGCACCCTTAAATACATCTGGTCTAATGTCTAAGCCTCCCAGGTGAGGGAATTGAGCCCCAGAGAAATTCATGTTCCCAAATCATGTAACAAATGAGAGCCTAAATGAGAACTAACTAGAACCATGTCTCTCAACTCCACCCTAGCAGAGTGGGAGCTGTTGCCAGAAATAAAAGCTATATTAAGCTTCCCCACTCCTTTTCATATGTAACACAAAATGAGAAGAATGATCAACACTTCACAGTAATAGAAATATTTCAAGACCCTTTGGCTCACTGTATCAACGTATTAAGAACGGAACTGAGAGTCTATTACTTTGAACTAAACACTGAGTCTATTAATTTTGCTGATAATGGAGGTTTTTTTTTAAAGGTATTTTTTTAAACACATATCAAAATATATATCTAAATGGTACCAAGATAAATGCCTCATAGAGTCCAATATCAAATACTTCAAATCTTCAATTAGCCAGAACCCCACAGTCCTCCATTATAATTTAATCTTGGTTTTCTTTTCAGAGAGGAAATTATAAAATAGAGGCATGCTATCTGACAGCAAGCTGATAACATGCCAGACACTATGTTCTGAGCTCCCAGGGTGGGCTCCCCGCTGCGTTAAGAACTCTTGGTTGTTCTCAGTAAGAACAGTGCCTGTTGGGAGATCAGAGTTGGAGTGAATCAAGAGATTTATTTCAGAAAGTCACTTCCACAGTCAGCAGACAAGGTACCAAACCTTCTGTTCTTCTATAGAGACACCAAAAACTAATATTGACAGCAGTGGCCCTCAGCCCTGGAAGGTACCAACCTGTAAAGGCAGATATAGTTAGGCTGATCCAGGGGGAAAAGGGACTCATTTAGATATAAATAAGCCAATACTCACAACTCCATATCCTAAAAATTCTGATATATCAAGTTTCTAGCATGTATAAATTATATTTTTGCCATGGTTATATTACCTCAGGGTTTAAATTATTATCATGGTGCACTTTAAATCTGATCTAAGCAGAAGTCACTTTCAGAATCCTGGGATAATTATTTAGTATGTTAAAATAAATTGATTCATGAAAATATTTATCATTAATTAATCAATTCTAATAGAGAATCTTACATTTATTTTGTTTGTCTTTTGTTTTTCATTTCTAGGGATCAAGCCTAGGGTCTTGAGATATGTTAGGCAAGAGAATCTGACTTATTTTATTGTTTTTGGCGGAGGAGCTACAGGAAATTGAACTCAGGAGCACTCGACCACTGAATCACATCTCCAGTCCTATTTTGTGTTTTATTTAGAGACAGGGTCTCATTGAGTTGCTTAGTGCCTCACTGTTGTAAGGCTGGCTTTGAACTTGCAATCCTCCTGCCTCAGCCTCCGGAGCTGCTAGGATCATGGGTGTGTGACACTGAGGCCAGCGAAAAACTGACTTTTTAATGATCATTTTCTTTTTCTTTTTCTTTTTTTTTCACTGACGCCCTTCATTGATGTCAATAAAAGAGGTTTATTTTACACATAGATGAGTAACATTTCCTACTTAGGTTTTAATAGAGTGTGTGTTCAGTTGGTCTAGAAGATTTATTTTACTGATATTAGAGGTTTGGAGTTCTTGTTTCCTTTCTAAGGCTTTAAAAGCAAACCCATACCTTATAATGTTGCAAAGAAACACTGATACAACACATAATGTTATAAAACAATAGCCTGCAGTAATGTTATAAAGCAGTAGACTGAGAAACAAAGCAAGAAATTTCGGATTTCCATTGCCATTGTCTTTAAACTGGTTTTAAGTGTAGATGAGTTTCGTTTAACCAAAATCATCATTTATTACATTAAGTATTGTCAGCTGCTTGGCATTTGTTGGGCTCTTGTTATTATAGTGTTTCCCAAGTACTGGGTGCTGGGAGATGGGGTATGTGAAGGTTTTTTAGGTTACAGGGACTGTCATTCCTGCCTAGAGGGTGAGTAACAGAGTCCATATCATAAATTGATATAATGCCCCCAAGAAAGGGGTGAAGAGAGAAAAGGCGGACTGTAAGGACACTATGTGACTAGTAGAACTTGCTTTAGAGTTAAAGAGGAAGCTTTGATAAGGTGGTAACACAGGAAGGCACACTTGGGAAAACATCTTAAAAGAAGGCAGCAGCCCGAGGAAGTAGGTGGGCGGGCTCCACCCATTGCCTGGATGATGGAGCTGCCCATTGTTCCTGACCTTCACCTGCAGGGAAGCCCTGTGGAATCTCTAGGGATATTCCCAGAGCAAAGATTCTATTGCTCCTCCCTCCACAAAAGCTCGAGAGTCAGTGTTCGTGAAGGAAGGTGAGTTTATTCAAAGTCGGACCAGAGGAAGAAAGCGGAAACATTTTCTGCTTCAAATTCCCATCTTTAGGGGCCTCACGGGTGCCAAACAGTGTTTATAAAAGAAGAGGAAGGGCAGTGGAGGTGGGGGGAAGGCAGGAGATACCCATCTATAGCTTCAGCTGCACTGTGCTAGCTGGAGAACAGCCACAGTTCCTATTACTTGACCCTTACTGGTGTCTCCTAGACTTTGGATGAAGATTCTTGGCTTCCACTGAGATGGAGAAAACCACCAGGAAAGCTGGGGATAAAACACATCAGGGCTTTTTAATTTCAAAGAGGCTCTGTTACAGAGATCCCTGTGCACACAGCAGAATGTCTTTTAGATAGCAGGGGCTGGAAAGAAGAGAAGTTTAAAATCGTAACCATTAGAGAGTCGTTGAGATCCCTGTGGAGGGAGGTCTGGTGGCCTGACCTGTATTTCATTCATCCTCTCTAGTATATTCCATTATGATTACCTAAATGACAAAATTAAAATGTTGGCTTCTTACCAGAGTGTGAATACAAGGAATGCTATGTCATTAAAATGACAGTATGACCTAATGGCTAGCAATAGGCTGTGTGACTTAGTTTATTCAGCTCTTAAATAAGGATAATGATAGTACCTACATTATAGCTATGAGAATGTAATGAACTGATCCAATGCGAGTGCTCCAAACAGTGCAGGGCACAGTGATACTTGTTTTGCTGAAGAGGATGATATTGATGTGAGAGTGCTAAAGTCTAGTAACTATTTAGAAGAAAGTGAAGAGAGACTATGTATGCAAGTGAAAGCAATTCATATATCTCTGATACAGGAAGATATTGCATGACCAGCATATTTAATCATATCTGTTAATCTGCTGTTCTCTACCCAAGTGTTTATAAATATGAGTCCAAGAAGTTGGGGATGATTCTCTGAATAAGAAAGGTATCATATAAGCTTTAAAATGCAGAATGTTTAAAAGAAATAGTGTACACAATTAAAGAATCTTTGCTTTGTATTTCAAGTCTCAGTAGGATACCATTTATTTTTCATATTGTAAGCTGAAAGTGTATTATGACCCCCAAGGCCTTGTTTAGATTTGATGAGAGAATAACTTGGGTGAGTTTATTGTTTCTATAATTGTGTAAACTTCTTTCATATTTGAAAATACTTCAAATGAAACAGGCAAGTTCTAGACTGATTGCTTTATGTGGAAAATGTTAATTTGTGTATGCATTTTATGGAAGACCATTTTAACTTTCAGAACTGACATTCAGATCTGTTCAGGTTTCAGGATAATGGGGTTCATTATAAAAGAATGAGGAGACCCATTAACTTCTACAATACCTGATAATGCTAAAAAGTTTGGGACTTCAAAATGCAAAATGCTGACTTTCAATTATTTTCCATGATTATTTGAATACTATGAGCTGGATATGTTTAAATATATTAAATACAATTGTAGAAGGATTGATTTTTTTTTTCTAAATTTTTACAGAATAATTTCAGAGGGTAGATTCTTAGGTGTCTCTTCAAGCAATATAGTCATATGACTGAAAATATAAATAGAAAAGCAAATCTGTGCTGCATAATTACTTTGAAAAAAATTAATTTCAGCTAAAATATAACTTGGCATTACATACAAGCATTAGCATTATTACTTAAGATCGATAAAGATATTTGAAAGAAAACATGATTTAGACCTTGTATTAAGGAAAACGTAGCAACATCAGGAGAAGACAGCCTATGCAAGAGAAAATTATATTCATTATGAATAAAAACCACACCTGCAAATATTTGTCCCTTTCTGTAAATGTCATATTGAAACTCGGGGGAATTCAATAGTGTGGTAAATGTAATTTGTAGTTCTTAACAATTATGGTCTAAATAGATGAAGTCTAAAGGGAGTTTGCCTATTTGATTTTCAAATTTGCATCACTTAAAATCCAATCAGGCCAACTGTTCAGATTTTTATTAGATATGAAATACATGAATGGGTTCAACACCGGCACTGTGTATTGAAAGAATATATCTGATTTTACAGTAGGCCTTGGCTAAGGGGTTCAGTTAGCTTGTGGCTCAACCTCATCCTTGTAAAGATTGTTTACTGACTGCTTGAATTGCTAACATATTATACCCTTCGATTTTCAGTAATCGGTGTTTTATAAGCCAGCAGATTGCCTTTGATTTTTGAGAATTTGCAGTAACATATTGAGCTTTACAGATTTATGCAGGAATGTAAAATAAAAATAGTGTAGCATGCGCTCAGGATTTTAGAACACAGAGGGGATTAGGTTTACAGATGGCTGGTATAGATAATGGCATTGAGTAATTTAGCCGTGTAAGGTAATCTGTTGTTGACAGAATACATTAACATTTCGCCGACATATACAGGTGTTTGGGTTGTGTGGTACATGCGACCCAGAGGAAACAGTGTTATTTGTAGTAAGAGCCTAAAGTTTGAAATCTCTAAAACATGCTTGGTTTTAAGGATTTACTTTAGAGAGATATTCTAAGATCTTGCCAAAAAGTACTATATAATTTATGCAGCCCCACTACCTTTAAAATCATCATGCTTTGTTTGCCACTCCATAAAGTCAAAACCATCAGAGAATTTTT
This sequence comes from Xerus rutilus, assembly GCA_028644305.1. Classification (NCBI taxonomy): domain Eukaryota; kingdom Metazoa; phylum Chordata; class Mammalia; order Rodentia; family Sciuridae; genus Xerus; species Xerus rutilus. The sequence continues at coordinate 19,649,184 of CM053411.1, read as the reverse complement.
AAGAAATTCCAATTTAAGCTGGGCGCGGTGATGCATGTCTATAATCTCAGCACTTTGGGAGGCTCAGAATGGAGAACCATGAGTTCAAAGCCAGCCTCAGCAACAGTGAGTCGCTAAGCAACTCAGTGAGACGCTGTCCCTACATAAAAATACAAAACAAGGCTGTGGATGTGGCTCAGTGGTCGAGTACTCTTGAGTTCAATCCCCGTTACCAAAAAAAAAAAAAAAAGAAAGAAAGAAAAAGAAAAGAAATTCCAATTTAATGAGTATATTCTAGAAAAAGAGGCAGAACACTATGACTCTAATTACACAAATATGAAGCCTTTCATCTGTCACTTTGTAATAATAGTTTTTTATTTATCTTCACATTAGAATCATTTGAGGGGCTTCTGCAAAGTACAGGTACTAGGATACCACACCCCCTCAAAGATGAAAGGATTTCAGGTGATTCCAGTGTAAAGTCAGGGTCAGTAATCTCTAATAGTTGCATTTATTTCTGCACTTAAAATCAGCATGCCAGAACTTCTCTGTTTCTAGGTTTTTCCATCCGAACTATCCTACCCACATCTATCAATTGTCTAGAAACAGTCTTTGATTTAAATCCTTCACCTTCTTAGGTCCCTCCGATGATCCTATTCCCACTTATTACTAGATAATCAGGTAATTAAAGTCCTCCAGCTTCTGGGCCACTTTCCCTGGGCTCATTCTAGCAGTGCTGGTACAGTCTAATTAGAGCTGTGCTATTTCTGCTCATTTCATAGGCCACACCTGCCGTGCTCTGTCTCTGCTCATAGCTCTACTTTCTTCACTCGTTCCTCTCGCCGCATGCCATCCTTCCAAATTAGCTTGTCTTTCAAATCCTTAGGATCCCCACATCACCCTTTCTAAACTAAATTTTTGTCCTATGTGTGGTCTTCACATCACCTGACTTAGCGCTCTTGTTACTTCAGATGTGTCATCATTTCCTGAATTTCTCCCATTACTCACTCAACAAACCCTCTACCATGCCAAATTAAACCAGAGCAAAAACAAATCAAAAACAAAATAAAATAAAACAAAACAATCAAAGAATACCTTGCACAAAGAAGGGCATATAGTAGATGTTCAATAAATACCTGTTGAATGATTATGACCCAAAAGGGAGATATGGAAACTAGTGGCTAGAGTTGTACAACTCTGTGACTATTCAAGGAAACACTGAACTGAACACTTTCAAAGAGGGAATTTTATGTCATATACATTATATCTCAATAAATCTGTTGTAAAAAATTAGGTCAAAAGACTTATGAAGGACATTTCAAAAACTTTGACTTTATTTTTTTCTAGCAAAATAAGACAAAAGGTGAACTATTGATACAAGGGCAGAACTGAACCCTACTCTGAAAGTTGTCTGAGATTTGGAAGTTTTTGGTGGTCATTGTTACATGGTCAGTAAACAGTGGCCTGGTACATGTTTTTATGAATCAAATTTTATATTTTATAGTGACTGCTTTCTCATTGTAAGAGCAGAGTTAATAGTAGTGACAGACATTGTGCACCCCACAAAGATGATAATATTTACTGTCTGGCCATATATGGCAAGTTTGCTGACCCCTGCTTCAGAATATTGCATTAGAAACTTTTTTCATTTCTATAGCCTACACACAAAATGCTAAAATTCTAAATAAATTCATTCTGATTGTTTTAAGGTTTTACATGGCATCTCTGACCATAGCCTTGTGAAATTAAACCCTATGAATGAAGCTACTCCCTTGCTTCAGAGTTTTTGTCAACACAAGGCACCGTACTTGGCTTTGGGGCATTATGGCCCCTTCTCCTGACATTTGGTCTCCACTTCCAACCTGTATACCCTTCAGAACCCTTCTCACATGCCACACTTCCTAAGATGCTCATCCTCACCCTTTGTTTCTCAACCTCTCTTACCTTTCTCTTATCACTATACCTTAATTGGCAATCACATGCATAATCTTTGCTCTGGAAACCTGAACTGAGCATTGGTCTGCAATGTTTCATCCAAAGAAGGCACAGAGATGAATACTACATGCTTTGTGCTCTTGAGTTCACAGCCCTGCCCTCATGAGGTAGCAATCAACTTGCTTTGACTCCTTCACTTACCCTCCACATCCCCAAATTACCTGTAGCTGATTTCTGCCACCACTTGCTACTCCCTATGTCAACAAGAAAAGCCCACTGGGAGATGTCGCCAAAATTCACCCTTGCACTGACATTTCTCTAGGTCAAGTGGAAGTGCAAATTACACCAGAGGCAGAGTCAGTGAGAGGGTAGTAGTGTGGATCTGGCCATTGGGTAATTGCTTCTGGATTATGACTTCACCTGCTTGTGTGTGAATTTAGCCTCATGTTCTTTATCTGTAAAATGGGAAAAAAATAGGAATCAGTTATTTGGGATTTTATGAAGATTGAAAGGAATGATATTTGGCACATAGTTGTCATGTATCCAACTGTCAAAAAAATGTCATCCACTATTACTAGCTCAGTGCTTATTCATTAAGTTTTGGTTTGTTCTTTCAGAACATTATGAATGGTAGAATACGTTCCAGTTTATAATTGGAACAGAATAGGATATTTATTCCTATGATTAAAAATGAATAAATTTAGCCTCCCTATTCTGGACTTTGGATCCCAAGTACAGTCTTTTCTTGATTCACTCTTGACATCCTTCTCTTTCATTCCTACATGCCACAGATGTTGTTGCCTCATAAATATTTTCCTATTTGTAAAGCCATTGACCTCTCTTGATTGTTACTTGGAATTTTCTGCTACATGAATTAACTAAGCACTTCAAGGAGCATAATTAGACTAAAAACCTGTAAACCTATGTGTGTCTTCCAATACAAGGTTCAAGTGACAATCCAAAAGGAACAAAAAGAAAGCCTTTGGGCCAACTACATTCTCCATACTTGTCTCATAAATCCTGAGTCACAAGTGTCTAAGAATAAAGACCTGTGATGATCATGCAAGGATGCAAATATACTCCCAATTTTCAACCATCTTATTTTGATTGAACCTGTGGATTTTCTCCAGTCACTATCATTGTTATTCAGGGAACATAAATGATTTATGAGGCAGACAAGACAGCAAATACTTTTGATATATTTAACTTGGATTCTGCTGTTTCAGAGTTGGTTGGGAGCAGTTATTCACATTGACTTCAGAAGAAATGCCCTTCTTTTTGAAAAAAACAAAATTAAAGTGATATTCAATTGTTCCTGTGAATATTTTCTCAAACCTATATGTGTCTTAATTTCTTGGACATCATTTTAATCCAAATCAAAAGTTACCCTCAATCTTAGTATATCAGTTTAAAGCATGTATTTTCATGTAAACACACACACACACACTGGGGATTGAACCCAGTGGTGCTTTATTACTGAGCTATACCCCAACCATTTTTTATTTTTTATTTTTTATTTTTTATTTTTTATTTTTTATTTTGAGACAGTGTCTTGCTAAGTTTCTGAGGGCCTCACTAAGTTGCTGAGGCTGGACTGGAACTCGAGGTCTCCCTGCCTCAGCCTGCTAAATTGCTTGGATTACAGGTGGACACTACCTCCAGCATATAAATATTTGAGGGGCTGGGATTGTAGCTCAGCGGTAGAGCGCTTTCCTCACATGCGTGAGGCCCTGGGTTCGATCCTCAGCACCACATACAAAGCAATAAAATAAAGACATTGTGTCCATCTACAACTAAAAAAAGTATTTAAAAAAAATATTTGAGGGGGGCGGTTCCAAGATGGCGGCGTAGACAGTCCACTCTGCGCTAGGCTCTTAGGGACCAAGGCTGGAAGTGGTGGAGGCGCCGTTTTCCAGCCAACTTCCTGGCATCATTCTTCAGCTCAACATCCCACGCAGGAATTTTGCTCGTGTGTGTGAGTACAGGATCAACAGAAGGCAGCG
>CM053411.1:19529548-19644767 GCA_028644305.1 Xerus rutilus | reverse complement strand
TTTTTCTATTTGCCTCAACAAATGTTTTCAGTGAATAGTGTGTACAGCTTCTGATAATTTGTTTTTTTCTGTTATGTTTGCCAACATGTATTAAAATGCAACTTTTGGGAAAAAAATAAAATAATAAAAAAAAAAAAAATATTTGAGAGGTTTCACTGTGGCATAATTTGCAAAGCATGGAGGAATGTTAAATACTTATAACACCCTACATTTAAATCTTATCACCCTGGTAAGAAACCCCTCCTCTAACTCTTCTGTCTTCCCTCCATTGTGATTCATGATTTCATTTCCCTTAATATAGTTTAAAATGTTAAAGTTTAGAAACTGTGAGAACTTAGAACAACCAAGGAGAGTTTCATACTATACTTTCATTGTGTGCTGAGAGGGGCCTGGAAAGAGTGGGAGAGATTTGGTTTTCTTTTTTTACTTAAGTCCACTGTGCTCCATAATACCTGGATTTTATCGATCAGAGAGTAGGGAAGGCCACAGTAATAGAAATAACTGAAACATAGCTGATTCTGGCCCTCTCCTATTCTGTCAGGATTTTAACTCCTTGTAATAGACTTAGAAGCATTTGTGGATGTCTCCAGGAATTATCTCCTGGGCCCACACACAAGCCTCCTCCCACGGGAAACACATGCCCTGTACTAGGAGCCAGTGAGTACACTAGCCATCTATCCTCCCTTGCCACAGTAGATCTAGGTCTCTGGATGATGCCTAGATACCAAAATTTTAATGGGAAGTAAAAGAGGCTACCTCTCTCTGTTCACTAGTTTGTCAGGATAACAGGATATATGCAATTCCTCTTTCCACTTCAACTACTTCATAGATTTAGGCTAAGGACTGAATTAACAACTAGACATAATGGTTTCAAGGGCAACACAGAGAAACTTTAGGGGCTGTGAAGCGGCTGGTGAGAAGTTGAACGGGTACCTTCCTTCTGCCCCTGCAATTGCCAGAGCAATTCATTTTTTATCTGTTTTATGCAGTGAGATACTTGCTTGAAGTATTGCTTGGCCCTAATCAGTTAGTTTACATTGATGCTTTATGACTTGCATTTTAGTCTATCACTAATTATTTTTCTCTTCAAGTGAATACATAGCATTTTATGCTGTTATAAAAATGATCTTATGAGCCGGGCACAGTGACACATGCTTATAATCCCAGCAGCTCGGGAGGCTGAGGCAGGAAATTCTCAAGTTCAAAGCCAGCCTCAGTAAAAGTAAGGTGCTAAGCAACTTAGTGAGACCCTGTCTCTAAATAAAATACCAAATAGGGCTGAGGATGTAGCTCAGTGGACAAATGCCCCTGAGTTCAATTCCAAGTACCCCTCCCCCCAAATGATCTTATGATATCTTAGGACATTTTTTTTAAGTCAACATGTCTATAGTTATATTTCAAAAGCTGATGGGAAAAAAAGGGTAAATGGGCTTTGAAAAGGGATAGTATTTTCATGCAATCTTAAATAGCCATACCTTCATATATATAAAATACTCCTTTATTTGAAAGTTTGGGCAAAAGAGACGGGGAAGGCTACTTCATAATTATTGCCAACTTCCAGAGATTGAATAATGAACACAAAATTCATGGGCATTAAGTTTTAGCAATGAGAGAGCATCTGTTAAACCCATTTTTCTGGACTATCAAAGGTATGGTGACTATCATGGGTTTTTATGTCTATCTCAGAATACCCCCTGTCCACCTTCATGGATGGAAGGGCGGACAGATTAGGATGGCTATGCAAACCAGAATGAGTAATGGGATGTCTTATTCAGAGACTCCACAGAATCTTGAATACTTTTCATTTACTCTAAGTACATGAATTTCTTCCTTCCTTCCTTCCTTCCTTCCTTCCTTCCTTCCTTCCTTCCTTCCTTCCTTCCTTCCTTCCTTTCTTTCTTTCTTTCTTTCTTTCTTTCTTTCTTTCTTTCTTTCTTTCTTTCTTTCTTTCTTTCTTTCTTTCTTTCTTTCTTTCTTTCTTCTCTTTGAAGCTATTTAAGGCAGTTAGATTTGAAAGGAAATGGAAATACCAGTAGGTCTAAGGTCTAGTGAAGGACAAAGAGTGGAGAATCACAAAATCAAAATTCCATACAGAACAGTGTCACAGTCTCATGCAAAGCTCTGTTACAAATGTGAACGCCTTTTCAGCATCCCTAGATCCTCCAGTGTAACTTTCAATGATAGGATGCTCCGCATCGTCATGTGATAGGCTGAGCAACTGATGCTTCCAAGGCCTCTCTGAGTTCTGGCCCTGCAACATGCCTTATACTGTGAGACCTTGAGGAAATTATTCAGCCTTTCTTTGTCTTTATGTTGGCACTTTAAAATAAATTTAACAGTGCTGTGCTAGCTGCTATTCATGATCACGGTACCCATTTATTCTTTTTATTTTTGGTACTGGAGATTGAACTCAGGGGCACTAGACCACTGAGCCACATCACCAGCCCTATTTTGTGTTTTATGTAGAGACAGGGTCTCACTGAATTGCTTAGCGCCTCGCCATTGCTGAGGCTGGCTTTGGACTCGCGATTCTCCTGTCTCAGCCTCCCAAAGTGCTGGGATTACAGGCTTGCGCCACCGCGCCCGGCTTACCCATTTATTCTTTACTCTTATTTTTCCTACCCTGGGCCTTAGGAGGCTAACCTCTACAGAAAGCTGCTTTCTTGTCCACTTGCCTAACAGTGTCCTGTTGGGACAGGCCAGTGGAAGTCATCACCAGGAAATGGAGCAGGGTATTAGAAGAGAGGGCAAGGTCTTCTTCACTGCTCTCTGACTGCTCAGGGCCATGTGTTCTGGTATGTGCTTCCCTGTTTATCTCAGTTTTAGTTGTTTATCACCAGGCTCTCCCTGGCCTCTTCTCCATTCTTTCCCTTGCCTCTGAAAGACAAAGAACAATAAGGGTCCCCCTTTCCCATTTTTACCATGTTAAGAAGCTCAGTGTTCTTTATTAGTTTCCTTAACATTGTTCTTGACCTGAATTATCTCTATTGGATTTTTTTTGGGGGGGGGGTGTACTAGGAATTGAACTCAGGGGCACTTGATTACTGAGTCACATTCCCAGCACTATTTGGTATTTTATTTAAAGACAGGGTCTCACTGAGTTTCTTAGTACCTTGCTTTTGCTTTGAACTTGCAATACTCCTGCCTCAGCCTACCGAGCTGCAGGGATTATAGATGTGCACAACCATGGCCAGCTGCATTGGATTTTTATTCCTGTTAGGATCTGGTCTCATCTCAGCACCTAGCCTCTCTCAGATTTGTTGAGAAGTTCAAAAGCAATAATGTATTGAAAACATTTTTTAAATTATAAGTAAGGCAAATGTTAGTTTTCACCTTTATTGCCCTAAACTACCCATTCCGTTTTTTGTTCTGCTCCTAGTGTTATTATCTTTAGGTTACACTTACTTCTTGCGTACTTCCATTGATGATGATCACTCCCACCATGTAAGGGAGTAATAATTGTCTGCAGTAGCTCTTCAGATCCTTGGAGACAGGCTATCTCTTCTTATAGCTTAGCCATTTAAATTATTTCAACCATTATTCATATGACTTGATTGGAAGTGTCTTTCCATTCTTGTAAAGTCTCTTGAACCCATTCCTATTTTAAGGACATTAATTTTTTACCATAATGTTCAGAACTTAACTAAATATCCTAGGCATCATCTCACCAGATAGGAGGTAACTTTTTTCTTTTCTTTTTTTTCCCCCACCAACCCTTTCTTTGTAGGTTTCTTTGTTTGTTTTTGGTGATACTAGGAATTGAACCTTAGGTCCTGCAAATGCTAGGCAAGTTACTCTACCACTGATTTATATCTACAACTCTGTAGTAGTTTTAAATTAAATCTCCCTAAGTTGCTGAGACTGGCCTCAAACTTGTGACCCTCCTTAGCCTCTAGAGTAGCCAGGTTTAGAGGGGTGTGCCAGCACACCCAGTTTTCGTTTTGGTTTTTATAACCTTGTGTGTTACAATAATGTACTTTCTACCCCACAAAAAAGCCCATGTTCTAATCCCTAAAACCTGTGAATGTATTACAGAAACCTTATGTGGTTAGAGAGACTTTGCAGATGTGATGCAATTATGGACCTTAAGATGGGATCAAGCTTGTGCTATGCTATCCAAATAGGTCAAGTGTAATCACAAGATCCCTAAGGGTGAACGAGAGAGGCAGGAATCCTTGCAAGGAGGAATTCTGGCCTTTTGACATCTTGGTGTTAGTCTAGTGAGATGAATCTTATAGACCTGGAAAATGTAAGGAAATTTTTAGTTTTAGCTACTTTGTGCTAGTTTGTTACACTGCAAGAGGAAATGATTATACTATGTATGGAATATTGATTTCATTTTTTCACAACATCTCTCTATTCTTCCCAGGGTGTTAAGGATAGGGTCAGACATGTTTTGATTACTTAATATGTTAGCTTTCTGTGGAAGATTCTTCCACTCATAAATTTTTTCAGATGGTAGTAAGTGTTACTAATGCAGGTAATGGCCTCATCAAGACTTTTATACAAGTCCAAAGATTTGGCAATTTGTACTTTCTTCCCAATAAACAATGATATATTAATTGATATTACTTGCAACCTTTCCCTACTGTACTATCACCTAGCTGCTAGTCATCTCTTATCAGCTAGACAATCAGCACAGATTTATCAAATAATCTTTTTTTTTAAATGAGAAGGATTTGCTCTCACCAGTCAATAACTCCAGTAATTCTAACAAAAATTGGTAACAAAACAAGCTAATGAGACATTTAGAATACAACTGGGGAAGTTTTAAAGTTAAAATCCCAGGCTCCTCATACAACCATGCTATGGCCTGATAATCCACATACAGAAGAGAGAGAAACATTGTATGAATTAATTTTGTTGTATATCTCCTGCTGCAATGACTTAAGGAGATTTGTCTCAGGATACACTTTATGCCTTGCTTCTGTACAAAACTACAGGGCTCCTGAAAGAGATGATCCTTTGGGAGCTTGAGGAAACAACTTCATTTATTAGCGGCCATCAAGTACGCAATTAGCTACCTTGTTAATCGTGTAATGAGGATAACCTCTGACTTTATGGTGTCTTTGCTTTGGACATTAGAGTCGTCTGGCCTCTTCTAAACCATTGACTTGACACAAGCAGGAGTGATGAGATTTGCCCTTTTCACTGGATCATATTTTTTCTTTGCAGAGAAAGCCATGCATTTTTTGCTAGGCACTTGGTTGGAATGGGATCCATATCAATTTGTCTCCACTGCTGAATAGTATTTACTATGTTATATGGTGAGCTATAAAGTTCTGTTCATGATAAATAGGTGAACCGCTTTCCCAAACCTGTTTCTTATTTAACTTAATTTAATGTAGACTATTCAAATCGGCTACATGATGCTAATTCCTATTTTTAAAAAATTCTGAGATTGGATTACCAATCCTTAGAGTATGCTGGACTGAAGAAATTGATGAGAACAGGTATATTTATCATTTAGATTAGCAGGAGACTTTAATTTCAGTTTTATTCTAATATTTGGAATTTTCAAAGTACTTTTTAAAATCCACAAGAGAAAATCTACTCAGGTCATATTTTTCAGATCCCAGCAGAAGAAAAAACCATTCTCTTGAAGTTTGGGGGAAATGATTGCCTCACAGTTTTGCTGGCTCTTTGTTGTAGAGTGCCAGAACACAACTTTCTGAGCTTCTACCGTGTGCTGAGCATTGACTCAAGCAAACTTTTGGAGCATAAACCATTAGCTCCAGTTACCTTTGTCTTCCAGGTGGCCCAGCCCTCCCCTTGAGGCTCCCAGCACTGTCGCCCAGGACTGAGGCTTTCCTGATAAATCAACTGTAAACTTAGCAGTAGTACATCTCATACACTTGAAAAGTGGCCAGTAGCAAGAAATGTGATGTTTGAAATGTTTAATTTACATGCATTTGCAATTTTAAGGAAATAGCATAGTTTAGAAAAGCCAGTAATTTTTTTAAATCCCTGCCTTCATTTGATAACAACTGATTACCATGTGCTAACTAGGAGAAAACAACCACCAGCGAACGATATCCTCATCTTGCAATTGATTCTACTCCAACTGTGCTTGTTCATGTAGCAAAACCATTAGCCACTTCCTGATAGTTTTTATGACCGGACTTAGCACCAAGTATTGAGCATGCACTGAAGAACGCATCTTCCTTTAAAAGGTTGATTTATTAGTTTATATGTAAAAGAACACAGGAGGTTATAAAGGTAACAAAGACCTTAAACATTATATTGATTTTTTTTCCCAGAGCTTTTTTCTTCTTGTTGTATTGCAGGGTAATAAAATTTCACTAGACCCATTGGATCCATAAAATCTGAAGTACAACCACCAACTGATAGAAATGAAATTGTTTGACTGGAGCAATAAGCAAGGACTTGGCTTTGAACTCCAAGCAGTATAAGTTGTTTCTCTGGCCCATGAGGGTGAATTACAGCCTGCCGTGTGCTAAAGGACAAGCTTGTATTTGTAGGAGCTCCCAATTCAGTAATCATTGGATGATGCAATGACCTTTACCTGGCCCCAGTGGTCCCCAAAAGGAGGTTCTTCTTTGTATTAATTCAAATTTTGGATACATTTGATTATGAAGTAAAGATGATAATAGGAAAATAAGTTTTGTTTGCAAATCTCAGGATGTATCATCTTTAAGATAAGGAGCTACACCCCCCCCCCTCCTTTTTTAAGGTGAGCTGCAGGCTCTTTGTAGTACAGTGCCAGAACACAACTTTCTGAGCTTCTACCATGTGCTGAGCATTGACTCAAGCAAACTTTTGGAGCATAAACCATTAGCTCCAGTTACCTTTATCTCCCAGGTGCCCCAGCCCTCCCCTTGAGGGTCCCAGCACTGTCACCCAGGACTGAGGCTTTCCTGATAAATCAAGCATAATCCAGAGCTACTATGGAAAAGAGCTTCGTAATCCACTTTGACAAAGTGAGATTCTAATTTGAATGACCAGAGCTTGAGAATAATCTGCAAATCAGAGACGAGGTGGATAAGGATTACCTTAAAGCTGGCCCTATTGCTGTTTTTGTGGTAAATATTGAAAGGATTAGAATGGGAAGTACCTAGGCCAATTAGCAAAATTTTTAATGAGTTTGGATGACTGACCTGAGGTCTAATGGAGTATGATTTAAAGGCACCAGTGACTACTGTCTCAGACCTAAGGGGTTAGAGAGGAAGTAAACCAACAGTAAGTAGCTCTTACTACCACGAATAGTGACTCTAAAGCCAGTGAGGCCTTATATCAAAGCCATACCCTAGACAAGAGCTTCTTTTCCAAGGTGCTGCATGAGTGCATCTGGGCTGTTCTAGCAAAAGATCATACATTAGGTAGCTTATGAGTGTTGGACTTTTCTCCTTTTATGGTTCTAGGAGGCTAGAAAATCCAAGATCAAGATACTGCAGATTCAGTGTCTGGTGAGGGTCTACTTTTCATTGTTGTTCTTTCTGGCTTTGTCTTCCTACTCTAGAGCCTCTTTCAGAAGCTCATCTAATTCTATTATTCATGATCTAAGCTCCTCTCTAGGATCTTACCTCTAAAATTATCACATTTGGGGTTGAAGTTTCAACATGAATTTTGGGAGGACATACACATTCAATAGGAGGTGCATCATCATCTTTTACATTTTGAAGTCAAACTGTTTATATTTTTGTGATCTTTTCCTGCTTGCCAATAACCAAGGTACATTAATTGGTCCTTTTTTTTTCCACCAGGGATTGAACTCAGGGGTATTCAACCACTGTGCCACATCCTCACCCCTATTTTATGTTTTATGTAGAGACAGGGTCTCACCAAGTTGCTTAGCGCCTCGCCATTGCTGAGGCTGGCTTTGAACTCGCGATTCTCCTGTCTCAGCCTCTCAAAGTGCTAGGATTACAGGCGTGAACCACCGCGCCTGGCTTGGTCATTACTTTTTTATTGTGTTTTAAATATTCCAAGTTGTATGTAAAATGCCATATTAACCCCTAATGCAATGGAGGACTGTGCCCACAGGAAAGGAGGAGGCTTAGTTCTTAGTGGTGGGATCCTCTTGCAGTCTTGTAGATGTGATAGCTCATGCTGGTGCCAGTTGCCAAAGTCCAACTACTCTTGCTGTGAATTTATGTTGCATAGGATATGTATTTCACATAGTGCCTAAAAGATTATGTTCTAGATGATTAGCTGACAATGTCCAATTTACATTTGGCAACAAAATACTCCAAAGCCCCATGTTTCTCCTAAGAACATATGACTGCCACTGTGTGAAGTGGGCACATCTAGGCATATAGGAGACAAGTATTGGACATTTCTCATATCGGGTCAAGATGGTCCTGATGGCGGATTTTTTCAACAGCCACAGACTAGGTCAACCTGTGTCTACTAGGATCCCTATCAAAGATGACAGATGTGATACACTTATGCAGCCATGTTCCATGTTAGGGACCCTGCCAAACATCATGATCACAGGTCACAGGTTGCTTTCTCAAACTAAAGAATGCACCTCAATACTGCATTCAAGACAGGCACTATTACTCATTGTGGTCATATGACTATAAAACCAACCCTTACCTCAGAAGGCCACTTGAGGCTGCACTGGGCAGACCTTCCTTTGCTTGCCAGGAGAAACAGCCATGGCTGTAACAGGGGCCACAGGATACTGCCACATCTGCCAGCCCAGCCACATCACTCCAGCAAACAACGGACTAAATGGTTACTTTGCCACAAGATGCCCATTTTCTTTGTGATTGAGTGAGTGTTCAATACGTCTTACTTTAGCTCATACAAAAAAATGACCTAAATGATATTACAAAGCACAGCCAAACCCCTGCTAGGTGGATCTTTAGAAATCTGATCCATAAGCAAGTAGCACTTATCTTCCTGACTGATGTCTAGCAGTGTTTCTATTTCTGTGTCTGTCTAGAGCTCTGCCTAGCTAATCCTTTGTTATTGCTGGCCATTCCAGGAAGGTGGGAATTGCCTTTGAATGGAGGAGAATTTAACATCAAACCTGTAAAAAAAATCCCTTGGTGGTTCCAGGGGCAATCAGAGAGAAAACCACATGCCCTATAGATCAAACTTGACTGGAATACCTGAAAGCCAACTGACTCAGCTCAGAAATCCCCCCTCTTAATTTCTCTTCTGTTCTGTTCTTTTTCACTTATATTAGGTTGATCTAATTAAGCCAGAGGAGTTAACAGTGTGTCCTAACCCTGTGCCATGTGTTAGCATCTTCACACTTATTTCATTTAACCCATACAGTTCCACTGAGATACGGACATTACGATCTTATTTTTCATGTGAGGCAACTAAGGCTCACAGAGTCTGAGGAACTTACCCATGTTTTTCACATTATTGCTTAAGTATAGTGTTGACAGATCCAACTTTCAAATCAAGGTTTAAAAAGTTAATTTCTTATCTAAGGAAAGATATTACTTTTCCCCTTTTAACAACTTATGAGGAAAAAACTTATTAACAATTTTTTTTCTTTGAAACATGTTGGCAAAAATTTCTTTTTGCTCTAATACTTCAAACCTCTGTGGATTCTGGCTTGTGAATGAAGACAGGAATTATTCCATAACTTCCTTCTAAAGTGTAATTATCACAACATTGCAACAGATGAACTATAAAGTTACAGGGCAAAACTGCTGGTAATAATAAATAGCATTTCCAGGCACACAGATCTGGTAGAAGATCATGTTGTTCACAGGGAGCCATCTCTGCTTCTCTTCCACCCTCACCTGCCTCTTCTTTCCTCCTCATTGCACCTGAATCTGTACCTGAATCTAGGTGAGACCTAGATTTGTGAAACCCACATGATGCCTAACCTACATGATCCCTTTTTCCCAGTCATATTAATCTAAAATAAGTGATACAATCTAACTCATCTAATAGATGGCTGAGATGCCAACATTTGACATCAGCAAACCATACTAAGTGGAGGGGAATACCTGACTGTAAATAAAACTCCATTAAAATATGACTTTTTAAAAATTGGCACAATCAAACCCCTATAGTTGAATGGCATTTTGGAGCACTGTTAATTCCAAGAGTTTTCCTCTCTGTTCAAGTCACTCTTTGAGGAGTCATTTTCGTTTGCCTGTCTGTTCATGATTTTATGGCATGTAAGTGACAAGCGCTCCCTGTAACACATCGTGGGAGGGCACCCACTAATCTCAAGCTGAATGACATTGGATGTGAAATGCAACCTTTTACTGCCAGGCTGTGTGATATTTAGCATGCCTTGACATATGCTAAGCTACAAAAATTCGAAACCATCAGAAATCTCTTGGGAATGTTACATGGAATATGTGGGTCAGAATTCTTTCATGATTAGTTAAAAATTCTAAACCATTTCCCACCATTTTTAATCAACAATGTTTCTGAACTCCACCGTATGGATTTGACATATTGAACATGACCCTATAGTCTTAAGTAATGACTGGAGAATCATTTCTGGTTACTTCTAATGCATGCTGTTCATCGAAATGGACTAATAAGATGTAACAATCATGGTATTAATTTCTATAAACATATAAAAATAAACTAGTGGCAGTAGACATGGGAATATACAGTTCTTGTTTCTTGTCCACAAATTCTAGGCACATGGGGCTGGGGTGTGGCTCAGTGGTAGAGCACTTGCCTGGCATGCATGAGGTACTGGGTTCGATTCTTAGCACCACATATAAATAAATAAAATAAAGGTCCATTGACAACTAAAAATTTTTTTAAAAAATTCTAGGCACATTACTATTTGCTTTCTTTCATATTCAAAAGAGATATTGGTATCCTAATCATTTTTTATAGTTATTTTTCAACCATTTGCTGAAGTGTGGGGCAGTGCTCAGATAGGCATGTGCTTTGCTTCCTCCTTAGATCAGGTGTGTGTTTACATCATGAGCACTTGGTGGATGTGTTCTCCTTGCTTGCACCTTACACACATTGTGTAACTGGGATCTTTACACGACGTCGTTAACCCTAATGGTCCTCAGGAAAATAACAAAATTGATGTATGAAAGGAAGAAAAGAAGAAGGGAAGGAAAGGAAGAGATAAATCAAGATGATTTTAATGATTGCTGCTCCATAGAAATTACTCTTTTCAAAGCATTGTTGACCTCTATTATGCTAAATCCAAATATCATGTTAAACAAGTGATTCATTATACTGTTCTTGAAACTTATTTTCTTCTTTCCTTTTTCTCACTCCATCCACTTTTACCAACCTCCCTCCCTGTCTTTATTCCTCTCTCCTTCTTCCTTCTCTCTCCTCTCACCTCTTCTTCCTCCTCCTGAGACACCACACTCTCCTGTTTTCCTCCAACCATACCAGGCATTCCTCCCAGAGTCCCTTTCTTGGAGCTTCCTTTGCTCCTGACTTCTATGTTCTGCAGCACCTCACTCTGCTCCTTCTACACACATTCTTTTCTTTCTTTCTTTTTTTTTTTTTTTTGGTACTGGAGATTGAACTCAGGGGTGCTCGACCGCTGAGCCACATCCCCAGCCCTATTTTGTGTTTTATGTAGAGACAGGGTCTCACTGAGTTGCTTAGCGCCTCGCCATTGCTGAGGCTGGCTTTGAACTCACGATTCTCCTGTCTCAGCCTCCCTAAGTGCTGGGATTACAGGCTTGAGCCACACACATTCCATCACAAGACCCATCTATTTGTTCCCAAGGCTTTAAATGCCTCCCATCCACTCCCGTGTATTATCTCTGACCTGATTCTTCCTCTGAACTCAAGACTGCCTGTGTGAGTGTGTTTGTGTCAAGTACATCTGTGTGCTTGAGATCTCTGATAGATTGTCTAATGGGCAACTCAAGCTTGATAAGACAGCATCATTGTTTTTAGTACTCAAGCCTGCTTCCTCTCCAACCCCTGGTGCCCCCATCTCCTCACATGTGCCATCAATCACCTCAGCATTCAGGCACCAAACCTGTGAGTTATATTTGTCACACTTTGCCTCACATCTTACATGTAGTACAACTGCAGGTCCTGTAGTCTTTTCCGCCCAAATATCCTAATCTGACCATTCTCACCAATACCACTATGTCATGACCTAAACTACTCTAACGGCATCTAACTAGTCTATTTCTGCTTTTGCTTTGTAATAGTCAGTTCTCCAAATAGCAGCTAGATGACTTTTCAGAAATACAGGTAAAAGAATGGTATTTTCTCTTCACATTTTTCAGAATAAAATCTCAGTGCCTCACCATAATGGCTCCATCAAGATGAACTAGTCTATCCCACCAACTAGCAATAAAACTCAGTGGTCTTAAACAATAGAGCTACCTCACAATTGATACGTAGAATTACTATACAACACAGCAGTTCTACTCGTAGGGATATACCCAAAATAACTGAAAACAGACACTGAGACAAATGCATGGTCACACAAGTCCATGGTAATATTTTTCACAATAGTCAAACAGTGGAGACAACTGAAATATCCATGCATAGATGAACAGATGGAAAATAAAAACTGTGTTGTATTTATAGAGTCAACTTTTACATCACTATGTCCAAAATACAACAACAAGAACAAAATACCCATCAAGAGCAACTTAAAGTTTACTTGGGGCTCCTGGCTTCCGAGTCTCAGTCCATAGATGGCCAACTTCATTGCTCTGGGCCCAAGGTGGTAGAGCACATCATGGAGGAAGGGCCCAGCTGAGGAAAACTGTTCCTTTCATTTCATGGCCCAGTCATAATGCTGTGAGTCGGGGATAGACTGGCAGAGATTATGCATACTTCCAGGGCATACCGTAGTGACCAGAATGAACAGATTCACTTACAATATTCATAATATAATTACTTTACATCCAAATATTTCTACATTAACAGGAGCTTTTGGGGGACATCTCACATATAAACTGAAACATCATACTATATAATATTATATAGTCATTATAAAGGAACAGAGAACCAATATATACTACAAGATGGACAAACTCAAGAATGTGGTATATAAAGAAGCCAAACACAAAAGGTCATATATGATTCCTTTTATATAAAATACCCAGAATAGGTAGAGCTACAGAAATAGGATGCAGAATGATGGTCAGTAGGGATTGGAGAAACGAGGTTATAAGGAGCATCATTTTAGATGCTCCTTTTGAGATGAAGTATTTTAGAACTAGGTAGAAATTCTGGTTATTCTATGTTGTGAATGTACTAAATGCTACTGAATTGTTCACTTTAACATGGTGAATTTTATGTTATTTGAATATCATCTCAACTAAGATAAAGCAGAATGTATTCATATCATGTGCCCATGTAGAGTCAGCTGGAACTTCTCCACATTTTAAGATTGTTTTGTCTAAGAATCCAGATTGAAGGGGCAGCCAACGTTTAGAACATTCTGGTACTGCACAAGATTCATGACAACAGGAAATTTGTTCCTTTCTATATTCCCAGGACCCTGAATATTGCCAGGTACATTGAAATAGCACATGTGTGGGGAACAAGTACATAATAATGAATAAATAGGTTTAGATAAAATTAACACAAAATAAATATACACAAAGAGAAGAGTTGAAGTGCTGAAACTGCCATTTCATCTGATGATTTGATGTCTGTTCCATTCATCCTTTATCTTTACGGCTTTTCGGGAGTTGAAGTTCCAGTGTTTATATGGCAATGTTCATTCTTCCTTATGACTGTGAACTTCTCCTTCGTCCCAGTCCTATTCCAGATTGCATATATAATTTTCCAGCTACCCCCTGGAACCCTGGATTAATTTGTGGCTAGGATTTTGGAGATAACATCTGGCTACTCTGACCCAGATGACTGAAGACATTAGAAGATGATGGAACTCTCAGCTTAATTGAACAGTAGCTTCCCAAATTGCATCCCAATTGGGCTTGGAATACATGGAAAGAGATTGGTTTTGAATGTGGAGCTTCATTCTACCCAGGTCTCTTGTCTCCCCAGTCCCCCAGATCCTAAGTTTTTTCAGGTGAGTAGGTCCTTCCTTGGACACAGAGATCCTGGTAGCCTTGCTTCCTATCAATCTTCCCAAGGCAGCTGGACCTACACTAGGACTTGTCACTGACCTGGTCTCCTAAAGGGACTCAGTTCTCATTCTCCTACTCATCTCTTAGATTTTTTTTTTTTTTTTTTTTTTTGGTACCAAGGATTGAACCCTGGGGTGCTTAACCACAGAGCCAATCCCCCAGGCCTTTTTATGTTTTATTTAGAGGTAGTAGGGTCTCACTAAGTTGCTTAGGGTTTCACTAAGTTGCTGAGGCTGTCTTTGAATTCACCTTCCACCTGCTTCAGCCCAACCCCCACACCCTCCCACCCTCTCCCTGACATCCCTTTACTTTTACCTTCCTACAATATTGATTCACAGACAGATTGCAATTCCTGCCTTTTATTTATCTGCAATACATTCCTCCTTTCCCACTGAAAAGTTAGAGGTCTGTTCTTCAGTGTTCTATTTAGAGTTTTTATTCAAATCTCTGTTCCTCCCAAAGACCTGCTTGCCTTTGCCTGGCAGCCTGGTCTATGCACTTATGCCGGTTCAGAACATGTTGGGGAACATGTTTGGCAAATGTTCTAAGTTACTAAGAGCCAGCTAGGCCTGGTGGCACATGCCTGTAATCCCAGAGGCTGAGGCAAGGAGGGCTGTGAATTCAAAGCCAGCCTCTGCAATTAACAAGGTCCTAAAGCAACTGAGCAAGACCCTGTCTCTAAAAAAAAAATATTAAGAAGGGTTTGGGATGTGGCTCACTGGTTAAGCACCAATAGGTTCAATCCCTGGTCCCCCCAAAAAAGTTACTAAGAGCCATGAACTTTAATGCCCAGATCTATTTTTTCCCCTTATTTTTAAGCAAAAACAACTTTCTTCTTTTGTTTTCCTGAAACACTTCCCTTATTAAATAGCATGAGGTAACTTTAAAAAAAATTTTTTTTGAGATAAAAAAAAAAGAAAACTCCTGAAAAGAAGAAATTCTTCTGATCTTACATTTGTCAATGTTTTATATAATAAGAACTAACATTTTGCAGATCCTTTTGTTAGAGAAAGGGTGGAGCATAATCAAATTTATACCCTCAATAGCACTAAGAGACCAGTACTATGGTCAACACCATTCCACTGTTGATGAAGTGGATTCATGGAGTTCCAGCAGTTTGTCCAAGGCCAGTCATCTCTGACTGAGGAGTGTAGACCTTTGACTTCAGGGACCAAGTCTACTGACTATACTGTACTGGCTTTCCTTGTGCATGACCAGTTAGTTTTAATTTTGTTTAAGCTACTACATTAACCAAAACAAAATTCTGATGTGAACAAGAAGGGCACATATTTATTAGGCACCTGACCAGGGTTGGAGCTCAATATTTTGGGGAACAATAAATGAAGCCAACTGT
Organism: Xerus rutilus; assembly: GCA_028644305.1. NCBI lineage: Eukaryota > Metazoa > Chordata > Mammalia > Rodentia > Sciuridae > Xerus > Xerus rutilus. Next base: position 19,629,416 of record CM053411.1, on the reverse strand, counting down.
CCCTCATTCCTATTTTGTGAGCCCCATGCTCTAAAGATGGCTCTTTTGAAATTCAAGAACAGCAAATTATATGCATTTATTCCTGATTAAGCTAATTCACTAAGTACTTTGCATAAGAAAGTGGCTAAAGAGAGGATTGTCCTTCCATTCACTGGATTCCAATAAAGCTGTTAAAAGAAAGGGTCAAAAATAAGGAAATTACAGGTTTCTTTCATCCCTTTTTAAGTTTATTTCAGACATAAAAATGCTTCAAAATAAATGTAGAGAAGACCAAAAGTAAGTCACCTGGAGGTGGAAACTTATGGAGACCACAGAGAAACAAAGATAAGTAGGTTGGTTCTCCAACTTAGAGCCTCAATGCTCAGATACTAGACACATGGGGCTCTCAGAAAGCCACCTCTGCTGCTTTCTCTTGTCTTCTCTGACTTACTGTGGGTTCTGTGTGTGTGTGTGTGTGTGTGTGTGTGTGTGTGTGTGTATTGTACTCAGGGCAAAGCAAGGCAAGTGCTTTGTCACTGAACCCTTTGATAAAAAATAATATATACCTATGTGTGATCAACTAAAATGAAATAGTCTTTCAAGTATTAAAATTCGGTGCAGGATATTGTCTGTATTTGTGGTTTCTAAGATTATAATTATACACCATGCCAAAAAAGTGGTTTTATTGACAAATGAGTACATTTATCTGGCATGAGGAAGATTTGGCTTCAGAACGAATGGATTATGTGGAAATAACTTAGTTGATGGTATGATTCAAACAGATCCAAAGCATGGTCCTGCCACATGGGAAAGTGGCTGATATTTTATTACTTCATTTGGAGTTGTGAAAAGTTTGGGTTTTTACAGCAAACAGGTGCATATTCCTAGGGAGAATATTATGGTTTGGATCTGAAATGTACCCCTAAAGACCCATATGTTAAAGGCTTGGTCCCTAGTGCAGCAATGTTTAGAGTAGGCTTTTGGGAAATGACTGAATCATGAGCGTTCTGACCTCAGTGAATTAATCCATTTGATAGTTAAATCCACTATTGGGAGATGGTAAAAACTGCAGGTGGTTGTGCATGGTTGAAGGAAGTAGGTCACTGGGAACATGCCTTTGAAGGATATTTCTTGTCTCTAACCCCTTCCTCTCTCTCTGCCCCTGCCTCTCCGTCTTCTCTTCTTCCTCCTTCTCCTCCTTCTTATTCTCTGTCTGCTTACTGGCTGCCATGAGCGGAGCAACTTTCCTTCATGATATCCTTCTGCCATGATGTTCTGTGTCATGGAGCCTGCCAACCGTGGACTGAAACCATGAGCAAAAATAAAATTTTCCTCCTTTAAGTTGTTTATGTCAAGTATTTGGTCACAACAATGAAAAATTGGCTACCATAGGTAGCAGGAGTTGATGGCCCCATGAACTAATTTCTTCTCTGGGACATAGTGAATGAATAACCTTTGAGAATATCTTCATGGAGAAAGAAATCTGATGGGACTCTTGGTTGCAAGCAATGGGAAGAAGTCAGTGATGGAGCGAGGAGGAGAATAAGCTCACCCCAAATCAACCTGCTTCACAGTCATGCCAACTTCTGCTACATGTGAGTTGATTTCTCCTTCACTGATATTGGACTGCTTAAGATTATCCCCCCACCCCCACTTTTCTTTTTCCACTTTTGCCTTATATGGAGAAAAAGAAAACTCTTTCCATGCTGATTCCTGAATTCCAAGCGTCTATGTTAAGTATATTAACACCTTCCATTTGCAGCTAAGAGGGTTTCCTCTAAGAATTCTGGTCTGTCAGATATTAGATACAATAATAATAGGTGGCAGGCCAAACCAGAGCATTGAGGGCAACAGTAAATTACTGTGAGGAAAGCAATTTGACATCCTTTCATCCTTTGATGAAAGCTAAATGTGAAATCTAGGTGTAAATGTCTAAAAAAATTGAAAGTCACACTTGGAGGGGGAGACCTGGGAGTGCAGAAATCACTCCTCAGAGAAGGGAAAGACTCAAGGTAGTACTATGATTTGACAACATTATTTCTTTTCAAGATTAATGTATCTGTGGGATTTATTGGCCTTATTCCTGGATCCTATCAATTCAGCAAGGACATTTACACAAATGACTTCTGTAGTCCAGCTGATATTGGGGCCAAAAACACAGGCCCAAGAATTCAGTTCCTCTCATTTGAAAAGATGGGGACTTAAGCAGCCCCACTGTGTTTCTTAACCTGTTATAATCCTTTTATTTCAGGCTTATAAGAACAGTGAATGTTACTCCTCCATGTGATGGTTCAGCATCTTTTTTTTTTTTTTTTGTAAATTTAAAAACAAATACCCATAGTAAGATACCTCCTTCCCTCACCTTCAACTCAAAAACAGGCTTTCTTGGGCTGGAGTTGTGGCTTAGTGGTAGAGCACTTGCCTGGCATTGTGTGAGGCATTGAGTTTGATCCTCAGCACCACATAAAAATAAATGAAATAAACATATTGTGTCCATCTACAACAATAAATAAATAAATGAAATTAAAAACAGGCTCTCTTTGGATTGATTTCCTTAGGTCACACACATAAAATAGTACTGTCACTATTATCCTTGTATTTCCATATGTTATTTGATCATTTTGCATTTATATCTTATTTCCCAGTGTTTTTCTTGAGGGTGAATCTATATTTCCACAATGCCATAAAAAACAATAGCAATAAGAGCTAGTGTTGATGCCTGCTTATCCTATGGTGGCCACTCTGTTAAGCACTTAATGATGGAATCATTCACTCCCTTCAACCTCCATATATTTAGTATTGTCATTGTCCCCACCTCTTTAGAAGTGGGAACTGGGCTTTCATATCTTTCCCTAAATCACACAGAAGGGACTACAGAGGGATTTTAACTCTGGTCTATTTGCCTGAAGGGCTATGCTGCCCTTCTTTCTTAATAAATATATGATACTTATGATCCCATAGTGCTATGAAACAAACTTTCCCTAAACTTTGTGGCTTACAACACCATTTTATTCATTTGCTTCTGATTCTGCAGTTTAGACAAAGCCTGGCAAGGATAGTTCATTTGTGTGTCACCTGGGGCCGCTTTCCTGGGACTTGAAGTCCACTCAGAGGTGACAAGACCTTAGGTCTGGTTGTGGGCTCCATTCTCAGCTCTGATTCTTGGTCAGGGACCTCCACAAGGCCCCTCTTCATGAATAGGGTGGGCTTCTAGCAGCTCCAAGACAGGAGATATCAGTACTTCTTAAGGCTTAGACTCCAACCAGCAAATCACTTCCAAATCATTCTTTAGTCAAACAATGTCGCTGGCTGGCCAAACTCAAGGGGAGGGGACTAATGAGATGGTGTTGATATTAATGAGTACGGTTCTTAAAGTTAATAGTCTATTACACATGAAGGTAATATTGTTCATTGTTATCATCAAAGAGTCCAGGAAATAAGAATTTTATTACCATCTATCCAGAATGGTAATCTGGATAGACCACATGCAACCTGTGCTCTGCTTATGCCCTGTAGTGGTACCAATACCCCACAAGGTGGAAACCTAAATGAAAGCCACAGTAGTTGAACTAAGAAGTCAGAGTAGCGAATATAAATATACCACACATTGGGAAATGTGACATTTTCATTCTGGAGGTCTTGCTAAGAGCAACAATGTCCAAAGTACACTCCATTCTGATTTCTGGAAGATGTGCCCCTTTATTTCAGGCAGTTCACTTGCATGATCTTTACAGTATAGGGAGTCGGTACCAAACACGTACACATCCTTACCTCTAGGTGCAAATGAAAAAGTAAACATTGGGAATGCTGTAGTTGGATTATAACTAGAGTAAGAGCCGGGAATGTCTTGATTAATGTGGTAGTTTATTCTAAGAACAGCAATAAAGAGCCATGTAGCTTTCTGTCATAGCAGGGCATCCATTTAGGGTCATGGATCTTCAGGTTCTGTTTCCAAAATAGATCACGTATTTTCAGTGCTCACTAAAAGAAACAAGGGAGAATGGGTGAGAGGAGGCCATGGCAATCCTTGTTATTTATAGGTTGGTGATATTGTTAGTGTTCACCCCATGGAGGACTGAATCACAGCTAAGCCCATAATTTCCATATCTTTGGAAAGCTTTTAGCTCCTCACTGCCTGTTGGCATGGTAACATGACAAGAGTTATGATGTCAAAACCATATGAACTCATGATTGATCTAAAATTATTTGGGAGACTTTCCTATTTCAAATTTCCATTGAGAGTAGAGAGAGTGAGAGGGGTCACGTGGCAGCTTCATTCAATTGCCCTGAAATGAATTCTATTTTCTTTTTCACATAATGCTAAAAAGATTACTGCCCTTCTGATGTCTTCGGCATTTTTGTTTGGATTCAGATTTTTTAGGTTCCCTTTCTCTTTGTTAATTTTTCCCCTTTTTTAATTGAAACCAATGGTTGAAGTTAGCTTTTTCTTAAATTTTCAGGCTGTAAATATAGGCAGGACAGGTATGCAGGCCAATGGATGGCCTTTGGAATTTTCAGGTCTCTCCTGAAGTGTGAGTGACCTTGAGGCAATGTTCAATGTTAGGAGAGAGGCCAGGAGATATTGAGAACAATCTTCATCTCTTGTAAGTCATGGGTATTATTGTCATTTCCACATGGAGAAGCAAATCGAAAGGTCACAAAGAATGAGACACATAAATTACTTGAAGCTAAAAGTGCTAGAATAGAGATTTGGGGCAAGGATGGGCTAGAACATTAACAGGATGAATAGAATTTACCCAGGTGAAAAACATAATTGCAAAGTGTACCACCTTGGGAAATGTATTTAACCTAGTTTCTTTTTTAGCCTCAAATCTGTAAAATGGGGATAATATAAGTTTGCTATGAACATACTAAAGCTAGAGCCCAATGTCTGGCATGAAAAAGATAAATAAGGACTCATTCCAAATCTTAGTGAACAGGATGAACTCACTTCTTATTTGAGCCCCACTTTCTGTGGGACAGAAGACCTATAACTTCACATATCTTTTTTTGCTACCAAAATAATTTCCTACATCCAACCAAATCTCAAGTGGACTGCACTTGAGTAAAATGCTTGCACCTTCATGATCCCTCAGCAGAATTCAAAGTCAAAAGAGACGTAGAAGTTAGAGGAAGTTGTCTATGTTCCTGGTTAGTGTTATTAGATTCACATTCATATATATTTTTGGAGCAGATATTAGGTGTGGTCCTATATGTTAGATATTCTTCCTGACCAAAGCTGTTCAAAATGGACAAAAGTTCTTGTAATTGGTAAGCTTATATTTTAGTGTGGGAGATAGATTAAAACCTGTAAGCAAATGAAACAGATGTAGTGGTCAATAGCGAACATGCTAAGGAGAAGGACCTAAGCTGGGAAGGAGTCAGATTAGGAACAGGAGAGGTGAGGATGGAGACTCAGACTGTGGGTCATTTAGCTCCAAATGGTGCCACTGATGTGACTTTCCATGCAGATGTCTGGAGAAAGCAAAATCATGCCAGGTGGTGGGAACAACATTTGAAAAGACCCTTAGGCCAGGAGTATTCTAGAGGTCAGGGAGTTTGGAGCAGAGTGAACTAGGAAGAGCCTTGTAAGAAATGTCTTACTTTCTGTCCTTAGAATACCCTCCATGAGCTACAGAGCACGTCTATCAATCATCTGAAATAAATGAATAAGAAGTGACTTGACTGCAGTAACAAAATGAGTTTGAGTTTGAGCTGGACTTTGGATTCTATCTATAATATCATTCCACGGGAGCTTGTTCTTTAGCTGTGCTTCACAACTGGGCTGCTTTAGATTCACTAAATCATTTTTCATGCTTTAGATCTGTGAGAAGTTTAAGGATATAGGAAAAGACAAACTCAGTTTCTCCTGCTGTTCTCCCATAACATCACCAACACAGAACAGTTCTGTGATCTCAAAAATGTGTAGAAGTTTCTTCCCACACACCAGGCAATTGCCTGCAGCAGATTCTCCAGAAGATGCTAGCTGGGCATCCTCTAGTTCATTTCAATTCTGACACTTCTCCCTGGTGATAATGTCAGATCCCACAGGTAGAAGCTGTGGTCACAAAAGCTTGCTTCCACCTCCAGGTGCGCATTTTACTTGCATGTGCCAGTTTATGTAGAGGGTATTACAAAGGATACAGATGGAAGAGATGCATAGGGGAAGGGGTCCCGGAAGGGGTATGGAGCTTCCATGCCCTCGTGAGGCACACCACATGTTTAGCCATCCAGGAGCTCTTCCAAATGAACCCTGTCCTTTTGAGTTTTTATGGAGTCTCTGTTATGTAAGCATCATTGAGTTAATCATTGGCCCATGGTGAGCCTGTCAATCTTAAGCCCTCTTGCCCTCCACAGAGATTGGAAGGTAGAACTGAAAGCTCCAACCCTCTAATAATGCTTTGGTTTTTCCTGTAACCAGTTCCCATCCTGAAGCTATTTATGTATCACCAGTCACCTCATTAGTATAATAGACACTCTTGCCACACTAGAGATTCCAGTGGTTTTAGGAGCTGTATTATCAGGAAATGGGGACAAGACCAAGTATATATTTCAGAAGATCATAAGAGGAAGACATTGTAAGCCTTCCTAATCTGTGGAGATGCTTCTATAATAATAATTTCACATAAATATAATTAATGCCTGTCTCCAAGTAGTCCAAAGATTTTTGTATGCTGCTCCTCACATAGTTATGAGGAGAGATTCAGGCCAATAGAACAGGAAATGGATGATGATTGAGCAAGAATTAAACTACAGACATCTGTACTCTGAAGGTGAATCACAAGGGGCTGCTCTAAGCTCCCCTTCCTCTTTGTTCAGCTGCAAGTAGACAATGTTTCTCCACTCATGAGAGCCGTTGCTTTCTCTAGATGGCAAAGAAAGTGCCTCCTTCAGGCCTTTTCATCTACACAAGTTCAAGAATTCCTGTTCCAATGAATGAAGACTATTATTTGTCAATTTGTCATTTCATTCACTTAAGATTTTAAGCGTACTTACAAAATGCTTTTGTATAAGACACTGTTTCAACTGTTACTATATTTTAACCTCTCAATGACCATGACACACATTTTCTCCCATTTCACAGTTAGTGTTATGGTTTAGATATGAGGTGTCCCCCAAAAGCTCACGTATGAAACAATGCAAGAAACTTTAGAGGTAAAATGATTGGGTTATGAGAGCCTTCATCTAATCAGTGCACCCCTAATAGGGATTAATTAAGTGGTGACTGTAGGAAGGTAGGGTGTGGCTGGAGGAGTTGGGTCACTGGGGAGAGGTTATATTTTATTCCAGTGAGGAGAGCTCTTTCTGCTTCCTGGTGCCATGTTCTCAGTTGCTTTCCTCTCCCCATCCTTCCACTATGATGTTCTAATTCACCTCAAGCTCCATGCAATGGAGTCAACCGTCTATGGAGTAACACCTCTGAAACCATGAGCCCCCAAATAAACTTTTCCTCCTCTAAAATTGTTCTTATTGGATCTTTGGTCACAGCAGCCCAAAAGCTGAATAAAACAATAAGGTTTTGAAAGGTTTAGGAAATTAATCTATAAGCTATAGAGAAAAGTCTCTGTTTCCTTGGTGTGGTCAAAGTGTTTGCTTGTGGGTATAGAGTGTTGGAACAGTTCATCTACCCCTCAGGGACAGTCACAACCATACAGAGAAGAGCAGCTAAACTTACCCTCTTAAAGAAATATGCCAAAATCTTAGAGCTCTGCAGTGCACTTATGTACACCATGAATTCCTGCCTTTCACTGTGAACAAACCTGTTTCTTAAATGTGAGACTTGTTCTCATGGTCATACATTGAATCCTACTGTTTCCACTGAATGGCAACTGTGGAGTTGCCTTTTTTTTTCTTCTTTCTTGCCTGTGGTTTAGACTTTCTAATCAACACAGTAGAGGATTTGGCACTTACATGCTTTGCACGCATTTAAAACAATGATTCTCAGAATTTTATTACTAGGAAGTTCTTATTAAATAATTGGGGAACTTAATTCCTAATTCATACAAAACATTCATAATTTCATGAATGATGTAAATGCACATACACACATACTCTCTCTCTCACTCCACTTCTCACTCTTTTGACATGAGAGATGTAATAATCATTTAGACCTAGGAGCAATTTTGCACCCCAAGGGACATTTGGCAATGTCTGTAAGCACTTTAGATTCTCAAAACTAAGTAGAAGGTGTTTCTAATAGCTAGTATGGAAAAGGCAGATATGCTGCTAAATGTCCTAAAATACACATAGTAGCCCCCCGACAAGAATTATCCAGCCCCAAGGAGCAATAGTACCCATCTAGACTTGTCTATTTTTAACATAATGTATTAACTAGAAGCTTGCATTTGGAATCATCCTATCCCTTTAGCAAATATTTTTGTTCTAATATAAAACATGCTTTTAAAACTATATTACTAGAACTCCTCCTCCTCCTCCTCCTCCTCCTCATCATCATCATCCAAGCTTACTGTGTTAGTCAGCTTTATGTCACTGTGACCAAAATACTGGACGGGAAAAACTTAGAGAAAGAAAAGTTCATTTTGGCTCATGGTTTCAGAGTTTCAGTTCATGGTCAGCTGACCCCATTGCTCTGGGCCCAAAGTAAAGCAGAACATCATGATGGAAGGGTGTGATGGAGGAAAGTTGTTCATCTCATGGCAGCCAGGAAGAGAGAGAGATAGAGAGGAAAGGGCTAGGGATAGATATTATTCCTCCAAGCCACACCCCCAGTGGCCTACTTCTAGGGATAGATATATTCCCCAAGCCTATGACCCTGTGACCTACTTCCTCTAGCAATGACCTACCTGCCTATAGTTAACCATCCATTAACCCATTCAGATATCCATGGATTAATCCAACAAATGGATTAATCTACTGATAAGGTCAGAGCCCTAATCATTGACTAAAAAGCTCCACCTCTGAACCTACATTGGTGGACTGCATTTTGAACATGAGCTTTTGAAGGACATTCCAGATCCAAATCATACCAACACCTATTGGTGAAAAATGTATTTTTTTCTGTTAGAAACTAAAAATATAACCCTCTGTAAAAGTTCATAAAATTAGTTGTGTTTTCTGATGACTTTCCTTTTGTTTTCTCTCTTTCTCTCCCTCTCTTTCTTTTTTAATTTTGTGAGCTTTCTAACTCAATAAGCTTCGCCACTCTGTCATGTTAAAATTATCTGCTCTGACCAGGGGGTATTTTAGCCTTCTCACTCTGATTCAATTCATCTGCAAGCCTTTATTGAGGGCCTGTTGGGTGCTCAAGCGTGGGTGGTTTGCACAGTGGGAAGAAACGACTGAAACAGGGAGTCGCCTGCTGAAATAATAGTGCAGTGCAGCAGTGGGTGACTCTTGCCCCAAACTGAAGAATGCAGAGTGCCCTTTGATTCATGGTTCCATATAAACAAATCTTTACTTAAGTTTTTATAGAGTAAGGTTTATAGGATTGAATCTTGTTATGGCTTAGATATGAGGTGTCTCCAAAAAGCTCTTGTGTGAGACAATGCAAGAAAGTTAGGAGGTGAGATGATTGAGTTCTGAGAGTCTTAACCCAATCAGTGCATTAATCCCCTAATAGAATTAACAGGGTTGTAACTGTAGGCAGGTAGGGTGTGGCTAAAGGAAATGGGTCATTGGGGCATACTTTGGGGTATATATTTTGTTTCTGAAGAGTGGAGCTCTCTCTCTCTGCTTCTTGGTGGCCATGTCCTGACTGCTTTCCTCTGCCACACTTTTCTTCTATGATGTTCTGGAGAATGCTGTCTATGGACTTAGGCCTCTGAAACTGTGATCCCCAAAATAAACTTCTCCTCCTCTAAGATTGTTCCTGTCAGGTCTTTTGGTTATATCAGTGAAAAAGTTGACTAAAACCAGTCTCCTCTCTCTCTCTCTTTCTCTCTCTCTCTCTCTCATCCTTTATGGAAGAGTTTTGTTTTTGTTACAGGGAATTTAATTCTATTCAGTTCTTAATGATGATGCTAAGGCATCCAGTACACACAGGCTGTCCTTATATTTGTCTTGCATAGATACTTGACGCAAAGTTAGTGGGAAAGAACACTGATGCACTTATTTTCAGGATGATTCTGGCTTTTGGAAAGCTGTGACCCTTCCCATTTCCTTTGTTGGGAATTTGCCGCTGCAAATCAGAGCCTAAATTGTCTGTTATCTCTGACAGTCAAAACTTTGCATCTGACCTGTGCTAGGAGGATGGAATTGTTCTCTGGCCATGGGTCTTATATAGTAAGGGACACCACTCTCTCTTCCCCTATCAGTAGTTCTGAAGCTCAAGCCATCCAAAGCCTTATATAGTAAGGGACACCACTCTCTCTTCCCCTATCAGTAGTTCTGAAGCTCAAGCCATCCAAAGCCTTAAAATCTAGATGACTTCATCTTCCAGTTCAACAGCAATAGATGATTTGCACCAGTTTAGTAAAGCTAAGTGAGATGTTAGGAGAGAAAATAATTAATGTCATGTTTGGGCATTTGCTTTCAAGCCTTGCCTGTACAGTTGATCCCAAGTGCTGAAAGAGCTAGCAACCACACCCCACTTGTTATTTTGTTCGTTTGTTTGTTTGTTTGTTTTTGTTTTTGTTTTGTTTTGAGTACTCGGGATTGAACTCAGGGGTGCTCAACCACTGAGCCGCATCCTCAGCCCTTTTTTGTATTTTATGTAGAGATAGGGTCTTACTTAGTTGCTTAGAACCTTGCTGTTGCTGATGCTGGCTTTGAACTTGCCATCCTCCTGCCTCAGCTGCCCAAGCTGCTGGGATTACAGGTGTGCACCACACACCCAGCTTTCTGCCCCCAGGTTTTTTAACAGAAAACTATTATTAATTTGGGAGTCACTCACTCTTCATGTTTTTTATGGTATTTCATAATCTTCTACCAACAGTAAGGGTTAATTTTAAATGAGCAATGCCAGGCTAAATACTTTGTGTATTACCTATCATTTAAACACTAGGTAGAAATACTCCATTTTTACATTATCCCCCTTTGGCACGCAAAGAATCTGAGGCTCCAAGAGGCCAAGTCAGTTGTCCAAGGTCAAGGCTTTTATAAATGGCTAAGCTTATCAGATTGTAACTCAAAGAATCTGGTTCTCGATTCTTCTCAACTACTGACTGTTTGATGATACATCACTGAAGGGATTACATTTTTAGAAGAAAGCAGTATTTCTATAAAAACAGAAAAGGCAAAACAAAACAAAACATCAACACTAACACATCTATAAATGCATATCAGTTAGAAAGGATAAATGAGGTTATGCTATAATAACAACCAAAAATTTTGGTTAATTAATTACAAAAGTTTATTTCTCTCTCACAAAATTATTTCTATAGATCCTGAAGACTCTCTGAGTGCCTCTTCTATAAGCTGATTCAATAAGGTGACTCCATCATCTCAAATCTAGGTCTCCTAGGATCTGGGAGCCATAAGAAAGCATTATTCTCCCTGTGTCCTCAAATGACATCATCATGGTTGTTTATATTTCATATGCCAAAATTCACAACATAGCCTTTCTACTTTTTTTTGAATGACCAAAAAAATGGGAATATGATCTTGTCAATCTCATTGGTCTTAATATTTTTAACCCCAAATCCCTCTAATAGGGATTAGGTTCCTGGTGACACATTCCTTAAAATAAAAATATTAAAAGGCTACTACTGAGAGTTATGGTTGTTTTGATCAATTTTATAGTTGAACTTTGAAGCTATTATTTATAATATTTATATATCATTATAATTATGTAAATATTCTTAAAAGTTATTTTAAAGATTTGTTTAGCAAAATACACTGTTAAGAGCTTAATATAGTCTGAATTTGTCTCACATGCATTATATGCATGTTTTGGTAATTTATATAGACTTAAATTTTACATATTGCCTGTTTTAGAAAAATAAGAACTTAGAAATTAATGTAGAAATAAAGGCTGTATAATCATTGTTTTATAGTAGTGATTTGGTAAATAAGTAATTAACTGAAAGCTTTATGGTGCAGCGTGACTCATTTTCCATATTGCTTTCTTTTTGCAAATCAACAAAGAATCAATCTTTCTTTTTTTTAAACCACCAAACATTCTGCGCTACCTTGCTATATTCTGAATACGTTCACTTGTTTCCACTAGTCTTTACCTGGTTTTAGAATTTGTAGTTGACGTAGCTCATTTATCAGCCAAGTGTAGAGAGATTCTGAAAGATGTTTTATCATTTTCCACTGTCAAAATGATGCATTCGCTTATGTCCTGGTTTCTTTGAAAGAGCTTGAGTTGTGCTTCTTTTGCAGGTAAAGCATGGGAATAAATGATACAAAAATAAATGAACAGAAAAAGGGGGGAAGTAAAAAGCAAGGCTCAGGAAACCACAGTCTGGAGGGCTTCATTTTCAAATACACATTTTAAGAGTGAGAGGAGATCAGATGAGCTGTCCATCTTCACATTTGGGTTTCATCCATCACCTGCTTGTGTTCTGACTGTTCCTGTGGGTTCTACAATTCTTGTGGACACAGAGATGGAAAGAGAAGTTGTTTCCTTTCTTTTCATTGATCCACTTAGGCCCCGACTGGAAGAGGGCAGCACGCTAGGAATGGTCATGTTAAACAGTAAGCAGAGCTGCAACCTTGGAAGCAGATAAGAGGTACAGTAAGAAAAGAGGCTGTTTGGTCTTTTATTTTTACTGTTTTAAGTTCTATACATGTAATTCTTCAGGTTATTGGTTCACTTGACATGCAAATAGAAAGAAAGAGAAAGCTGGTACCTGTACATTGGCAGCAGGATTTGCTTATTACAAACCTCCAATTCTGGCAACTATCATAGAAGACAGGAAACACAGCATCAGAATAAAATAGATTTATTTTATAATTAAAATCATACTTACACACCCTAGGGTAGCTGGTTATTATTGTAATTTTCAAGTAATTTTGTTAAACAAACATTCACTTTTTTAGAAAATATCCAATAAAACTTGACCATTATTTGTTTTGCATATTTCAACGTTCATGTTTATGAGTATAAACCTCTAACTCATAAATATCCTAAACACCTAACTAATATATACCCTCTCTGGAAAAGTGTCGTAGTAAAATAATACTTGATAAATTCTGATTTAAATATGGATCCATATCTTAGAACTATGTTTTCCTGACTAAACTATTTAGTGTTTGAGTTACAGTTTCCTCATTAGGAAAAATAAGAATAATATGAGCTTCAAAAGATTGTTTAAAGGATTAAATATAAAAACGTTTAGCCAAGATACTAGCTTATAGGAGATTTTTAATACTTTTTATTCTCATTATCTTTTGCTTCCTTTTAGCATGATTGTTCCTACTTAATGTAAAATACACTTTGAACCTAACTGTGCCCTGTCAGTTGCACCTCCTGGAGGCCTATGACAGTATTTTATGTCATTGTCCATGAGCCATATTTTCCTCTGGGAGATTTTGCTTCCACCCATTGATCACCCCCGTTTTTTATGCCCTTGAAAGATATGCAATTAGTTGAATCACACTCTTCTCTTTTAAAAATTATGATTACTATGGGGACTGGGATTATAGCTCAGTGATAGAGGGCTTGCCTCACATGCATGAGTCACTGGGTTGGATCCTCAGCACCACATAAAATAATAAATAAATAAAATAAAGATATTGAGTCCATCTACAACTAAAAATTTTTTTAAAAATATGATTATTATGGGTACAGATAGAGTGAAGTTTTTTGTTTTTGTTTTTGTTTTTTTTGGACAGGGATTTTACTCTGTTGCTTAGACTGGCCTAGAACTTATGATCCTCCTGTCTCAGACTTACAAGAGACTGGGATAAAATGTTTTTAATTTACTTTCTTCTACCTCTCTTTCAAATTTGATCCATGGATCTAAGGAAAGACTTTATTGTTATAGACTCCATAGATTATTCCACTTATGAGGAACCAAGTTACTTTAGTGCTTGTCCATAAACATTTAAAAAAATGATTCATTGCTTGAGTCTCTTTATGAAATAATTGATATGATAGATATTGGTTTTGAAATTAAATTAGAGAAAATAAAGAAATCATGCTCCTAGATTCCACCCATTATATAGGAAGGTATCCATACCATATAACAATTTCAGGATCCATTCAACAGTTTTAAAAAAAAAGTAATTGAATATTTATAGTATGTAGGTTGAATAAGACAAAATCTCAGTTCACATAGAATTCATATATGAATGGAGGAGACAATAAATAAGTAAATATAGTAAAAAAATAAATAATAAAAATTTTCACAAAATCTACGAAGAAATTGACCTGGTGTGACATGGATAGATGCTGACTGGGATAAGAGGATCTCTTCATTATGCACAGGGGGTGCCTCTTGAAGAGATCTTGATAATGAAAAAGAGTTAGACATTTAAAAATTTTTTGGAAATGTTTCCTGACCCTTGGAACAACAGCCACTATGACCCTGTGACAAAGACAAGCATGGCATCTTCAGAGAAGAGTGTGAAAGCCAGGTTGTCGCATATTTAATGAACACAGCAGGAAGAGAGGGCTATGACTTATAAGGATCTCAAAAGGAAACCTCAGTCTCTATGATTTCCTTAAATTCCCTTTTTTAAAAAAATTTAGAAAAATGATTCCTATCTTAATTGTGTTTGCTTGGCTTAATTACTAGCACTGCAAAGCCATTACTTCCTGCTGTTTTCATGTCATTTTCTGTTTAGTGTAAGTAAGCTTTGAAGAGATAGTTTGGGAATTAACTCACATTTACACCATGTTTCTGAGAAACAAACATAATTCAAATAGCACCATGGACTTTGGAACACAGTTCTTTTTTTTTTTTTAATTTTTGGTTCTCGACCACTGAGCCACATCCCCAGCCCTATTTTGTGTTTTATGTAGAGACAGGGTCTCACTGAGTTGCTTAGCACCTCACCGTTGCTGAGGCTGGCTTTGAACTCGCGATTCTCCTGTCTCAGCCTCTCAAAGTGATGGGATTACAGGCATGCACCACTGTGCCTGGCTGGAACATAGTTCTTTTGAAGATGGGGATAACTTGCATGAGGATGTCTTTCAAAACACAAGTCCTCATTTATCATAAAACCTCATTATTGTAAAATCTTGGCTTCTATTCAGGCTCTGCTGAAGATTACCTTTGTCCTAGTATGACGATTTGCTGCACAATGCCTCATAATAGTAGATGTAGAGTTGGCATCTTCAATTTAATTCTGTTGAAGAAACTTCAACACATTAATGCAGATGGATTTTGTTAATTACACAGAATTTTTATCTGTTCCTAAAATGGACTGGAAGGCCTCTATTTGGAAGCCCTCTTCAGAAAGATGGCCAAGGAAGGTTTTTATTGTTTGTTTGTTTCTGTCTCCACATTTAGCAAATTAGTGATGTTCTGAGAAGAGAGGAAAGATCTGGTCATAGATAGGGGCACCGATCCAAGTTCTTCTTTCCCTTCAATAGTAAATGATGAAAAGAGTTGATTGTGTTCATTTTTCACGCTGGTTTCTGTATTACCTTAATCAAACCATGATTTTCCACATTTTTTTTTTTTTTTTACAATTCACCCTTTCCATCTCTTACATCCTGTCAAATTTGCAAGTTCCCTTTATACTTAAGAGATGTCTTTGTCAACCTGTGATTTAAGGAATGGAACTAGGTCAAGGGTGATGACTTATCTTGTAGAACCAGGGTGTAGAACATGGGGTACATCAATGTGCTGAGAGGAGAGAGGCACTGTACAGATGGTGTATACCAGAGGATCAGAATGCTAAAGGCATCTATCAAAAATACAGAGGCCTGCCATGATTGCTTCCTGACAAATTCTACTGCCTCTCCTCTGTTTTCCCCCCAGGTATATCCTCTAATTCATGCCACTCTGACCTCTCTAATACTCGCCGTGTCAGGTCATAATGATTTAAAACTTCATGGCATTTCTAAGCAAACTGTAGCAATAGGCCATATCCATCAGAATGCCTGTTTCATCAATAAAAAGTTTTATTGAAATACATCCATGCCCATTTGTTTCCATATTGTCTATGGCTGCTTTTACCTTATGAAAGCAGAGATGAGTTGCAGCAGAGACATGTGTCCAAAAACATATATTATCTGACCTTTTACAGTAAATACTGACTGACCCCTAGATTGCATGATCAAATTCAAACCCAAGCAGGGATTTTCCCATGTTGCCTTCAGTCCACCTTGCAGGCTTAGCAGCTCCTCCAGTGAACCCTGCCACTGTGAATAGCTCATTATTCCTACAAGATGCTGCACAATCTGTTTATAAGTCTTTTAACTGTACTCCTTCAATCTCAGTGCTTTTAGTCACCCTCTTTCACATGGACTCATTGGTCCATTCCTTCTAGTTCAATTCTGTGGCACAGCTTTTTGTCACTGCTCAGGAGAGCTTCTTTCAGCCATCCTTTGTCTCTTTCTTAGGTGTGCAGTTTCTACCTCTTCAGCAGGAACTGGAGCCTCTGATTGTCCTGCATGACTTCCCCAGAGCCTAGTTCAGCCCTAAACACACAGTAGGTAGTCATCAAGTGGGTGTTTAAGTGATAGTAAAGAAGTGAGGTGACCATCCTGCTTATAAACTGAGCAAAGGATATCTTGGAGTAAAGTGAGTACTGTCACATTGTCACATTAATCCATGTACTAACGTTGCTCATTAAGCAAACTAATTACTGTATATGTTAACTTCAACAGAAACAGACAGTACCAAAACAGAAGCAGCAAGCAGTGGGCTTAGCCATAGGGAAGTCTGGTTGTGGCCTTGCCTGCCCTAAATGTGCCAACAGCCAGCATCCAGTCTCCTGGACATCACTTAGAAGGCTAGGAACCAGGCAAGTGGGAACAGCTGCCAGATGGCATACCAGGGCAGGTGCAAGCAGCTGTCTGAATTCTAGCTATTCACTATAAAGCAAATATCTGCCCTTATTCTGTCTTGGAGACCACTTGCCTATACCCCAGGAAAAAACAGGGGTTAGGCATTTGCTTTCTTATTGTGCCTGCCTCACAATATAACTTCTATTTTAGCTTGTGTCCTTGGAAGTCCATTGGATGAATCTGTTTGCTCTAACAGGGACATTTTGAATCCATGGATTGTTAATCCTTCTGCTCAAATTTAACATCTAGTTGTAGCTTGCCATGGTATATGTTGGTAAAATTCTGAAGACCCCCTGGTATCTTCAGTAAGCACTAATACCAGCTCCAGTATCGGTGCTGGTAAGCTGCCCTGAATGAACCTACAGTTAAAAGGT
Organism: Xerus rutilus; assembly: GCA_028644305.1. NCBI lineage: Eukaryota > Metazoa > Chordata > Mammalia > Rodentia > Sciuridae > Xerus > Xerus rutilus. Next base: position 19,612,196 of record CM053411.1, on the reverse strand, counting down.
GGAAATATTGCTTTGGCTTCTTGCTCTGAGAACAGTAGATTCTCTAGTGGTGGCTGAACATCCCAAGCATAACTTGGAAAGGATTTTCCTTCTCATTGTGTCACCATCCCTTGGTGCCCACTTTTACTCTCCACTGTTGGACCTTGCACCTGTCCATGGCATCTGAAGTGGCCTACGGAGGGCCTTTGCTTTGGCTCTCTGGAAAGTGGGAGGTGGGACAGCTGATAGTCTCTTTGGTGAATTTCCAGAGTTTTAATACGCTGAACAAAAAAATCCATTCTAAAACATTCTATCATCTTGTCCCCCATTCCTCTTCCCTCCTGTGTGCTCCTAGACATCAGTTCTTTAGGAAGTTGTATGCAGGTGAGTTTGGATGGCAGAGTCCAACTTAACCATGTATACTTCTAGACTCACTGCTGTCATCTCCTGTATGCCCATAGCGATATGCCTGCTTATCAAAATCATATATTGTACAGTCCCATTGACCTTATCCCCTGACCATTTGGGGATAGACTGAATGGTAAAACAAAACAAAACAAAAACCAGATGGATGAGATGGAGTGCTGGTTTCAGAGTATCCCATCACTGCTTGAAAGTGAGAAAATATCCCAAAGAGGTTCTTCTAAAAGAAGCTGCCTCCAGGTCTTGTGTATACACATGATCTTTCAGATCAGTTTGCCAGAATATGGCACACAATGTAGTCTGCCATGATTTCTCAGAGGTGAGTGAAAAAAAAAAACTATAACACAAAGTTGGTCTTGCTGCCTCAAAGTGGAAATTGCTGATGGTCAGGTGGGCCTGTGGATACTTTTTTTGCCTGGTGGCCCCAAGCCCAGATTGTAATGTTTGGTGTGTCATGGTATAACTTCCTTCTTTACTGTCCATTTTCCCTCTTCTGAAAGCCTGTCCTTTTTCAGGAAGATCAAATCCAGCACTAGTTCTTACTTCTAGTCAATATTCTGTCCTTTTCTTCAGTGTGAGCACTTGTCATGAAGTAAAATGGCTTGAAACCTACAGGTCCATATATGATAATCAAATTTCCTATTTTTTATTAAAATCTCCATTTGTCTCAAGCTTGCTTGTTGTTCTGTTTTCTAACATCTCACTAAAACAGCTTGATGTGACAGGACAATGTAAAGATTTTGGATTCAGACAGAACGGGGTTCAAGTCCCAAGTGTACCACCTTACAAGCTGTGTGACCTTAGGCAAGTTAATGTCCATCAGACTCAGTTTGTTTCATCTATAAAAGGGAAGATAATAATATTTAACTCATAGAATGTTAGTGACTCAGACACTTTGTAGGGTCTTAATAAATGGAAGCTAAAGATCATGAAATAAGAAGTGTCACTAATTTGCCTGATTTTAAACCACTGATTATACAAATGAAGAAATAAACTTATGTCCTCCCTATCTGTAACAGTAGTTACAAAGTATTTGTTTAAATATTCATTCTTTTTAACATTTTTTGAAAATAATACTTCTACCATAGCCATGTCAAAAAGGTTGGAAGCAGTAGGGACTCACTTGAAAACACTTCGAGATAAGTGGTATAGATGGAAAATGCAGAGAATATAGTTATTCCAGAAATTCTTAAGTTGTTCTCAATATTAGTTCAGATATAGCTTCCACAAATAATGTCTGTGTGCCTCAAATGTACCATATCCCATTAGATGGAGCACACACAGTTATCCTATTCAGTTCTTAACACACCTTTGTGTGGGCTGAAGGCAGTCAAGTCCAGCTTACTGAGTGGGGCTCACCACTTCATGACTCCTGAGGGTTGGCAAAGCAAGCTTCCTTAGTTTTTGTCCCTGTAAATGAGAGATTCTATCACCCCAAGAACTGAACTATTGACAGGTCAGTGTGGGTGTTTCCCTTTGGGGAGGTTAAGAGTACAGACTTTGGAGTTAGAATGCACGGGTTCCAATCCTGGCTGCTCTGTATACCTCCTATAAGACAACAGCAAGTTATCTGAGCACTCACTGCTGCAGTTTACTTATTTATAAGATAGGATTAGCTTTGTTACTTCCCGTATATAGTACAGGAAAGACTTTAGAATCGGTCTACCATCAGTATTGTCATCATGGCAGCCCAGATGCCTCTGTGATGTGTCTATTAAGTATATAATACTTAACCTTTAAACTCCAGGTACCCATTAACTTAGACCCCAGATTAGTAAGTGGTCACATCAGAAAAAAAATAGAGTATTCAGTTTTATGTTACTGCTCTGTATGAGTGCATGTGTTAGCTTCCATTTGGAGAGTCACACTGTACTCTCAGCACTGTGCTAAGAAATCTGCATCTGCATTTAACCCTAAGTAATTCTATAAGAATTGGGGGTGCTTTAATAACTGATTTTACAACTAAGAAATCTCAAGTCCATTGAAGAAAATAAATTTCTTACAATTGTCAGAGTTGAGATTCTAAGATTTTTTTTAAAGACACATGTAATTGGTCTGCTTATCTCTTTAACTCAAAAGAATAAAATATCGGTTAATGAACATAGACTTATAATAAAGTGATATGTAGAAGATTTCTTTGTATAAAAGTTGCTTTTCTGAGGCTCATGAATCAAGATGAGAAAATAAAACCCTAAATACTCATTTTAGAAAAATGTCTATTCTAAATTATACTTGGCTGAACGTTAAAGTTCTTTACAGCATAGTTTTGTTAAGGATTAAGATATAGCAATACTTTTGCCTAGTCCATTGTTTGGTGAATGTCTAATGGACTGACATTTTCCCAGCATGTTGGACAAATAATATCTCAAGCATTTTCATAGTACATTAGGCCAAAGAAGACAGAATGTGAGAAGTGTTTGTGATACATGATACCTGTGAATTAAAATATGTACCAATGGTGAAGTATTCTTCAAACAAATCCTTGAGAAGTAAGGTTTTATAGTTCAAATAGAGAGAACCAAACTGTAAATGTTTGAAAGAAAACAATAATGTTATATCTATTCCTAGTGTCTGTTTCTAGCCTCTTGTCCTCTCTTGGCTTTGAGATGGAAGCACTGCTCCCTCTTCCATGGAAAACACTTCAAACTGGAGAGCTAGTGACTCAGATATACCTGCATTTGAGAGACTTTGACTAACCCCTCTGTACCTGGTTTTCTTAATATATTTTTGGTTTCTCTTAGTTTTCTATGATAATTGGAGTTAAGGGCATCTATGGGATGTGTCCATAACAGGGTGATATTACACTGGACCTCTTGGGAATTCAGTATCTAAATGAATTGGATGGAAGCCGAGACCTATCTGCCTTTGCTAAAATATTAATAAAGGCAGGACATTTTTGCATCATGTCTTCTTGTTCATATACCCAGCAAGTGACGAAACATTTGAACATGGATCTCAAATTCATGATGGTTAGCCACTGAGAATAAGATTCTTCTAGATTTGGAAAGAAACAAAGATCAGATGCAGATGTGTCCCTGAGAAGAGGGCTTCATGAACTTCTTGCATCCAGACTGAGAATTAGGGAATAGGATGAGAGAGGGACCTCACATAAACCTCACATAAAATGTTGCCTCACCCTCTAGGGAGGACTTGAAAGAGCACAACCCTGGGAACAGTGGATGTAGATAATGCCTCGAGGTAGGCATGAAGCAGCCTCTCACAACTCCCTGTGTCTATAAATGACACAAGAGTGTGATGACTTTAGTGCTCCACAGAGTAGTGCGGAGGTGACAGAAGGTCCTAGATAGATGTATAACAGGTTTCCAGTAGTCCCATTCATCCAAGGATGAGTAAAGCAATCCCATACATTAGGGATAGTGGATCAAGGAGGTCACACTGAAACCTGGTGGCTAAGAAAAACAGATTTCACAGCCAGACTACATAGATTCAAAATCCCCACTCCTCCATTTACTATTTATATGCTATTGGGAAAATTAACTTCTCTACACCCTAGTTTCCCTCCTGTGTAAAATGGAGAGAATAATAATGTAGTGTTTAGAGTCTGCCACAAAATAAAAGCTTTAGACCTATTTATTGTTATTGTTACTCCTCAGTTTTAAAAAAAGAAGGAAAAGTATATTTTTCATGCACCTGAATTTGGGGATAGAGACTAGTATTTAGAGTCTCCTGATATCTAAACTTGAAGGGAAAGGAGTTATGACTGGATATGACACATTCAGTAATGTAATTCCATTACATGTTTTATACACCACCTTTTTTTCCCCCACGAGTCTTTATTTACAAACTCAAACAATTTATTCTGACACATAGTTGATTTTTATGACCTTAGGCAAGTCACTTAGTTGTTCTAGGTCTTTTTATTTTCCCCATCTGTGAAATGAGCAGCATAGCAAACTCAGAGGGTTGTTATGAGTTCCAAACATGAATCTTTGAGATGCAGATGCAGCAGTAGAGTGCTCAGCATGGAATAGACCAAATAGACTAAATGTTTGCATTATTGTTTAGAGTCATTCTAATCCCTATTCTGTCATTGGAGGGAAAAAACACTAATATTAGGAAGTCTAAATCTAGAATAGAGGAAGTTGCTCTAACTGCTCTTGATCAGCCAGATGCATTGGTGGACGCCATACTTGTTCTTCAGCTCTGGCTTCAAGATGGCTCCAGCCTCCATTGTGTTTGAAAATCACTGCCTATAACATATCAGTGTGGAGATGATTTGGGGAGTTCAAGGAGTGCTGCAGTCTGCTTGTTGGTTATGACTGTGTATTTGCCAACTTTTATGTAATTAAATCCAACCAAGGCCTCACGTATGTTTTTAGCTAGATCTGATTTATTTAGATGTTTTGCTGTAAAATGAATGCCAAGGTAAAATTTGTTTTGTTTCTTTTGCTCTACAAATGCCTTAAAAATCCAATCTCAATGTCAGTGACAGGTATTGATATACTTTGTCAAACAAGAAATATTTTCAGCTTCTCAAAGTAAAAATTCAATGATTTTCAGCAGACTTTCCTAAGATAATAAAGTAATTTATCTTTCAGAGAATATTAAAGGCAAGCCTTGAAGGTGAGGGCAAAAAGCCCATTTGTGCTGCAATTTAGAAAGATAATTTAGAGAGAGCAGCATTTATATTCATTTGAATTTAACAACCTGGATGGCAAAGTTCACATTAGTGATCATTTGTACCCAAGATTTTCATTGAAAAAAGAAATGATTATGTTTTCTGCTTTGAAAATTAGACATCCTTCATGTTGTCTATGGTAAAATAGAGATGGTAAACAACTGTCTCTCCTCCCCAAAAAAGTGTGAGTAATGAGGTATTCTGATTAATTAAATTTTACTTCTGTTGTATTTAAGCAAATGATATATATTTAAAACAATTATATGTAAAAAAAAAAAAATCCTCGTAAAAGGCCTGAATTTAAATCCTTGCCTGAATTTGACAAGATCTGCTGGGGTCATGATTTGAAATGAATTTCAGACCTAATGCAAGATATGGCAAGATATGGAAAAGTTCTGAGGCTGAGTAGGGACAATGTTAGAAATCTTCTTTTTTTTCTCTTTTCTTTTCACTTTTCCTTCTCCTCCTATCTTTCTCCCTTCCTTCTCTCTCCCTCCCTTCCTACTTCCTTCTCTCTCTCTCTCTCTCTCTCTCTCTCTCTTTCTCTCTTTCTTCCCTCCTCCCTCCTTCTTTCTTTCTTTCTTTTTACAAAGTTCTAGGGATGGATGGATGGAACCCAGAGTCTGGGTTATGCTAGACAAGCAGTCTATCACTGACTACACCCCAGCCTATAAATCTTTTTTGTTTTAATGATAACTTCATTGCCCTGGTGTTGATTGTAGTGGTGGTTCATATTGTACTGTATTTTGTATTATTCTACTCATAGCTTCTACAATTATGATTTGCTTCCTCTTCAAATTCATGAAGGGATGTATAAAACTAGGAGAGTGGAAATTTTAAATTAGTTTGAATTCTTAAAGATGTCCTTTGGACTTGAGCTTCTTAAGTAGAACCAGAACCAAACTGTATCTTGGCCCTTCTTCTCCAAGAGGATCTGATAGAATGTAGAATATCCTAGCAAAACTGCGACACTGGCAAAATTTCACTTTCACTAGTTCTGCTCTTTGAACCCCTCTTCCTGGGTTCTTTGGTTCTTCCTTCTTCCCAGGAGCCAATAACAGATGCCCAAGCCTTTCCTGTAGTCCACTTGCAAGGAAAACAGAAACAAGTATTAAATTCACTCACACTGTCACAGAGAGATTACCTCCTACCTTCTGCTTCTTCAGCTTTATTTTTAAGAGCTTTGTTCATTTCCTCTAAAAAATCTGCTTTAAATTAATCCCCTACCCACAGGAACCATACATTAGTATGGTGGATAAATTATCTTTAAACCTGCCCTGGAAATCAAGCAACTTTCCCTGGTGCAGCTTGCACTAAAATTACTTTGTTGCCAACTGACCTCTTCTCTAATTTCCTTCTATTCCTTGGGATCCCACAGAGACTCCAGAGTGAGCCACAGATCTGACTTTTTTCCAGAATTCACTTGGTCTAATGCCAAGAACAGAAACCTGGCCAGGGGTTTTCAATTTGCTGCCCTCAGGCATCTTGAGATCTAGTCAGAAATTCACTATACGGTTGTATGAGGAAGTGGAATAACAACAAAGGCAGCAAATGACTACGTGACAAAGGACAAATGTTTCAGGAAACCTGAGTAGAGTAGAATGCTTGAGTAGGGGTCTATAGACCAAGTAATGCGCTAGAAAGAGGGAGAAGAGAGGAGAGGGGCATTTCAGTTCACAGAGACAGACTGAGCAAAGACAGGTCTGAGGGTGGAAATGCTCAGGAATTTCAGAGACAGATGGGCACGGTGAGAGTAATAAGAAGTGACTGTGGGAAATAAAGCAGGCTTGGTGTGATCACTGCCAGTGCCAAGCTTCTACAGCAGGCAGAGATAAGAAAGCAAAAGAGGAGAGTTTATCATGGTTTCAAATCACTCCGTATCTCCTTAAAACTTTGCTTCCTCAAGATCCATCCTGGGGATCAATTAGTTAAGAGGCCTTACTACTAAACATGGCAACATAAAGAGTGACATGCAAATAAAACTTTCTGGATTCACCTGCTGGACTTTGTTACCCCTTTCCTTTTGTCCCCCAGCCTACAGACAGCCATGTGAACACTATTACCTTTAGACAGTGTCTTTATGAAATGACCATACACACTGCATGGACAGTGGGTTCCTTTTTCACCTACATGGCGGCAACCTTGCTGAAGGCAGGCAAGGCCCTGTTCCTTTCTGTTTCGTAGAAAGAGATTTGAATGCCTAAGGGGAATGGGAAACAGAATAAGATTAATGAATTCAGAAAATAGGAAATTAATTCTTATTTTCATAGATGGGAAAAACTCTAAAGGAAGATGCAGAAATAATGTTTTGGTATATTTTTAAAACATGTCTTCGGCACTCTTCGCTTGCTGCTCTTGCGTTTAGGAGAGCGCATTTGTGTTTTCATGCTGTAGTTCTTGAATATTCGGAAAGAAAGGGTCCTGGCCTATACTCTGACACTGCCCACTCCCACCTCAGCCTGGAAGAATTAAGGCTATCCCAGGAAGTGCCCAATAAAAGCAGGCTATTGGTAAGAAAGAACCCACTGATTTTTAGCACTAAGGCTCAGAAGATATAATCAGGGCAGGTGGGATATAGTCAGTGGCATCCATTGGGCACCTCAACATTCTATCTGACTTTGTGCATGCCTTTTTGCCATTATTATACCAAATAACAAAGTTTGAGAAGACAAACCTCAGAGCCTTAAATGGCATCTGGAGGCTGAGTCAGTTCCACATGGCAATGCAATTATCTCAGCTTGTTTCAGTCTGCTGAGAGGTAGCAATAATATTTCAACCAGTGCTCCATTGCATTAAAATGTTTTGATACCTGTTGGAATAGCATTGCCTTAATGTTAATAAATCCATAATGGTCACACAGGCAGGGGTGGTGTATGAATCACTCTAGAAGGGATATCCATTAATCAGCTCCTTGGGGCTGATTCCTTTATTCATTCCCTCCTAGGGTTTAGCATCTGTGAAGGAGACTAGCTTTTTTATAGTCATCTAGTATCTAAATTTTAAAATCTTTTTCCACTATGATGGTCAAATTCAGATTATCAACACAGACAAATGAAATCTTTGATTTCATTTTTTTTTTAAAAAAGTCGGTTTGCTTCTCAATGTGTTCTATATTCAAATGTGGATATAAAACTAGGCCAGTGTTTGACTTGATGACTTTGCTTATTTAAAAAAAAGTGTTTAAACTTTATTCTGAAAACTTGATTTGTCCAAGAAGCTACCTAATTTTGCTATTTACTTCTGATGCACAGCCTCTTTGGAACCAACTCACAGATTTACCTTTTTCAGACTCATTCTGGAGTAGATATGTACAGTAGAGTCTAAAGATCTCTCAGAAGTAAACTAAATACCTAAGATGCTGGTGATGCAATTGTCCAGTTATAGTTCTCTCTTAAGAAGCCTTAGAGTGCCATTCATCTAATTTAGAGGAATACACTGTATTCCTAACTTATTGATATGTGGCCACCACATAAAATCATTTTTGCAAATGTGTCTTTTAAACATGAAGCAGATTGTGTTGTTGGATACACAACAAAAACAACATCCTAGTAAGTCTGTCCTTTATGCAAACTGATGTTTGACATTTGGCCTCTTCCCTGTGCAAGAATTACCTTGACTATCAACTAAATAGGAAAATACAACTTAATTTATATTTGAGAATTGCAAGAAGTTTCGTTATACCTTCCTGCTATTCTGATGATGGGAGAGAAAAAGAAGATTTGCGTTGTCATCAATGGATTCTCAGCTCTCTTTAAAAATGTCAAATCAAATGGAGAGGTTTTTTTCTTTGTTTGTTTGTTTCAAAGTTGGTTGACCTTTATCAGAAAAGAAATCTAGAAAGGCAATTATCCTTTTGGAAACATTATAGAGCACTTATACAAAAGAGGAATTTTATCCACTTACACAGGACTTGGGCCCTTATGGAGAATCCTTGCAATTGGATAAGAGAATAACTTTTAATGTTCTATAGCACGGTATAGTATGTACAGAGGATTTTGAATATTCCCATCTCAAACAAAATGTTTAAGGTTATAGACACACCAATTACTCTGATTTAGTTATTAGACATTGTGAATATATATTGAAATATTGCACTGTACTCCATACATATGTATGGTTTTTATGTCAATTAATATTTTTTTTAAGTAAAATCCTTGAAGATCAATATTGTGATCAGCGTTCACTGTTGTTTTTATGAACACTTGCCTGGGACTGACAGTGCAGTGTGCACCAAGCAGATACCACAGAAAACTTGCTGCCCTAGGGAGCTGACAGCATTAAGAAAACAACCTATAAACCATCCAAAGCACAGTGAAATGGTCACCATGGACATGTGCTAGCCATATCTGCTTCATGGCAAGAGCCCTGGTCAGCTGGGTGGTTCTGATTTGACTGTGAAAAAACAAAAAAAGATGATATGGATAGGGAAGAAGAGCAAGTATGGTGGGAGTCAGGGTGAAAACCATCTCATAGTGCAGCCAGCAAGTTCCATCTCCTTTCTCCTTACCTTTCCATTAGAACTGCTCAATTTATCACCAATTCTTCCTTCATAGGCCTTTTGCAAAGGTCCCCTTTTTTTGTCCATCACTACTAATGCCCTTTCCAAGACCTCAATACCTCCTAACCAAGCAATTGTAAAATCAGCAGCATTTGTTTTTCCAGTCGCACTATTTAGCACCTAATCATATTTCTCAAAATACCTTTCCACCCTGCTTATTTTTCCTTAAAAAGTGAAGCCAAACCAAACACACCAAGCAGGCCTTTCCTGTTCCTGGTGAGTCTGCCACAAACCCTTGAGCCTGGTATGTCTTTTAGGCACCCCCAGCAGTGGATCCTTTCTTATAACAGATTTATTTTCCCCAATCTTTTTGTATTCTCAATTTCTCTCTCTCAGGAAATAGAATTCTTTCATCCTCACCAAAATGCCTTGAGAATTTCTGGCAAAATCTATCTAGACCTCACTACTTCTCAGAACTTTCCTTGGGTTTGCTGGACTCTTCCTGTGTTCTAGTTTTAAATCAATTATTCCTGGAGTCACTTCATTTGTGCCTTCTGCTTACCACTTGAGGGCCCTCTTGGTCATGGTAAGTTGATTAATGCAGTTACTAATTCATGCCTGGGACTAGATTAGGCACCTGCCTGGTAGACTTTGGTGTCTAACAGAGTAAATAGGCATCACCACCCCTACCTCCCCCAAAAGGGAAAGTGCTTGGAATAGACAAGCCTGTGGGTTATGAATGGTTAACTGAGACTTTTGTGAACACTAAAATTCTAATTAAATATGATTTAATTCTGCTTCTAGTGGCAGAAAAGGGTTCTTACAGTTCTTTTGTCTGATTACATCACTTGCTACATTAAGTTCATTAGGAATATTAGGCAATGAATAAAGGCCAAAGGAAATGAACCATTTTTAATGAATGAAGAATAGTATGGAGGCCATTTACTAGCCAAGATGAATAGTAGCAATAAACTGTGGATTCATTTCCTTGACACTCTGTTTAAATGCATATCTGTTGCCCGTTCTATTAAGAATCATGGATCTGAGGAATGAGAGTTACTGTTTTATGGAACTGCTTTGAGTATGAATACTAGATATTTGATAATCTGAACATTTTTAAATTGTAGTTCATGAATGTTTTGAGAGCTTCTTATCCAGTTGAGATGAGGAGAACGTTTTATGCATCTTTCTTTCTCATTTAGATTATCAGGCAGCTTCTTTATAAATGGAAGAGTACCTATTCCAAGCCAGCTACCTTTAGGAAACATGAGTAAAGCCTTCCTCATTCCATTGACTCGGAGCTTGAGTTTCCTGTACCAAAGGCTTTTGCATAGATTTGTGACTGTGAAAGATAAACCTTTCCAAAGTTTAAAATTATGCACTGTTTTCAAAGAGGTAGCCATTGCACTTTTGTAGGAATTTTAATTTAACAGAGAAATGAAAGGAAAGCAGTCAATCTTTCCATCATTGCCTCACACCTTTAACAGTATATATTAAAATTCATAGTACTTGGATATTCATGCCTATGGCATTCAAAACTTCTATCTACTCCTCTTGCCAATCTCTAGGAGAAACCACAGTGCAGATAGTAATTAAGAGACTGCTGGTTTCTTCCACAAAATGGGCTTTATATTTGAAAAACTGCCTTTTCATACTATTTTCATACTTTTTCATACTATTTCCTTGTAAAGAACTCTGCTGTATGCCATTTCTGCTTTCTTCATGGGATGAATACTCACTAGGACATTAGTGTTTAAATGGAAGCTGACTATACTAGGATTTGTTGTTTCTAGTTTCTGACTATCAGAAGTCAAATTAATCAATTTTTATATTTTTATAAAATAGTAAAAAACATGAGAAACTCCTGAGTTTTGGTCTTGGGCAGAGTTTTAAAGGTTGAAGCCTTGTGGGAGAAGCTGCCTTTGTTATACCTCACCTCCCCAGCATGCCTACTAGTTCTGCCTTGGAAATCTCTAACTTATCCTTTCTTCTCTACACCACCTGATACTGGCCCAGGAAGTCTTTATTATGATCCTGCTGCAAGAACCTTCTCTGTCCATCTGACATCTGCAGGCCACCTCCTGTATTCCATCTCACCATCATAGTTGCTTCCTAACAAAGCAGTCAGGAATATTGCTCCTAAACTAAAGATTCAAAGTTGAGTATCTGCTCCCTGTGTACAGTAGCAGGTGTGCATTAAACAGTTTAGAAGCATGATCCCTCCATGGTTTGGCCCTAACCTTCTGTTGTTGAGAAAGAGGTATGGAATGGTATAAGGAGCATAGCAGAGAAAATAGGATAGTGAATAACATTTTATAAGCCTGGACTCCACACTTGGCCCTTTGATATGTGTTAAGCATTTAATGCTGTAAATAAACCTTTGCAAGGGCATCATTCATCTACCCAACCATCCTTCATTCATTCACCATCCAGCCATTCAATCATTCATACATTTTTTGATTCACTTATTCATTCAACAGATATCTTTGTGCCTTCCATGTGCCAGCACAGTTCAGAATCAAGGCGGCTGCTCTTATGTAGCTCACATTTTTAGAGAGATAGGCATTAAGCAATATTATCTGAAGATTATCATTTAATTGTCACAGTGGAGAAGGGTCACAGGACATTTTTAGCCATGCACTAATGCACTTACAATTGTACTTAGTAAATTTGTGCTCAATGGTATATATAGAATAGAAGGAGATGGGAAGAGTCAAGGCACCTGTTGAGAGGACCTTGCAATAATTCAGGCAGAGACTAATGTGGGTCTGTGGATATTATGGCAGTGAAAATTATAAGGAAGGACAGATATTGGAATATTTATGATGAAGAATTCTTGGCTTCCGGCCACTGAATGGATATAGAGAGAGGAAAGTTGGAGGGGACTCAAAAACGACTGCTGTTTTAGGTTTAGAATGTTGGGTGCTGGGAGTTCCCTTTACAAACATGCTTGGAGAATTGAGGGAAATGGAAAAGGATGATTTCTGTACTGCCATATTGACTTACAAACATCACATAATTAGAGACACACAGCTATATCACTGTGCACTGGGCTATAGCATTGTTTGTAGGCATGAAATGAGTATTTGCCATTTCTGACAGTGCAAAGTGAGCCTTTGATGCAAAGGCAAATTAAGTTATGCTGGGGGTGGGTGGGAGATGATGAAAAACAAATAAGCAAACAAAACAGCAATCACTGCAAAAATATGTGATTAACAGAGCTCAATTTTTTAATATTTAGGGGACTTTTTTTCTTTTTAAAGTCTCTCATTTCTGATCATTTGGCTTTGTTTTTATGTTTGGCTTTCACTATTAGTCATTTGACCCAATTAACCTTCTTTCCTAATCAATAAATGATATTGTGCTTCCTGCAGAGGAGTAGAACAAAAGAGATACAGCTTTCCATTTCCCCAAAGCCCTCAGGTCATTTCCGTGGGGGAGGGTGGTATACTGGCTACCCTGGATTCTCTAAGCAAGGATGGAGGAGGTGCTGTTTCTCCAAGCATTCCTGAGCCAAGAGGGCTCCTGCTGTGCTGCTGTTCCTGTCCAGGGATTTACCACAAATTGCTGAAAGGGATCCTGAACTGTGATTGAAAGAAAAAGGCCAACAGAGGGGAAATGGTGAGTCAGCATCAATCTTAACATACTGATGTAGATTTCTTCCAGTTGGAATTTCAGTACTCACCCCAAATGCCCTCATCCAGGTGTGAACAGGCTGCCAAACAGTGTGGGTGCAGCAGTTTTGGAAGAAGGTGTTCTGGAAGACTATAGTCAAGCTGGTACTTGGCTCAATTTCCTCGTTTTGGTTTGATTGACTGATTTCCATTTACACTTCTTTTCAGGTATGTGTTTGTGTGTGTGAAACATGGAGCTTAGCAGTGACTTGTCATCAGTTCTTCCTTCCCCAGAGTCTGTATTGTCAATAAAAATCTTCCTCAGTCCTTGCTGTTGCAGGGGAACCTACCTGGGGAGCAGAAGCTACCCTGGGAATCTGCAAGTCACAGGTTCCCGGAATCTCTCAAGAAGGATTTCAGGTGAGACACACATAGTAGCAGGCAGGAGTTTATTTGGGAAAGTGAGAATCAGAGAGATAAGCATATAGTGCAGACTATTAGCCTAGACCATCTTCTGAAGAAAATGGTGTGGCCCTTACAGAATCAGGGTTTTTAAGGGGTTTGAGTTTCTTTGTCCTTGTTCTATTCTCTTGTACCCCCTTAAATACTGGATCATCCCTTGGTATAGCCTCTAGCAAATCTCCTGTGTGAGGGTTATGATGACTTCACCACGAGGTGGTTTTGAAGCTTAGGGAGGGTCCTGTTGACCTGGACACAAGAGATAGTGTTGACATGGTCTGGATCTAGTAGTTCCCTTAAAGGACTATAGTAAACTGTGGCTAGGGGAGGTTCTGATATACCAGACCCCATTTTCCTAAAATATTTCTATTTTGATTTCAAGTAATAGTACCCTTAAGGGATTACACTAACCCATTTTTTTTTCTTTTGAAGGCTATGGATTAATTGTATGGCCATCAATTTTGTACATTCATCTAAATGATAGAGTTTCAAAAATGGCACTTAAAATCTATCTTGATCCTGAAACCTTTGAAATATGGCACGAACACACATGCTCCACCCCACCCCAACACACACATGCTTTTGTTTTCTTCACATTTCGTAGTAGAAAAAACAAAGGCTGACATTTAGGGGAGTTTTCTCCTGGGGATCAGACTGATAACTGGCTGAGGTGGGAATGAAGGCCAGAGGTGTATTGTTCAGCTCAGGGTAGTTTCCAGTTTACTGTGTAGGGAGAGAGGTGAGCTAGTTCAGCAGTTTGCATGTGGGGCCCTGATGTTACTGATGGAGGCTGTGGGGATGAAGGAAGAGGCTGCAGGGCACAGCCTAGGGTCCCTCACCACAACTACCACCAGGGCAGTTTGGCTTTCATCTGTCTTCCATATTGTGACTTTATGTATGATTTCATTTGGAAAAAATAAAATGTGATATTCTAGCTTTTTAAAAAGTTTAAAAACCACCACACTTTTAGGATGCTAATCTTTTGTTACTTTCTATAGCTATATAAGATTCTGCTTCATTACTTAATTCCAAATTTGTGAATGTACATCTCTTGGATTCTAAGCTATTGACCCCACACTGAAAACTGTTAAGGTTTTAAAGCATGTGTTTTAAAAGTGCTTAATGATGACCCTGAAATTTTCCAAATGGTGTCATGATTCAGACAACTTTGTAAAGTGCTTTGAGAAGTGTGGTAGTTGACACATTGCATTTGAGATTTTCAAATGTGGGTTCACTTTCTTAGTTAAGAGGTGCCATTTCCCAGGAATGCTCATCAGGAAACTCTTTTTTGAGGGCAGAGGGCTGGGGATTAAACCTAGGGAAATTAACCACTGAGCCAAATCTCTAGCTCATTTTATTTTGTTTTTTTTTATTTTATTTTGAGACAAGGTCTCTCTAAGTTGCTTAGGACCACACTAATTTGCTGAAGCTGGCTTGGGACTTGTGATCCTCCTGCCTCAGCCTCCAGAGTTGCTGGGGTACAGGTGTGCACCATCAGGACCATGGGCAACCTTTCAATGTGAGGCATTGGATTAGGGACAGAATCACAAGACTGCCATATGGAGCACACTTATACTAAAAGGAAAATTGAGATAGCAGAAGCAGTAGTTTTGATTTTATGAAAAAGAAGATCCTCATCAAGAGAGACTTTGGCTTAGTCAGGTCTAAGAGAAGTATGGGTAAAATGAGTTTGACCAAGTGGAAAATGGGTGCTCTGAATCATTGTCTATACTGTTTCCCTGACCTCTAGATCAAACATGTACGTTGCTATTCTTGTGGAATCCTGGGAGGTAATTTAACAGAAGTACTTAATTCTGTCCCTCAGGTTGCACAATGAAATGAGAGGAAGGGAACAAGAAATGGGAAGATGAAAGAGAGTACTCTGTCATAGGCTGTGATGGGGAGAACCCTGCTCTGGAAACTGGGAATACTAACCCTCTAGCTGTGCTGTATGCACTTGAGAACAGCTCTGCTCTCTGCTCCCTGATGGATCAAATGTGTTCTCCTGGCTCTTCAGACTCTGCAGGACTTCCTTCCCTTCCTGTGTCTCTAGAAGAGCATTCGGCCTGTCGTACCAGTGTCTAAACCACATGTCCAACTCTCACATCCAGCACACAGACCTTGCTGCCTCTCCTACCTGGGTCATTTTGTACACACCAGAATGCCTACCCTGTGTGGTGGTATGTTTCAGCTCAAATACTTCCACATTCATAAAATGTTCTTTGCTCACTTGGGCTACTTGTTAAAAACCATTTTAAAAGCTTCGCTTCAGTATTTAGGATGATCAGGGGGGTGGTGCTGCTAGCAGCTGCCATGTGTAAAAACAAAGAACCGCCATCACCAATGTTGCCTTGCCCCCATGCTACTAGGCCGGATGTTCATGTTGAAAATTCTGGTATTGACATTTCCTCTGAGTTCGTTCTTCTTGAATTTTCAGAAGGATTCATTGTGTCCAATTCATTTTACCCCACGCTCTCTTAACTGAATTGTTGTTTCTGCCTTTCCTTAATTTTGTTCCTGATTTTAAAGCTGAGACTGATCCTTGTTAGGTGTCAAGGCCAAATAGATGTACCTGCCAGCACTAGCCCTAGGAGGTGGAATGGATGCTGCTCATGCAGCCTCCAGTTCAAAGCTATATAAATAATGCATCTTGCCCCAGCATGCTTGGGTCTAGATAGTGAGCGCCCTGCTTGGAAATCCACGACCACAATCAGGACACCATTTCTACCAGCAGAGAGAGGAATTTAGGGTTGATTCCTGTTTGTATCTTTTCTCACCTTACTGGTCCAGTAGTATATGGAAGTGTGTAGAATTTTATGTTTATTGTACATTTAATGAACTGTGCAGAGCCCAGGAAAAGGAGCACTGCATTTAGAATCAGATTTGTGGTTTTGCCCACACTGCAGGGTCGACCTGTGGTCATTCAGTCCTAACCATTCTAACTCAGTTTGTTTTATCTGTGAAATAAGTGTAATAAAATTCCTCTTGCCCTATGGGTATCACATGAGGGAATCTATTTTGATTGTTACTAACTGCATTCATTAGATTTTGCAGTATCACAGAAATCCCTGGAAAGCAACTTTAGAGGACAGTGGAAAGATGAGGCAGTGAGGCTTGAACATCACCCTTTCTCTCCCAAGAATTCAGAGGCTCCACTAGATTCAGCAACAAGGCAAAATATTCCAGACTCTAATCTGAGACACCTTAGTTCTGTGAACTCTTGATGGGTTTTCTATTAAGCCAGAGTTCTTTATGCAAACTGATGGGAAAATAAAGATCAAAGATTTTTTTAAAATATTTTGTTTAGTTGTAGATGAACACAATATCTTTATTTATTTTATGTGGTGCTGAGGATCGAACCCAGTGCCTCACATATGCACTCAACTGCTGAGCCATAACCCCAGCCCCTAAGGTCAAAGATTTGAGGAAGATTTTTTTTTTACTACACTACTTTTCAGAGCCTTTACTATGCTTTAGTATTGGTAGATTTCTTAGAGGAGAGAGACAAAATACAGTTTTATTAGTCTGCTTTGAGTTCCTACAACAAAATACTTGTGGCAGCTAACTTTATAAAGAGAAAAGGATTATTTAGCTCATGGTTTGGGAGGTTCAAAGGCATGAGTCATGCATTTGTCCCTTCCTGGTGAGGACTACATCACACCATGGCAGTCAGCAATAGTGGAGCATGATCAGATCTTAAACAGGAACAGAGAGAAAGAGGATGGATGGGGCCCAGCTTGCTCCTTTCATTGCAGTTCTCTTGCAAGACCCAAGGAGTCATGTAAGAACTCAAAAGTTTGCACATGAACTACCTTATGCATCTAGTGACCTTAGAACCTCCTGCCAGGCCCTACCCCTCAATAGCATCACCCTGAAGACCAAGCTGCTAATCATAATGGAGCTTTGAGGGATACATGTCTTACTCAAACCCTAGCAATGGTCCTCCAAGATTTATGGGGTACAATGACCTTTTCTTAGTGACATTTTATATGACTAATATCCTTGCAGAGTTTGTTGGTAGGACATACTAAAGACAGGACATAATTCAGTGCTAATTATATGGTATACATGCTCTAAGTGATCAGAAAATAAAGGATATGGCCCAGAATCAAGTTTGTGGAGAAAGAGACTGGTCCTGAAAGGACCAAGGGAATTTGCACAGGTGGAGAAGAGAAGCTGCGAGCAATATTGTCTCAGTTTTTCTTCTTGACATAAAGACTACCACCATCTCCATTTTACACAGGAGGAAAAGAGAGATTGAATATCTCAGAATCACAAAGATATCAAGAAGTAGAGGGAACATTTAAATCCAGAATCTCTGCTCATTGTTACAAAGTGACAAAGTGGCCATGGAAGTAGCCACAGGACCTAACTGGTAGTCATGAGTAGTCCCTCCTGGAAGTGATGCTGGGAAGAATCAAAAGTACTCAGTTGCAGAGGACCTTGGGAATCTGACTTGAAGCTTCAATGTTTAGGACGCTACACAGAATGTGCATGCATGCACTTGTGCAGTTGTACAATACAGAAGACGTCCAATGGAGGGGGCAAGTAGTGGCTATATCAACCCAGAGGAGATGCACATTAAAAATTCTGCAGAAAATGTCATACAGGTTAGTAGTGGCTCTGATTCATTGAAGAAAAGAGAAACTTTCAAATTCCTCATGCACCTTTTTCCTCCAACAAACTCACAGCACAGGAATTTGTCATGATGAGCTTAAAAGAGACATACTTAGGAAGAAAACATTTAGAGTACTTACCGGCAACGATCATTGTCTGTGCTTCAGTTGTTTCACTCATTTGTGATAGAAATCATGTTTTGGCATTTAATGGTATAGAATGCAGCAGCCCACAACGACCCAGAAGTGACATAGGAAAAGGAAATGTTAGCCAGCCTGTACTCATAGACCACCTATGAAGAAAAGAATTTTTCTAAGTATTTTTTTTATTAAATTAATAGATCAGCTGCTTGCTTGATTTATTCATGAATGTTATGCATTTAGAAATAACCAAACAACTCAAGTTTGTCAATATGATTGTTTTGCTTTAACAAGGACAGATGGAGAATGAAGCAGTTTTTAGATCAGTGGTTTTCAAACAGTTCAGGTGGAACATCTGGAGTGTAATACAATATTGAGATATTAATTACTTTTTAATATTTAGCTATCTAAACTAGAGTATGTTTGATAGCAAAATTATGATTACTTTGTATGCAGCAATATAAAATACCCATGGACATTCATAGCTACTGAAGAACAAGTTTCTATGGTCAATCACTATTTGGAAGTTTCTTTATTATATATGTGTTACCACTTTCTACATTAAAGTAGTCTCCAGGACTGAGGATGTGGCTCAGTGGTAGAGCACTTTGCATGGCAAGCGTGAGGCCCTCAGTGAGATCCCCAGTACCACAAATAGAAAAAAGGTAGGCAGTCCCCTATGGAAGCAATGTACAATAGAAATAAATAAAATAGCCTTCAATTTGATGTAGTAAATACCTAATTATTTAGGGAAAAGGGAGGCTAAAAACAACTTTAACAATATTCAACTGTTGTTTTGGAGGAGACCAAATATATTTTAGCAATGAGATTTGTGTGTTTCACCTATACACACTTTGAGAATCATGGTTCTAGATACACATATTCGCAAGTAGTATTTCAAATTCATCCGATTGGTAATACTGATAATATTTGTTTGGTGCTTCAGATGTGTTACATTTTACATATGTCATTTCAGAATCATCATAACATCCATGTAAGTACTTACAAGGAAACTGAGGCATGGAGAGATCGAATAACTTGTCTTGGACTCTTCAGCTAATTTGTAATAACAAATAACATCTCAGAGATCACACTCATATTAAACCACTGCACAAGTGGGTTCAACTTCATCTCCATGCAAGTTCCCATTGCATTCATTGAGTACCTAATACCTAATAGACTGTCTAATGCTGGAGTTTACTGGATGGAAGTGGATGCTGAAGCTTGATAACAGGATATCTTATATCTTACCTATGTTCTTATGTTACCAACATGACTAAAGGTTTAGGGCACTTTGGTAATTTTCTTTGAAATATCGTCTGTTTTCTCTTCATTTCTTTGTCTCTTTAGCTGACATTTTGCCTTCTCTGTATGGGCCGATGCTGTACTCATTGGCATTCCCATAGAGACCCATCTCCCTTAGCATGACTGCACAGTTGATACCTTCTTACTTACCTTCTTCACTCGCCTATGAAATCTCACCATTCACAGCGCCCATCTCTTAAACATCACACTAAATCTGCTAATTTATTGTGGCTAATAATGTTTCAATATTACCCTTCACATATGAGGTGCTTTGATTGGAATTTTCTAAGTGGGAACTTCCAGATCTATTTCAACTTGAAACAGTATAGCCACAGATACCTGGAATCCTGAATTCATATGTCACTTCCACATGAGATTTGAACTTCACCTCTCTGAGCCTCTTTTTGCTTCTCTGTACAATGAGAGTAGTGACCTCTCACCTGTGGGATTATTGAGATTTGGGAATATGATGTATACACAGTCTAGTGTAATGAATTCTTATAACTGACACTGTGTATTAATTGTAAATGAACTGGAGTATATTCAAATTTTTCCTTTTCAAATTGCATCAAAGCTTTATCAGCCACCCTAACTGAAAAGGATCATAAATATCCCAAATTTATCATTAAGAAGAACCAGAATAATCATGTAACTGGTTTATGTGCTTTGCCTTGAATCTGATTTAGCAGAAGCAGAGGAAAACCCAGATTTCCTGAATATTATTCCAGTGGTAGCTTTGGAGACACCAGCTTTCTGTACACCCAAACACATGCCATGTACGTGGGTGTCCAGCATTGCCTGTTCTGCATGTGTGGCAGAGCAATGCTGGGCAGGAGAAGACAAGATACTCCTGCCCAAGCCATTAGGAACGATGCCTTGGAAATCTTTATGAATCAAGACAACATTCCCTTTCTATTAAAATGCTTGAGTTTGTATCAGCCTTCTTAAAGATTTATATCAGCTTTCATTAAAGATCAAATTTGGAGGGTTTCTTTTTATTCTGTAGGAATGGAAGAGGCAAGGGAACAGACAGTTATTAACAGATTCTAGAGAGCAATACAGCAAGCCATCTCAGCATCAGTGAAGGAGGTGGGGAGGCTGGAAGGACCCCCACATGTAGAAGCAGTCCATGGGCTCTTGTCACGTATATCCTTGGAGACTCTTGAAATTTCTCAACCTCTCCTCCAGTTTATTACCCTGTGACACTGAGAGCCTCATCCCACTTCTCTTGCTCACTGGTTCAAAAGGGGCATGAGAATATCCTCTTGAAAATGGTTTATGTACTGTGGAACTCTGTAGAACTCTGTATAGATGGTTGTGATCCTGAGTGAACTCAGTCCCTGAGTTCCTTCTTGCTGTTCTAGGAACAGATGGAAAATCAAAGCCCTTCTGACTTCTAATTTTGACATCCGGTATAGTTTGGAAACAAAGCTTATATACTTTTGCAGATACCCCTGAAGAAGGAAGGGGGAGGGAGTGTGTGTTGCAGACCAGGCTGTTTAGAAAGCACAGTTGTTATTTATGTTTCCCTATCTCTCCTGCAGTCACCCCACTGTGCTTTTAAGGAGGATCTGGGAGGAAGGACTGAACCCCTGCAGTGAGGAGTAATGAGTTTCCCTAGCTTTTTCGTGAACCAGCTCTTTGGAAAGCTAACCTTCTCCCCAGGCACTCACTACTAATTAAGAGGAGGGGTGGCCCTGTTGGTAGATAGCTACTGAAGCAGTTCTCCAATTCTTTTCATCACTTGCACATCAACTTCTCTTCTTCCTCTTAACTCTCTGTGAGTAGTCATGCTTGGGCGGAGCTGACTGTGGACTCAGATACAGGGACAGGGCAGCATAGGACTCAGATTCCCTGCATGGTCAGGTGCAGAGTCTGACCATGGGTGCACCTGGGTTTGAATCCCATTCTTTCCACTGTCCCTGCATCTTTGGGCATATTACT
Source organism: Xerus rutilus (assembly GCA_028644305.1). NCBI lineage: Eukaryota > Metazoa > Chordata > Mammalia > Rodentia > Sciuridae > Xerus > Xerus rutilus. The sequence goes on along the minus strand of CM053411.1, from coordinate 19,590,578 downwards.
TGGGTAATATGCAAACTCAGCTTTTCCACCTATAGAACAGAAAAGGCACTACTGCCTTCAATGGGCTATTTTGAGTACCAGGTGAAATTACTTATGTTAATTACATAATGCTCAGGGCACAATTGGCTCTCAGTAACTGGCCTTTGTGGATATTTTCATCAGTTCCTTATTTAGCAAATGATTATTGCCCATCAGCTCTGTGCAGGATGAGATATCAGTGTGGAAGACTTTACGGAAAACATGCTGGATTTTCAAGGACATTAAAGTACCAGAGGGATATATCTCTGTTAAAAACAAAAGGCACATATGTATGAGCCATGGCATTGGAGAAGACATCTTCTATGGACAAGAAGGTGTCTTCTGCCATCTTTCAGAGTGGTACAGTTCAGAGAACTGAATGGAGAAGGAGGCAAGGAAAATTGCACAATCAAAAGCTATCCTAGTACATGGTCAAGACACTCTCGTGACTGCAATTTCCTGCAGTTTCTGCAGTAAATCTGATAAACAGGAAAAGAGATCTCAAGCTTCTCCCCACACTGCTGGCTCTGTACCTGGGCCCTGTGTGATTATTTCAGTCTGAGAACTGCAGCCTTCTGGTTTTCTCTCCCACAACATCATTTTAAAGCATAGCCTTCCAAATGCCATTCCTCTTCTGAAGCCAATATATTTTTTACAGTTGGAGTTAGCTGCAATGTCTTTCACAGCTCGCAAGTCATTGGGAAGATTTGATGTTCATTCTGGTAAAATATTGCTGCCTGAAGACTCAACTGTGAAATGCAGCTGTCTTGTATGCTGGCACTAAGCAGCATTCCTGGCACACACAGCCATACACACATGTGTAAATTCACATGTACACATATACATAGGATATGCATTGTTTAAGAAATGACTGTTTATTATGTGAGGAGATTCTGCTCAATTATAGGTATGATGATACCTATAATAGCCAATAAGAATCAAGGCCCTACACATCTGATGTGTGTCTTTTGTGTGTGAGAGAAAGACACAGACATAAACAAGCAGAGATAGGGAACACATTTTCATTTAGAAGATTATTTGCCGTATGTTTAACTTCTTAAGCCATGATCTTCACACCAGATAGTTGGAAACTCTTTAAAATGAGATATTTTTGGGAGACAGACTTTGGTAAAAGATAGTGCTAGGTTCATATGTTGGTTTTGTCACTTTATAAGTTGCATGAACCTGGGAAAATAGCTTATACTTATTAAGGTATCCTCCCACATCCATAAAAATGCTTCTTACTTCCCATATTTGTTAGAATTAAAGGCACTCATATAAATAAGAATATTCATTGTTCCAATGTCTGACAGACATTAAGAAATAATAGTTCCCAGTCCTTCTCTATAGACTTTCCTTTGGTCTAGGATTTATATGAGTAGGTTGATAAAAGCCTTCTTGCACATTCCTGCTTAGATAGCCATGGGATTTTCTGATTGGCTCTGACTTGGAACTCTTGAGCTTGCTTGAGCTTATGCATCTGAGATAAACTCAATACTCTCTTTCAAGCTGTCCCCACTTGCTAGTGTGGAAGTTCATTGCATTAGGTGATTTTTAACAAATGCAATATTTTCCAAATTTTTGAATTTGTCACTGATGTTCTGGGTGTTCTTATAAAGCAATCTAAAGAAAATTCTTTACTCTTACTTTTGGGCATCCCTATTTGGAAAACAGTAGCAGTAATACATTTTTTAAACTATTTCAAGAATCTTTGCTCTTACCCAAAATTCATATAGAAATTGAAGACTATCAAAGTCTCTATAAACTTGAGGCTCTCTGTGTATAGATTTTCAAGTGTAAAATCAATGGCCTCATTGAAGTGATGGCTTAAATGGAACGTTACCACTTTCATCCTTGCTGTAAATCAGATTGTCAAACCAAGAGTATGGAATTCATTGCCTGTTATAAGGGGAACCTTGTCATCCCAAGCAGAAGCAGCAAACCACCTACAGGATTATTTCTACCCTCCTTAAGAAGAATGAATCTGTGCTTATTAATATTTTATAAACCTAGACTCCTTGGTAATTTAATGGATTTCAGAAATCATCACATCATAGCTAATATTGAGAAAATGTGATTTGTATTTTCAACCATTTAGAGCATGTGCCATGCTATAGTTTCACTGCATGGGTTAGTTATCCTTTCTCACATAGAATCGTGGGCAGAACCCACAATATGTAGAGAGATAATAGATAACAAAGGGTCCTTTTGTGGGAGTGGGAGATGTGGGTTCCGACCTGCTTGGCCTTTTTCATACTGCCTGCAATTCCTGCCTTTTTCCATGACTTTATCCAAGTCACCACCATCTCAAAATAGAAGGCTGCACAGGAGACAGAAGGGAACTGCTGGTGTAGTAGAAAGAGCACCATATTCAAAACAACAACCATAAACAAACAAACAAGCAAAAAGCTGAGTTCTAATGCTATGCCAGGGACCAGTTAGTTGAGTTTCCAGTAAAGAAGTAAAACAAATGATTTCCATGGTTCTCCTAATCTGATATTCTATTGTTTTGTTTTAAATGATTGGTTTCCATTGAATGCTTATCTTGTCATCCACATGTAAGTGGTGAACTTCTTAAGCATCCTTTTTGATCCATGTATGCCTTCAACAAATATTAATTTAGCTTTCATTATGTTCCAGTGTCTTTATTAGGTGCTAAAATAATTACTTTTAATATCCTTTATTGCTTTCATTTTAGAATGTTTCAAGATGTGATCAGCATTATCTTTACCTATTTCATACAGATAGGCCATGTTTGAGTAAGACTGGACATGGTGTTGGTCAAAGCCATGAGCCATTTAGTCCAGCTCTGAATAGTCACTCCCCACTATGGAGACAATAAATGAACACTAAGGAATAGCCTAGAGCAGGTGCACCTTGATCAGGCCTCTGTTATTGTAACTACTGCACTGCATTCCAATTACTTGGTCCTGTTTTCCTCCTTTTATGAGTTCTCTAAAGTCAGGCTATGTCTTATTGATCTCTGGGTGCTCATTGCCTACAATGATGCCAGGCAGAGAGGAGGTGCTTCATTCACGTTTGATGAACACATGAGAGTTCCATGGTGATAGTGTGAGAAAACCTCACAGATCGAGTTTCCAATTCAGAAGTTCCTTGTGACTGCCAGATGTGTTGTCTTATTTGAAATGCATTCTGTTGAGATAATGGTCCATGAGGGGCTGAAGAAGAAAGACTATGCCAATTCTTGAGGCAAATCTTATTAAGCAGTGTCTTGTTTCCTTAGCAAAGAAGTGGCTTGCTTTCCTGAGCTCTGAGTCAGGCTGTCAAAAGGTATTTTCCCACCAAAGTATCTTCCTATCCCTAAGTCAGAAAACATTTTCTGTAAAGGACCAGATAGTAAACATTTTAGGTTTTATGGGCCATATGGTCTTTGTCACATTTACTGAATTCCCTTGTCATAGTGTGAAAGCAGCCATAGATAATGTGGAAATGAATAAGCATGGCTATGTGCCAATAAAACTTTATTTTCAACATTAGATGACAGGCTGGATGTGGCCTATGGGTTGTAGTTTTCCATTTCCTGTCCTAGTTTATAATTCAGAAATCTCACAAAAGTCTCACAAAATTGAAAAAGTCTCACAAGTTGAAAGTACTTTTAAATACCAACTTGGTCTGTCCTTATTTGTCATTGATGAGAATGGATAAAATAAATGATCACTGGATATTTCTTGATCTTGTAAGATCAGATATTTTTCTTGTTCCATGGTCCTTAGAAGCCCCAAACACTCTGATCTTCAGATCCCTGTTAGTTTACATTCTCAATGTTATCTCTGCCCTGCACATTTAGATCTAGATTTGACTTGTAGCCCCTTGCATGATTTTCATAAATAAAGGTGCTAACAACCAAACCTATTCAATGTACAAATGTAACAGTCTTCATTGAATATTTCTTGGAAAGATAAAAGATAGAGTTTATTACAAAAATGCAGGTATCTTCTGATAGAACATTAATTATTACTATTTTTGATCCCTTTCAACTACCCCAAGATTAGCAGCTATCCATTGGCTATTTTCCCCACTACCTCTAAACTTACATCAACCTACTTTTTCCATATTCCTAATTCAAATTTAAGGTCCAAACCTTTCCTGCAGTTCCTACAGGGAAGTTTTGGTTGCTTTGGCTCTGGATCTTGGCACATTCATGCCACCATATCTCCTCCATGTTAATTTTCTAGGCATTTCACCAAGCAAAAATACCTCTTCTCTAATTAAAATATAGGAGTGATGGATCAAGCATATTCTGTCATATATTATTTGCAGTCTTTTAACTAGACACTGCTGTCCAGCATCCCATTTGCTTACGAAAGTCAAAGCTCAAAGCAAATAGGAATTTCAGTTATAACGCTTGCCTCTTTCTGGCTCCTCTGAAAGTGGTATTGGATTCATAGCTCTCAGCACACCAGGTCTAGTAGGGCTTCAAGGCACTTATCCAGTACAATCTCTTTGTTTCCAGAATTTAAAAAAAAAAAGACCCTGGAGCTTAGTGAGAAAGAATTGAAAGAATTGACACAATTAGGATTTAAGATATTGGTCTACGACCCAAACCTAGAAGTTTTTACCACCAAAGAGAATAACATCAATCAGGTTTTGTATCTGCAAACTTACTGTCATTATTATTACTTTTAAAGTCTATTGCTCATTGATTGGTACTTCACTGTATGTATTATTTTTATGAATATTTAATTCTTTCAGCGATAATTTCTGTAATAATTCTTAAAGTGGGATGTTAAAAGTAGCACCAGGAGAATCTGTAGGAGGAAGGGAGCTGGGCTGATGTTTTTCTTCCTGGCATGGTGAATGACTCAGTTCCAGAGAGTGATGTGGACGAGGAAAGACAAGAGATCTTGTGAAAAACTCTTTCCTTCTTTGATGTTTTCTTCTTTTTTAAAGGTTTCCACAACTTTTGAGACATACATTTCCTACAATAAATTCTTGTGCTTATGTAACTTTTGTTTTTCAAAGTGCTGTCATATATTATAATACACTTTGATTCTTGACAAAGGAAACCTTGACCACAGTGAACAACCATGCTGAGTGTCAACTCACAGGGCTCCAGGCCAGCTGGACACTCCAACTTCTCCAGTGACACCCAGACAAGGCCCTGCATGTCTTTTAAACTTCAATAAAATGCTGACACAAAGACACAAGCTGGCTCCCTCTTTCTTTGTCTCCTTTACCTTTTTCTTCTCCTTCTCTCTCATAAATATTGGCCAATAGTTATGGAAAAGAGGAATTTGTAGACTCTACCAGACTACATGGTGTGCCTGTTTCAAAACTGATATACCAAATGAGAGAAGAGCCTTGAACCTATCCTATACAAAACATTAGTTATTGAGCCAATATGTGCATTCTCTTTATCCCAGGAATCTCTGTCCTTTAATCCCCTTAAGACAGGAAAGGATACATAGAAGGCTCCATGGTAAAGGGTAGTCAAAAGTATTTCTTCTTCTTAGGAAGAAGTTTTGTTGTTGTTGATTTGTTTTATTTTTGTTTATACCATCTTAACCAAACTACCACTGTACCAAAAATTATTTAGGAAGTCCACTATCCCTTCACAGTGGGCATCTATTTCATTTTTGTAAGCAACTGCATAATGGGCAGGCACTAATGGCAAGTTCTCTGGCTGGTTTATAACACATTATGCATTTGTTTTCTCATTCTTACATCTTTTTAATGACTGGATTTCCTTCTGTATGTGTTATGGATAAAGCTTTATTTAGTGCTGCCCTGATAATCACATAATATTCTCTTTTTCCTTTTAGCTTGCTTGTGTACCTGTTCTCTTTGCATTTGAATTAAACCAGCCAAATGCTATAATTGAAAGAGAAAGAGCTCCAGCTTTAATTACCCTCAGTAATAGATATGACAATAAGCGAGGCTCATTCACAGCCATTACATCAAGCAATGAAGCCATCAGATCACTGATCCTGACACCATGAAAGCTGTCACCCCGAAGCTTTCTCTGGTGGGATACTTACTGTCTCCAATTACAGCTGCTTCTCCTCTGCCCAGAGTTGAGAGGAGGAGTCAGGGAGAAGAGCTTGCCTCCATGGAGTCCTCAGAACATGGTATAGTCACAAGAATAGAGGATGTAAAATGGGGAGACTTGGATTGGCTTACTAGCTCTCCAATGGCTAGGCGATTTGGGGCAATGACTGTTATTTTGGGTATTCTTACCTATAAAACAGATGACGATCAACATTCTGTCCAAACTCATAGCTTTTATAAACATTCGAGTACCACAGGATTAAACATTGTTAGGCTTCTCTTCTTGGCCATTCAGGCTGCTGTCTTAGCTGAGTGAAAGTATATATTCAATTTGAATTCCATCTCATTTTCATGCTTAATTCCATGAAACAACCAAAAAGGGAAACATAAGGAGAAAGGGAAAAGATTACTCTATGAACTTGATAAACAGCATGTAGAGAATCCATGTTTGTTTCAGTGGACAGCCTCTACCTTAAGAGAATCCAAGGTGGTCTCTCTTAATAATTCAGAAAGAATTGGAAGCCTCTGCAATAGTAACCAAACTGGGAATTACCAAATTACCACACCCTTCCTTTAAAAAAAAATGAAAAGAGTCTTTGCTAGCTTGAAAATAAAGAACATCTGAGCATGTAGTGATTGAGGAAATTTTCTGTATCATAGGAAATTATTTCACATTAAACTTTAAATAAATCATTTATTCACTGACTCTTTTTGGGAGAAGCAAGTAAGTTCTATGTGCTCCATCTGATCCTGTAGCACCAAGATTCTTTTGCCATCCTATGGCATCTGATCAAAGTTAGCTTGTGATGGCAGAGAAATAGGGCTATAGCCTGAGTCTATATAGAATGTCGTGCTGCTCCAAGGTAAGGAAGGGTGAGTCATGAACACTTTGGCTATGCTGAATAAGAACATCCTAAGCATTTCAAGTGAGTCACTGAGTCAGTGGAATAATGCGGGGCAAAGTGTCAGAGAATGAGGCTGCTTTCCTCCATGCAGCTATTATTTAATTAATGACACTTTAAGGGATATTAACTACTGGAGCAAATTAGCCCTGAGAAGAGTTTGCTCCCTGACCATGAGGAATAAATACAGATTTATTACCGTTGCGAAGCCAGCTTTCCAAGTGGTTAACTTAGGGGACCAGGGAATTAGGAAAGTCCATGTCTCTTGGTAGACATGAACTTGAAATAATAACTAACTCTTATTATGCATTTACCAGGAACTTTTTGTCTTTTGGTTGGTTTGTTTTTTATTGATTGGTGCTTAATAAAGGTCCCAGTGAGATATTTGCAGCTAAATTTGTTAGTAGCCACTTCCAATTAAAGTATGTTTGTAATGAAGATAAATGATAATCTGAGTTAATAGGAAAGCAGTATTCACTGTTACCTTAAAAATGATTTATGCAGAACAATTTAGGAGCCTTTCTAGTGAGTAAATTAAGGTACATCCATGATTAAGCCTCAAATTACTGAAGCCCCTCACTTAATTTGATATGCAGGGTGAAATATTATGAGGAACAGGATTCTGATCCTATTTGAAAGCGAATTTCTCTTAGAGTCTATAAGGCACTGACCTTGGGTTAAGCAGGAGAAAACCAAGGACTAGCTGCTGGAGTTTATATTCTTTGTTCCACTCAATGCTTGTTACACTCCCAGCCTTCAAAATGCACAGTTCCCTTTTCTCATGTGTAAACCCCTTTCTAGAGGGTGAGCTCAGTTGCGAGTGTCCAACTGACCATATTGCAGCCTCAGCATCCAAAATCATTCCTGGCAGGCACTAGTGTGTGTGCAACTAATATTATCTATATGTCTAGAAGGATGGGTGAGTGTGTGAACATGAGAAATGATTGAAAGAATGAGTGGTTTGTTCTATGTATATTAATTTACATCTGTAAGTCAACTGGAGTATCTTTATAAAATTACTAGTGTCTGGGTCCCATGACAAGAAATTCTAGTATTCAATTAGTCTTGGGATTGGCCCAGGGGTTGAGATTTTTAAATCTTTCCAGGTCATTCTAGTATGCAGGTTTAGATGTAGCAGACATGCCCATCTTGTTGAAGAAATCTAGGGACCACTCTTTGTTTTCAGTTTCATGACAGACTGCTCTTCCACTGGGACCCAACATTGATGGTTTTGATAAAAAAAAATAACAGGTATGGTTTAATTTTTATTCCTCCCTGTCACAATTGGCTAAGGAGTCATTTCATCCATATTGTGACATAGTGCTGTCTACCATGAAATCTCCTCCAAGTCACTTAGCTTATTTGAACCTTAGAATTTGGATCTGAAAAAAACAATCTCTTTCACCTCATTGTGAAGTTCAGCTAAGATTATAAATGCAAAAATGGTTCAAAAATTGTAAATTATTAAAAATAAATCATTGTCCATAATAGAACATCATACATATTTTGCTAATCCATTTATAGTTTAAGGGCAGAAAATTTGAAAATACTTGAGAATGTTGTGGAATTCAGCTTCATAAAGTAAGAGCCATGTCCACGCTCTGTGTTCTGTTGTTCATAGTGGATATAATGACTTAAAGTCTTGAAACTTCAGGAACAGCTCAGGTCTCAAAAAAACTGTGAGGATTGGGTGAACACATGTGTAAGAAAAGTACTTTGTAAAACACCATATAAAAGTTAGTTTTTTGTTGTTGTAATTATTTCTCTGGCTCATGGTGTGCTGGAGCTGGGTTCCATTAGCTTAGGACAGTTGGTTTTGTGCATTTCTTGCTGAATTTTAGTTCAATGACTTGAAACTGGCATGGTAGGAGTATTTATACCCAGGAAATCAGAAAGTGATACAAATCAGGGATTGTTTTTTGTTGAGATCCAGTTCTCCAGCATACTACTGCCAATATCTGAAGATATCTGTCCTTCTGAATCTGAAAAAATAGGTACTGGATTCATACTGAATGATGTGAATAATTTGAGTGGAGACATGGTTGGAACCACTAACATAGCTATGAGTAAGAAATAACATGCAATAGCAAGTATCTATTTATTAAGAAATTATATATATTTAATAGATCAAAAGCAACCAACAATCAACAAGTCAAACCTGTCTTTTTCTCCATTCTACTCACCCTGATCTGTTCAGTTCACAAAAGCATTTGCCAGCCATAAAACTGAGAGTAAAGCTAGTGAGTTCATAGAAGTCAACTCTCAATTTGGAAATTTCAAGTCAAAATGAGATTTGCTTACTTTCTTTTAAAATCTCTTCCACCCTAAGGAAGTTCTTATTTTCTTGGCAGGCCATTTATTTTTTTTTGTGGCTGTCTGATTGCAATCTTTGTCAACAATTACCCTGATGACAAATGGGCATCTCCTGTCCCTAAGGACCAGCCCACAGATTCCTAAACTAGTACCCTTCTTATCAACACAGTGGGGTGGCACATACAGAAGAAGTCCATGAATCAAAGGCTACACTGCACTTCTGTTCTCTTATTCTGATCTAACCAAGTGATGTATCTAATTGGTTCCAAACACACAGAGCTTTATGGACTAACTATAGTCTCTGTAAGATCAGACATTTAACCCCCTGTAGTTTTGTGCCTTTTGATCCTCGAAAGCATTCACTCTTTCCTGAAAGTTGAGTTGTTGCAAGTACATCATTTGTTCCTGGGTCACATACTATTATAAAAGGAAGTTAAAAAAAGATAGAGGCCTGCTTTCTAGGCTAGAAATTAGCCAGGTGCACAATTATGTAAAGAATTCAAACTAGAAACCACAGTAATTAAAATAACAATGAAACAATAGCTTATGCAACACTTTGCAAATATAATATTTTCATTTGTGGTATTGTACAAAATAAGCACATCAAGCAGCAATGATAAGTGACTTGCAAAAGGGCCAAGGAAAAGTAAACGAGGACACCAGAATGGAGTCTGTCTCCTGCTATGCCAATCAAAGATCTATTGTACATGAAGGATGTTGTCTTTGGATGCATCTGGGTGACTTATGTTTCCCAGGATGTTATAGGTGAGCAGCATTCACATTGTGCCATCTAGGTAGGGAAAAGAGAGGTAGAAAAACTCAGCATAGAAAGCTGAAAATAAAGTTCTCATTTGCAAGTCCCAAAATAATGTTTTTTTTTTTTCTTCAGAATCATGATTACCAAGCTCATGGGAGATTTATTTTTAAATGATTGTTGTTAAGCTATGGATAGGAGCTATCCCCTAACAGCTCCTGTATTAAAGCAGGCATGTATAGAGGAGAAATGATTGGATTATGAGAGCTGTAACCTCATCAGTTTATCCCAATGTGAATGTACTTGATGGTAACTATCGAAAATAAATTTTGCCTCCTCTAAGTTGTTCTTGTTGGGTATTTTGGTCATAGTGAGGAAAAGCTGATGAACACAGTTGCCAATATAATATGTAAGTAATTAACAACAAGATGATATTCTAGTCATTCAGGGAACTCCTTTTCAGGTATTAAGATAAAAATAATGTCTAAATGAAAGATTTCTTATATCCTCATTTAAAAAAAATTCTTCATTTCAACATGCCCATTTTCACTGTGCTTATGTAGACTACCCTTCTAGGAAAAAAAATTGTGCTAGAAAAAAATTCTGGAGGAAAGTTAATTTGAAAACCAGGGAAAGAGTTTGCATTAGTCTCTGAATTTCATTTTCAATTAGTATTTTCCTTGGTATCCTGCAGATGAGCCAATGTGTTACAACCTCCCCTACATCACCCAAAGAAGTCCTCACTAAAATCTACTTCCTTTGGATCCTCAAAAGGGGTTTATGACTCAGAAAAAATTATAACCATGAACAAATAAATGCTTTCAAATGTAACCTAACATCTTGCATCACCTTTTATTTTTCTTTTTGTTTTTCTATTTAACATAAAAAGTTACTATTTCTAATATTTCAAGTGAGCAGTAACTTACTGATTGCTTTACTTAAACATTATTAGTGGTTGTTACTAGAGTTAATGAATTTATTGAATATCCAAAATGTTCTGTGAATTCTATCCCATAAAATGTGTATATATGTGACTATTATTTCTATAATTACTTTTTGAGGGGGGTACTGGAGAATGAACGCAGGGACACTCGACCACTGAGCCACATCCCCAGCCCTATTTTGTGTTTTATATAGAGACAGGGTCTCATTCCTACTGGCCAGGGGAGACAGTTCTGCCCTTGGACTGGGGATTCAGATTCCTTTCTTTCAGGGCTTCCCACAACAGTCTGTTCCTTTCTGTTCTGTGAACCACAAAACTGCCCCCAGTTTCTATGTTGAAATTTCATTCCTGTTTAATTCCATACCACAGGCACAATGACCATTGAGGTGCTGCCCCTTCGAAGGCCATTTTCTAAATTATGCCATTTATAGGCACCACTAGAATTGAAAGACAGTGATTAGGATGGTTTATTCTTTTCCTCCCTCCCCTGCCTCTCTTCTTCCCTCTCTTGTTGTCTCTCCTTCTCTCTGGAAGCTTGTTAGGAACTGGTAGGAGTCTGTGGAGGCAGACAAGATCCACTTGGGTCCACCGGAATGCCCCTTCTCAAATACCTGTGATTAGTTCTACTAGCAAAAGATTTCAATTTGGGGTTAATGTAATGAGATATAAGTAGTGACAGCTCCTGCTGTCAGTCATCCCGGCCTGTATAGAGAGGCAGAGATAAGACATTACCAGGGAATCAAAGCAGCATGCACTTGCCCTCCTTTCAATAGCAGCTGATTGATCTCCTGAGCTGTTCAAGGTACTGGAGATGCAGCAATGAATGAAGGAAGCAAACAAAAGTCTAGATTTCCTGGATCTTGCATCTGAGAGGCTATGTAAACAAATGTGCAGCATAAAAAGCAATGAGTACACAAGACAAAATAGCAGGAAAGGGTGGAGAGTGAGTTGGGGCTATGCTTGTCATTTAGAGAAGGTGGTGACATTGAGTGAAGACCCCAGAGAGGTGATGGAGCAGGCTGCAGGAAGGACATTCTAGACAGAAAGGAAAGAGCAAGTGCACACCGTCCAATGAGGAGCATTTTTGACTGTGTTTGCAGAACAACAGGGAGCCTAAACTTAAAGGAAGTATGCCATGGGATGGATTCAGTAGCAAGCAAATGAAATGAATAACAAAGGTTCATTGATCCATGGTATTCATTCACCTACCTAAGTATTTGTAGATGGAAAGCAGGGCAAGGAGCCGACAGCAATAAAATCTTCCTCTGTTCTATGGAGCTCTGACTTAACCTGCTGGTCTTGTGAAAATAATGTATTTATTCATAATGCTGGACAGTTTTGCTTGGCTGCTATTGGTGGTGGAGAGAGTTTTGGTAAACAGAAAGATCTGCAGCTATGGAGTTAAGAGATACTTTCCACTATGGATGAATCAGATAGAGATGAGTCATTTTTTAAATTACAGGGGTGGACACCACTTTATTTAGTAACTGTCCTTTTGAAAATTAGCTTTAATCTTTTGGATCTGAGTCATAAACATGGAACTGTAATTACTGAGAAGGGCCTTATTTGTCATCTAACTCAACTCTCATTTATAGTTGAGGAAACTGAGGCACAGTGTGTAAACAAATACTGTTACAAATGTATCTGTTTACTATTTCAATCGCTATTCCTGTGAGCATTCTTTTGTAAAATAAATACACCTTCTCAATTTAAATCTTCAAAAAAATACTTGTTTAGAAATATTTATGAAGTCATCACTAGGTATCTAGCACTGTTGTGGCATCTGGGGCTACAGCCAGATGCTATAAGGAATTCAAACCCTTCTCAATTGACATTTACATTGAGCTTGTGGGGCAGGGTGCGAGAATTAGGAGTGAATAAATCAGCAAAGTGGGCTGGGTGTAGCTTAGTGGTGAAGCATTTGCCTAGCATATGTGAGGCCCTGGGTTCTATTCCCAGCACTGTAAAAATATAAAAATAAGAAAAAATAAATGGTCAATTTCAGATAGAGATTAACAATGTTGTTTGAGTCAGCTTTTTCATCGCTGTGACCAAAAGCCCCAACAAGAACAACTTAATGGAGGAAAAGTTTGTTTAGGCTGTTTCAGAGGTTCAGTCTATGGTTGGCTGACTCCATAGGCCTAGGCCACAGATGAGGTAGAACATCATGGCAGAAGAGCATGGAGGAGGAAAGCAGCTCAGGATATGGCAATCCAGAAGCAGAAAGCAAGCTCTGCTCACCAGGAACAAAATATTAACCCCAAAGGCATGCCCCCAGTGATGTACTTCTTCCAGCCACACCCTACCTGCCTATAGTTATCAACCAGTTAATCCATAGCAGACTAATGAACTAATTAAGTTAAGGTTCTCCTCTCATAACCCAATTGTTTCACCTCTAAACTTTCTTGCATTGTCTCACACATGAGATTTTGGGAGACACCTCACATCTAAACCATAACAAATGTAAAAGCAATAAAAGCATAATGGTGAGTTAGAAATGCCAAAGGTGTGGGCAGGAACTTCTTTAGAGTCTGTAGTAAAGCCACTGCTCTGAAGCCACCATTGATCTGAGAATGAGGGTTAGGCATGTGGAGATGAGGGCAGTGGTAGGGGCAGGGGTATAGCTAGTACATGGGCTTAAACTTGTGGTGGTTTGAACATAATGACTACAGGAGAGTATTAAATGGAGGTGAAAAGGGTCATGGAGCAGCTCAGATGGCTCATCTTGAGACTGTGACCAGAGTCTGTCCATTTTTGCTCTTCTGTTGAGAAAATGTCAGAAAGATTTCAACAGGGATAACAGGATGAGGCTTAATGTTTTAGATCATTTTGCTTCTGTGTGGAGTATAGACAGTGTTGGGATAAGAGAGAAAGTGAGGAGACCAGACAGGAGGCTGTTTTACCAGGTCCAGCAGGAGAGGGTGGGACTAGGGGAGCAATGGAAGTGGAGAGGTAAGAACAGATTGGATTCTCACCTACCAGTTTTGAGTGCCATTTGACATATAAATAAATAGGAAAAAAAATAAGAATGTAGGGTCTTTTTTTTTTTTTTTAGAACACTCATAAGAGAACATGAGACTCAGAGACTCAGAGGTGATGAATGTCTTTTTGAATCACAATATACCATACTACAAATCCTAGGCTTCCATATTAGTTACTGGGATGAATGGGAATACTCTTTCTGATTAAGCTTAGGCATCATGCTTCTGCCTTCAGGTACAAAGCTGGTCTTTTCTTTTTTTCTCCCTCATTCTGTATGCCTTCCTGCCAACTGTTCTACACCTTTGATTATCTCAAAGTAAGCCTAGAGACCAAGTAGAACTGAGTAGCCCGTGGTTCCATGATTCCTTGTGGCATTGCTTGTTTGTTTTTAGATCATTTGGGGAAATTGTGACAGCACATGATTAACACATGGAAACCATTTGGAGCACTTGGAGATCTTCAGCAAAAGAGAATTTCAGCTAAGCTTCCATACTCTTCATCCTTTGTGAATGTCTTATTTCCTTCTGATCCATTTTCAGGAGCAGTGCTGGCTACGAGAGAAAGTAAACAAAGATGACCCTGCATCCTAGTAGGTAGAATATATTGAATATTCTATGAATAATCTATGAATATATTAAGTTCATGTCAAAGAATAATTAAAATTATAGATAGAATTAGGGTTGGTAATCAACTGACCTTCAAAGAAGGAGATTGTCTTGGATTATTGATATGGGCTTGATGTAATCACAAGAGTTTTGTAAATATAGCAAAGGGAAGCAGCAAAACAGAGAGATGTGAAGAGCTGGCTTTGAAGATGGAAGAAGGAGACCAAGTGCCAAGGAAAGCAGGTGGCCTCTAGGACTGTAAAAGACAGGGAAATAGACTCTTCTTAAAACTTCCAGAAGGACAGCAGCCTTACCAACACCTTGATGTTAGCCTAATGAGACCTGCTTTGGAATTCTGCCCTGTAGAACTCTTAAACAATATTTTCATTTTGTTTTAAGCCACCATTTTTTTAGTAAGTTATTTTGGCAGCAATAGGAAATGAATACACTTGGATTTTATTTTATTTTATTTTATTTTTTTGGTACTGGGGATTGAACTCAGGGGCACTTGACCACTGAGCCACATCTCCAGCCCTATTTTGTGTTTTATGTAGAGACAGGGTCTCACTGAGTTGTTTAGTGCCTCGCCGTTGCTGGATTTTATTTTTTTGTTCTCTAAGGAAGTAACCTTTAAACTGAGACCAGATAAATATTGTTATTGGAAAGAACTTATGTAGTCTCTCTAGTATATACTTTTTGAAGTCTATTATGATGGATATGATGAATTCTTCTTCTACTATGATTCCTACTGTTGCATTTGAGCATTTACTAAGTGTCTTGCACTATTTTAAATTCCCCTGCCTCCCTTATTTTACAAATTTGGAAACTGAGGTCTAATAAACATATTGGCTAGGATTTTGGCCAAGAAGTATGATTCCAGCTTTCATATGTACAGCTTTATTTTTCTTTCATTATGGTCTTACTTGCCAATGCCTTGCAGGTGAAGGAACATGGAAAGTAAGGCTGGAAGTATTGTGTTTGCATGAGTTCAGTACCCTCAATTATAAATTCACATCTCTGGAGACCTCACCCTGACTCTTATCTCAGGGGTCTCCTAGTTCCATGACAGACAGAGAACCTTAGGGCATTCCTGCAGAGTTAAGAAAAGTTAATTAACATTCAGTACCAAAGGTCTAGTTTAGGTGCACATTTCTTCATGAGGAGCTTATTGAGTTGCAAAAGTTAATGAGAGACAGAAAGGTAGGCAGAAAAATCTTAGGACAGCCCAACATTTTTTTTAAACAATTCATAAACTAAAATTGGTTAAGTTTCTGTTAAGCATCTTACCTCACCTATACCTGCATTGTGTGAGTGAAGAATGTGGGATTCTAAATCTATATGTGTCTTATCATCTCTACTCTCTGTGCAGAATAGTTACCCCAGATGGAACTTAAAATACAGTAAAGCACACAACACATATTAAAATACAGACCATTGTTAAGAATATAGAATATAAAAAATGTAGATTTCTTCAAGCATAAAGACCTGGGCCACAGGCTCACTAAAGCACAAAGGAAAGGAGTCAATGAGCCACACGATGTCATCATAATGCAACTGGCCACATCAGTGTTGGCCTTGTCCAATGGGAAGAGCATAATATGGGATATAATTGAGCCAAGTCCCCAAGACATGCATGGAGAAATTTCTTGGGTTTTGAGAAACAAGATCAGAAAGCAAAAACTTGAGACAGTATGGTTTTTTGTTTTGTTTTTGCTAAAATTGCTTATAAATTCAATAGAGAAAGGCACAGAAGTGATAAACAGAGACAGAAGTAAAATTAGGATGGACTAAAATGGGATTTGTTTAACATCTACAATTAATAATCTGCATTCTTTTCCATCTCAAAGTATATATTTGTTTGTGATGCTAATTATTGTAAAAAGCAAATATTAAAAAGAAAAAGAAAGGCCAGCATCTTAGAGAATGTCCCAGTGCTAGCTCCTCTTCCTCTAATTCTCCTTAGTTGTGGACAATGAAAGTTTGCAATCATCATGACTCTACACAATCTTTAGTTAGCAAAGGAGGTCTCAAATCAATAACTATACTGGTGAGGAAAACATCATGATTGCTACCTGTATACACTGTATAACACTTTAACTAGAACTTCTGGGTAATTCATGCTCTCACTGCCTTGGAGACGCAGGGAATAGAAACTTTGTACATTGTTCTCTTTGTTCAAAGCCAGGGAGGCAAGGCTTGTTGCAGACACCTTTTTTTTTGTCAGAAGCATTCCCTAGCCATAGCACAAGTATTTGGTTTTCTTTATTAAACAGTAATTAAATTAATAAGGAAGATGCCAAAAATAAAATGGAAAACTTAGATAAGAATGAAAACTTTCAGTATCATAACTTTAAGGTAGAAAACTGGATGATAGACTGGGAGAAATTATTCACAGTATATGTAACAGACAAATGGTTAATTTCCAGTATATGAAAAAAATGACTACAAATCAGTTAAAATTTGAAAAATGGACAACATATTTAAAAGGAAATCTGGAGAGGAAACATAAATGGGCAATGATATAAAAAATGTGTTCAGCTTTCATAGTAATAGAAGTGTAAATTAAAATGAAAATAATAAAAGAATGAACAACTTATAATACATAGAGATGCAAAGGATGGGCAAAAACAGCTAAGTTTATGATAGGCAGGTTAATTATAGGTTCTTTGATGGGCAGTGAATAATACCTAAAAAAATTTTGAGTATGTATACCTTTTGACTTGATAATTTCATTTCTAGGCATATTTCACACAGATATTCATATATGCATAATGATATATACATAAAGATATGCAGTGGATCCCATGTCTGTCATAAAATTATACATGATACACATGTGTGTAAATAGGTGCAGATGAGAAGAGTCTCAAAAAACATACAGCTTATTTTAATAGAGTTGACTCTGGATAGGAGAGCAAGGGAACAGGGGAGATTTTCACTTATTATTTTATTTTTCTATGTTGTATAATATTTTGCAGTGAAAGCATTTACACATGTTACTATAATTCGACATCAATAGCCATGCATATGCTTTTAAAAAATCTGTTCAGGAAAATTGTTAGAAATATGATTCATATGGTTGCATTTACCTGCAGATGTTGGCAACTGAGGACATTCTAGAACACAGGGGATTAAACAAAGAGGAAAACAACAGTGATGATTCCACACATAATTTTGCTAATGGAACATAAAAATAGACCACATTTGTTCTAAATGTAAAAGTAAACCTTGAGAATATCTGTTTTGAAGGTGATTGGATGACAATATTTTTGTTTTTATCTTAGAAATGCTACAGACATAAAAAGGAGAAAGAAAAACATGTTAGCCACTTTTCTTCGACACTCCATAAACAGTGCAAGCTTTATAAGTATGCATAGGTAAGGCCACAGCTGAGATGGGGCCAAAGTTGCTTGGCAGGCAGAGAGGACATGAGGTGTATTGTGAAGAGCTTGGGTGGCCACAGGTTTCAGAGAGCACCAGCAGAGATACATCCTACACACAGGTCACTCCCTGGCATGCCAACCTGTAGCCTGTGTGTATTATAATCTCACTTATGGATACTATTGAAAAAATCCTACATAAAATGTAACTAAACAGAAAGTAGACATTTATTTTTAAAAGTGGACTTTTTTGAAGTAGGATATATTGGAATAATACAAAGGAATGCATTGGTATAATACATTATACAAATTTATAAAAGTAGACAATCATTGGATCAATTGTCACCATGGATACTGAAATGAAAATTTGGCAAAATTTAATAATCACTCTTGATTTAAAAAAATAACACATATACACTCTAAATAATAATACATAGATAACTTTCTTAATATGATGAAATACATTAATTTTGGCCCCAAGCTTAATGCCTGAACCATTACTACAAACAGAAAAATTCAGTTAAGTAATAGTATATGAAATTAATGTGCAAAACATAATACTTTCCATAAAATTGTTGATTAAAAGTATAATTGTCTACTATCATGTATAACTAATTAGAACAAATTTTAAAAAGTATAATGGTAGAAAAATATCAGTTCAAAGGAAGAAGAAACAAACATTAAAATACCTAAGAAAATACACACTTATTGACCCCTGTGAATATACATTTTTAAAAATTTAACTTAATTGTTTCAAATTCTTTTTTCTTTTTTTTTAAATTTATTTGTTCTAATTTTTTATACATGACAGCAGAATGCATTTTGACTCAGTACACAAATGGAGCACAATTTTTATTTCTCTGGTTGTACACAATGTAGAGGCACACCATTCATGTCTTTATACATGTACCTAGGGTAATGATGTCCATCTCATTCCACCATCTTTCCTACCCTCATGCCCCCTTCCTACCCCTCCCTCTGCTTTGCCCTATCCCAAGTTCCTCCATTCCTCCCATATTCCCCCCCTCCTCCGCCCCATTATGGATCAGCATCCACTTATCAGAGAAGAACATTCATTAAGCCTTTGGTTTTTTGGGATTGGCTTACTTGTGAACACACTTTCCATCACTCCTAAAAACCATAATGGAAGTCTGTAATTAATTACGAGATGTATCATGTGTTTGAGAAAGACAACACAATCACATCAAGATGGCAGATGTCGGGGCTGGGATTGTAGCTCAGCGGTAGAGCGCTTGCCTCACATGCGTGAGGCCCTGAGTTCGATCCTCAGCACCACATACAAAGCAATAAAATAAAGACATTGTGTCCATCAACTAAAAAAATATTAAAAAAAAAAGATGGCAGATGTCACGAATAGATTTATGTATGTGACATGATGTCAAGAAAAATATTTCCAAATTTGTAGAATCAGACACATTAATTCTAAATTTCATATGTAAAAATTAAAAGGTTAAAAAAAAAGTATGAGCACCATATAAGATCAGTAAGGGTGTGTGGTCTTAAGAACTACAAATGTGATGCAGACATATGAATCTTTCAACAGATCTCTGGAAAAGAATGGAAAATCCCGACAGTAGATCCCAAATGCAAGTAGAAATGTAGTGTATGAAAAGGCACCATCTCATATAAGTGGGGAAATAAGAAGTCATTCAGTAAACAGATTAGCAGTCTAACACAAATATATAAAATCACACTTGAGTTGATATTTCAAGCTACAAGGCAATATAAATTATAGACAAGTCAATGATGATAATGTGAATATAAAAAAAAGCAGTAGTAAAAGAAAAGATGGACAAGTTCTTTTATAGAAGGAGTTGAAGGACAAAGGCTTTTAAAACCATGACTAGAAATTCATTAGTTATTAAAGAAAAGGATAAATCTAATCCTATGAAAACAAAAACCTCTGTACAGGAGGGGAAGAGCAAAAGACAACCGATGAACTGAGGGAAACTTCTGAAACTCAAAGGAGGTCTAATTTTCCATTATTTAAAAAGTTTCTGGAAATTGTGGAGAATAAGACTTTTGTGCATATGTGTTGCTGAGAACTGAACCCAGAAGCCGAGACAAGTGCTCTGCCACTGAGCTACATCCATAGCCTGAAGAATAAGACTTTTCTGATTCACTAGAAAAAAAATTGATAATGAATATACATAATCATTGACAAGGAAATACAACGAATTCTTAGACATGAAAAATGACTAACTGTATTCTTAATAAAAGCATGTACAGGACTTTGGGTAACATCCCCCAACTTTGCCCTCTCTCAGCAGAAAGCAGCTTGGAGATTCTGTCACCTGTCTTTGCATGGAATGTAGAAATCGACAGTGGGAAAATGTAACATTGATCCACTTCATGCTTTGACTATAGTCCTTGATGCTTTGCCACTGTGACTTATTTCTAAAATGCACATACTCTTTCTCTTCCTCTTCTCCTTCATAATCTTCACTTCCCTAATCTTAGGGAAACAGGGTTACCTTTCTTTCCCATCTTAGGCAGCATTATTTGTCCTTGAGCACACACCCACCACAGGAACAGGAATTAAGACTTTTCAGATGGCACCAGCAAATCTACGAAATGACTGTCTCCCAAATTAACAAGTGAATCACAACTCTGGACAGACAGCGCTTGGAATGTAGCCTTTGAATCACCTCTTTAAAAATCCTCCTGATGGGGAGAATCACAGCCTCTGAGACAGGAATCCCCTGAGTTTCTCCTTTGCTAGCAAAGCAATAAAACTTCATTATATTTTTTCTAAGAAGAGAAGGAGGAGGAGGAGGAGGGAGAGGGAGAAGGAGGAGGAGGAAGAGGGGAGGGAGAATATATTGAGATACAGTTATCCCCACCTGACAGGTTTAAATGTGGTAAAATTTCGAAATTTGATATGACACTCTTTTGGTGAGAACACATGAACATGGGCATTCTCATACAGTGCTGGAGAAAGGAGGCCGCATGTTTCCACAAGTCCTATGGAAGTCTATTTAGAAATAACCACAAACTTTACAAGATTTTGAACCCACAGGTATGGGTTCTGAGAATATAAAGCAATTTCATCCTCAGATTATATCATTTGGAAATGATTTGCAAAGTTTACTATGACTCCTCCCACCCCAAATAGTGAAAACTTGTGAAAAAACTGAGTGAACATAATTAGGGCATTGGTTAAATAATACACAGTCCGTCCTTAAACACGAACATTATGTAACTGAAATAAAGAATATGTCTGTGCATTTGGGTAGATGCCCAAGAGAAAATGTTCAGAGAAGCCTCAACATAACAAGAATGTGAGTAGCAGGCTTCATTTTGTGTTAAAATGGGGAAATGGGGACACAGGGAACATGTACAAGTTTTCAGTGTTGTCTCTTCCACTTTCATCTGGGTGAATTTGGGAGAGTTACGTCTTGTTTCTGGGTATGAAGGTACCAACTATAAATAGAGATAATCATTATCACCTAAAAAGGCATTAGGCAGATTAAATGAGAGAAAATAATTATAAAGGACTTTGCAAGGCATTTGGTTCATAAGCATTATAAACCAAGTAGTTACTGATATTTGAAGACGCTCTGCCTTTGCCATACAAACTTTAGTAAATGGTCTGATAGCATACCTTTATAAATATTTGCTATGTTTTGTAGCTTACCCAGTGTATTTGTGCATTAAAAAAATAAAAAGAAATCTCATTAACTGAGGCCCAGAATGCCTGCAGATCGAAAAGGGGGAAACATTATAACTCAAACATTAAGAGATACAGAACATTAAGGCTCCATCTGAAATCAAGCATCTCCAAAAAAGCAAGAAGGAAGTGAAATCCAATTTGTATGAAATTTGATTTGCACAAGTTCTCAGAGAAACAGCCACAGGATAAGTGAATTCTGCCTGTATCAAATCATCAGTCACCTTCAGTGCCTAGGAAGACACCAAAACAGCATCTGGCAATCAATTTTCCATCTCTCGGTGGTGCCCCAGGAACAGGGTAGCAACCAGCATGGTATTGTAAAGAGAAAATTGTGTGGGTCAATTCAATTTCCTCCTATGACGGAATGATAGGTCACAGAGATAGGAGAAAAGCAATAGATGTAATCTGCATGAGCCACAGCAAGTCTTTTGGTTCTGTCTCACATGACAGTGTCACTGTGAAGACTGGCCCCTCCCACCTTCACCTGGGGCACCCAACCCTGGCAGGGTGCTGCCCAAAAGTAGTCCAAAAATCTTAGGGTGGAGAGGAGTAGAAATTAAAACAGACACAGGGACAGAGTGACATAGATGGAATCAGAGAGAAAATGCATGTAAAATTTCTAAAATTAGGGGACTATCTAGGTAAAAACAATTAAGGAGATAAGCATGAGCTAGAGGATCTTAGTTGATGCCAGGAACTTCCCATGGTCAAATCCTGCTGGAAGAGAAAGCCAACTGCCATGTTGTATTGGATGCACAGAAAGCTGTGAACAAAAGAGAAAGCCATTCACAGCTATGAACTCATCGTGTGTGTGTGTGTGTGTGTGTGAGTGTGTGTGTGTGTGTGTGTGTGTGAGAGAGAGAGAGAGAGAGAGAGGAGGGAGAGAGAGAGAGATTGAAAGAGAGATGGAGAGAGACGGTGAGACAGACGGTAAAATCTCACTTGGGCTTTGGGTGAGAAACCATTGGGGTAGGAAGATGGCAAAGGCAGAGCACAATCTGGGGTCTGTTTCTAGAACATATGGACATAGGAAAGTTCTATTTTGGACATGGATGGAACACATCCAATGAATTATTGTGGAACCAGGAAGGAGGAAATGCGTGTTACTGTTAAGCCAGGGATTTGAATATGAGGGCAGAAGCTGGATGTAGCAGTTTCTCCTTTGGTAGCTCCCCTAGCTCACATCCTATACTTGTAAGAGCAAAGTTGAGGTCAGGGGAATAATGGGTCACACACAGCTTGAGCTTCAATTTTGAACCTGTACCCGTATTCCTGTCTGAGAGCCTTCCAGTATGAAGATGATAATAGCATTCTCCTTTCCCAAGGAAACCATGATCTTATTACTAACACAATCAATTTTATCATTAGAAAGTTCTTCATTTGCAATGTTGGTAACCATGTCCTCTTAATGGGGGTGGTGTCAGTTCACTGCTACAGAAGAATGATCCTCCATTCTCAGCTCCTTCTCGGTTAGCGCCTCATCATAATAGCTTAGTAATTTTGTTCCTACTCTAAGGCAAGCGATCCTTCTTTTGTTGACTACTGAGGAGGAAATTGTTAATGACATTAGAATGTTAATGGGGCACAGAACTCTGGGTAATGCCTAGTCTCTGTGTGGTTTATCTGAAGAATCAAGTATAGTTGCTGGGAAGAAACAAAGAGTATCCTGATTTTACGGGATGCCTTGATACCCTCATCTACAAGTTCACTATGAGGATTAAATAATGCGTGGATAAGGGAAGGTCATTTAGCAATGGCTCAATGAATATTAGGGTTTTTTTTTTTAATTCAAGTTAAATATTCGCTTATTCTTTTCTTTATATATTGTCATTTGGTGACAAAAGTAATGATTGTTTTTATGAAACACTGGGCAGGAAGGATGGATTTGGTCAATTTATTCTTGGTACTAATGATGTGAGAATCAGTTAATAAAAAAACATTAATTTTAACAGAATAATCCATTCTGATGACCTAAAATGGGCTTAGAACAGTGTCTGGAAAACTCATTGGTTAACATTAAATTTTCCTTACCATTATTGTTATTATTAGAAGAAATGAGGAGAACATAATCCCAGAGATATGAATAAGCTTGTCATTTAATATTGACTCTTAATTAATTTATATTGATTTTGAAAATCCCAAACAAAGTGACTTCTGATCCTGCTCAGAGACTTTGGGTGAACAATTGTATTTTCGGACTCAAGTGAGATTGGGGATGGGGAGGGGGACTGTCAATGGCCTTCAGAGTCTTATCATCCTGCTAATAAGAAAGTAGCATATAATGTCTGTACTTTCCAAAACAAATGCTTTGTCTTCAATGCATCTTCCTATCAGAAAGAGGATAAAAATGGGAGAGGGGACTTTTTATAACTGGGAAAAAAATTTTTTTAAAGACTTGTTTCATTTTTAGCCCAGAGCTTCCTGTGGCTCTGAGGATTCCAGTACCATTGGAGTTTCTGTAGAATCACAGCTCTCCAGCTGATGAGGCATTTTTAAGTTAAATCAAAAGTGCATAAAACGTTAAATTTTTATCGCTTCATCAACACATGGAAGGCAAAGCCTCAGTACTAGCCTCAGGGCTAGGAGGAAAGAATCAATGCTGAGAAAGGAAGGGGAAAAGAAGCTCAAAGAGAAGGGGCGTAGGACTATAGGGTTGGGGCAGCACTCAGTGGTAAAGCCTTAGCCTACAAGTACAAAGCTCTGGGTTCCATCTCCAGTGCTTAAAAACAAAAAATTGAGGGTGCATCTAGGGCTGGACAAGCACCAGGAATAATAGATGGTACTGGGGGAAGAAAATGCATGATAATTTCTTAGGCTGTTTTTTTGTTTTTTTGTTTGTTTTTTTGTTTTGTTTTGTTTTGTTAGAACTCCATGAAAGAGATTTCACAGGTGTCACTTTTAAACCCTAAAGTTAATTATCATTTGATCAGCCCAGGGTAGATGGGGAGTAAGCAGAGATAATGCATATCCATCACTCAGTTAGGCAGGCAGGATGCTCGACCTCTCCTATGTACTGCTGTTGTTCAGAAGGTAACAGGTACCCCATGTACTGGGTGACTGATGCAGCAAGACCCATGGCTAGGTATAGTCTAGACTGCAGTGGCTTCCCATTGGCTAAGATCTGACTACAATGGCTTTCCATTAGCTAAGATCAGGTGGTTTCTACCAGAATTTGTTTTTTCTCATCAGTCTTTCTACATGGATCCTTGGGAAGGCACACTCATTCCAAAGAAGGATGGAATCTTTTTCAGTCTCTCTCCTGCCTTCAACACTGAACATGGTCTAAGGAGAAGACTTCGTCTAAAGGAAGCAGGGACCCCGTAGGGATGGCTGACTCACCAGACCTCATGTATGAACAGGAGTTGGAGTGATCTAAGATATTGGTCCTAAATTCTGAGACCCAAGATATGACCTCCAAAAGGATTCCCAGCAAATGCCTAGATCTTCCCTTTGGTTTTTACTTCCATACTCATTGGTTTCTGTTGCCCCTCTCCTGGGAAGAAATATCTTTCTCTGCCTTACAGTTTGAAGTTAAACAGCAGAAGGCCACAAGAAATACAGAATTTTTTTTTCATCTAAATTCAGGAAAATGTGGTAGTGTAGTTCTTTGTATGACATCGTTAGAAAACAAAGTGTATATTTATATGGTAATTTCATGGATCTATCTTGAGTGAAAAAAATAAGTGAGATTCACTTTAATCTTGGATCATATGCTGAATTACAAAATAAAGTACTGGGTGTTGAAAACTTGATATGAACAATAAAACTAAAGAAACAATAAATCATATAAAAATTAACTGGATGTGGAATGCTTCTCATTCTTTTTACTTGTAGAAGCTTCTCCATTTACTTGACCAGCCATTGATAGGCCTGAACTCTAATAGCATGTTGTTGGGTCTTTTTGCCAAATTTCAGAATTCTAGCACATCAATTGATTCCAAACTGTCATTCATTATATCATTTTATACATATTTATCTGCTACGTTTAATATTATTTGTAGGAAATAACACCCTTCCTGGAAGAATGTTTGTTAAATCTCAAAGTTGTTTTATACTTTCCAAAGCATTTTCATGATTTTTAAAATCTTCTTTAATACTCTCGAAAACACTATGAGGGGATTTTATTCATATTTTACAAATGAGATAACTAAGGCACAAACATTTTCTGAGGGTCACACACCATGTTTATGTTAGAGACAGCTCTCATATCTGACTTGGTATTCTGTAATTTGACTATACAATATTTAAATGGGTACTCCTGTGAACCACATTTCTACCTTCAGCATTTGTTTAACTCATATGTTATTTACAATGTTAGGTCCAGGTTGGTGGTCCCTCTGTCAGACAGACAACAAACAACAAACAAACAAACAAACAAACACATTGTTTAGTATCATGTGGTTTCATACCTAAACCAGCAATAATATCCTCGCAATCTGGTAGAGGGTCCAAAATCACTTCTAGGCTTCTGGGAATGGCTTTGTGCTTTTTCCTATGGGACTAGAGTTTTATTGCATTAACAGTTTTGTATGGTGCAATCCAATTAAAGGTCTTAAAATTTAATGTGTGTACTCTTTTACCCAGCAGTTTGATTTTTAGGAATTTACCTTAAGAAAATAATACAAATAATGAGTTAAAGTTGTATGTACAAGGATATTTATGGTAATAAACACTTGAAAATTAGCTGAAATTCCAGTCACAAGGAATTGTTTGAATGAATTATGATCAATCCATACAAGAAAATATTACAAAATTCTTTAAAATGACTACGTAGAGTTTGTTGTTTCAACAGAAAAAGATCTCAATAATAGTTTATGAAGATAAAGATGGCATTAAAATATAGTACATTTAGGATACAGAAAGTTTACAAGGTTATATACCAATATATTAATGATACTATGGCTGTGTGATTACAATCATCTTTTAAGTAATTTTTGAGCTTTTTATTATTTATCATACACTTCTGGTTTCCTTATGATTGTGTAGGAGGGTGAGAAAAGAAAAGCAGTAATTTTATTTTGTTTTAATGTTTGAACAGCTACATGATATACTTCCAAAGTTAAAATTCTGTTAATTTAAGTAGTCTGAAAAAAAACCACCTCATTATTCTTAAATTGTCTAAGAAGAAAGCCATTTAACAGACTCTAATACAGATAAGGCCTGTTCGCTTTGCTGCATTTATTAGGCCTGGGGTGGGGGGACACACCTGTTGAGCGGAGATCACCCAGCCTCGCTGCCAGTTATGATAATGCAGCTGCTGTGTCTAAAGACATTACCTTGCGAAATTTTGAAATGACTTTTCCCCTGACATGACTAATACTATTGCTGTTAATTAAGTGGCTTGTTTGGAAGAATAGAATAATTATGAAATATTTTTAGTACATTCTTGTCTTTGAAGAGGAATGAGTTCCCATAGTAATAGTGCATATTTATAGAGCAGATAGTACATAAAACAAATTAGAGGGTGAAACACTATACTCAAAACATTATGTTCATCTTTAATAAAATAGTCTCAGCCTCTGGAAAACATTTATAACTGAAGCATTGCTTCTAGAAATGTTGATTTCAGAGATTAGCACCAAGGTGGTCCCTGGGACAGATGACAGCCACAGAGCTTGGGAAAAGCCATTCACAAGCTCTCAGGGGTTGAATATAATAGCAATGAGTTGTTTCATAATCTAGCATGTTAATTTCCTAAAAGCCATATTCAATGATCTAGTTTCGGAATGGAGAATGGCCTCCAGGCTTGAACTAGTTCTCTGAATGCTATTGACAAGCAGGTTTGATAATATTTTTAAATTTATTTTGTTGGCAAAGGAAATGAACTTATTCAAAAGACAGCTAAGATGAAAGTGAATTGCATTGAGCCAAGCCTTCCTGACCTCTTTCACCTGGTATCTTCTATGAGAAGGACAGGAATGTTTTATTTAAAACATTACCTCCAACCAATTAAATATAAACATCTTTACCACTGAGGCAGTAATTGTCCCACCCATTTTTCTATCCTAATCCTCTTCACTGCCTTTATTTAAAATAAGCATATATGTTCCCCCTCCCCTCCACACACAAACACACACACACACACACACCCCACATTCAAACTGGCATGTTAAATTCTCAGCACTTCATGAAGGATTTTGACTCTGAGAGTCACAAACACAATCAAGTCCCACTGCCCTGCATGCAGTGGAGATACCTGGTTTGCCTGTGTCAGAAAGGAACAAGGAAAAGGTGGGGGCTTACATCTGGATGACTGACAAGACGGAAGTGGCATCCTATTCAATTCTCCAGGCCTCCATTTTTCTATCAGTATGTTAGGAATATATCTCAACCATCTAAGGGTGTCATGGGAATTAGATGGGAAACCAGTTCCATTGCCCATGAAAGTTCTGCATTCAGCCAAGAGGACTCCAGGTTTGAACTTTCTCCAGAGTCCACCTGAGGGACACCTTGGGAGAAAAAGACTACAGAGTGAGACTCTTGGTCTTGGACAAGTCACACGTTCCAAAATCTATAGCTTAGTCCCCAGCTGGCTGTAGTTACTCAAAACTATATATTTCACATTTCCTATAGTTTTAACTTTGTTTGGAGGGAAGTGTTATAAACAGAACCAATTAAGCAATGTGTTGAGAAAGATCCTGAGTCAGACCTTGTGGGAAAATGGGAGCATGAATGATTTTTGATGCTTGTCGTAGTTAGGAGTGGAGAACAAGAGTATCTATCCAGCACATTCGCCAAATTTACTTCAGATGGAAGTATATTTGTTTTCTAAATAATACCTAGGTAGAGTCAAAGAGATTTGTGTTATATTATTATGATATTGTGATTATTACAGGCACAAACTACTTGAAAGATGCATGCATTGGATATATCGTCCTTTTTCAAAAAGGAACAGGATTTCTGATTCTGTTCAAACCCTGCTAAGAGGATATTTAGTAGTACTAGTAATAGTCTTTGAAAGGTAGGGAAAGACACATTGACATATCAGTAGATAATTTGAGGGACTTTAGGGAAAATTGTGCTTTTTTCATAAGATACATAACCATATACCTTTCATACACCAAGGCGATCAAAAATTGTTTTATTTTTGGTTTTGTCCTTTGAATTGTATGCTTTTGCTGTATGATTCAAAGAGCATCATTTTGAAAAAAAGTTTGCATTTATGAGGATGCAAATGCGGCTTTTGCAAAGAAAATTAAATGCTAAATGCATGCAAAATGTTGATTAGTTCAGATATTCTCATGGTTTTATAAAGCAAATAGTCATCCAAAATACATACTATTATAAAAAATACAGATGTTAAAACCATTTTATTTTCGATTGATTACAAAATACAGCTGGCATGAGCACAAGAGCAACAATTAACAAACACTGAGTCTTTCTTCCTTTCCTCTGGAATTCCCCACTGCCCTGTAGATTGAGGTGCTGCCTTTCTGTTCTCCCCTAACTCCACACATTCTTCTGTTCTGGAGCTTCTGGCACTACATTGTCTGATTGTCCACTGCCCCAGACTTGGAGCTCTTTGAATATATACACTGTTAATTTTTTTCCTTTTCTCCTTTAGCTTCAGAAAAACAAGCAGAAAAAAATAAAAAGTACTTATACTAGATATACAATCAGTGTTTGTCATGTAAATGGAAGAGATCAAGGGTCTTTGCTCTATTTAAGAGTCCCAGAAGGTCCTGTGCTTAGCCTGATCTAGGTATGAACAAAGGATTTCTGACCTAGGGGTATGGGTACAAATGGTAATATCATACATTCAGGCTACTAAAAAAGCATCCTACTGATGTTAGATCAGCTGGATTAGCAGTCCAGGGGATGATAGCTACAGGACAGTCTAACAAATTGTACATCCCCTTCACTCAATTGTAGCTACCATTTAATCTGTGTATTTGGAAGCTTTAACTGACCTCTGAACCTTTGGCTACCCTTGAAGTTATAACACATTTGGAACTTAGTGCCTGGCTATAAGCAACTCTTGGTGAGATCCTGGTATGGGCCCTTAACATTTATTTTACTGTACATCCTCTAAATTCCTTAGCATTTGGAAATATTCTTTCTGAGCTTCCATTATGGACTGAAAATTTGTGTCCTCCCAAATTCATATGTTGAAGTCCTAACTTTTAATGAAATTATACTTGAAGACAGGACCTCTGGGAAATCATTAGGTTTTGAGAGTGAAGTGCTTATGATTGGATAAGTGATTTTATAAGAAGAGGAAAAGACATCAGAGTTCTCTTTCCACATGAGCATATTGAGGAAAGGTCATGTGGATGTGTAGTGAGATTGTCGTCTGCCAGCCAAGAAGGAGGCTCTCATCAGAGTCAGGCCTTGCTAGTACCAAGATAGTACCTTGATCTGACTTCCAGCAACTGGAACTGAAAAAATAAACAGAAGTTGCTTAAGCCTCCTGGTCTGTGATATTTTGTTGTATTGGCAAAAAAAAAAAAAAAAAAAAAAGGAAGGAAAAAAATGGGACTGCTTCCTAAAGTAGCTATAACCATTTAGGGAAAACCCAGTCCCTGTTGTCACAAGAGTTTTTACGTATTCCAGTTACTACTGGGGCTTGAAAAATTACCCCCAAACTTAGTGGTGGTTTTTCTTTTGCTCACTGTTTAGGGGTAAGAATTTGGAAATGCTCTGTAGGCAGTTCTCACTTAGGGTTTCTCCTGAGGTTACAAGCAGATGCCAGCTGGTGCCACAGTCATTTGAAGGTTCAACAGAGCTGGGTACCCAAGAGACAGCTCATTTCCATGGTTGGCAATTTCTCTGACCGGTACCTGGGGGCTCATTCAATCAAAGCACATACATGGCCATTCCAGCTGGATGGTTCCAAGCAACTGGATTTCACAAATGCTGCACAGCGTCTTCCAGAAGCTTAGAAGTTGTGCACTGTCCCTTTTGCTTTATCTATTGGCCCAAACAATAAGTGCGCCCAAGGGGTGGAAACAGATACTTCACCTATTGATAGGAGCACTTAAAAGAATGGGACTGTATTTTTAAGTTACTACCATGTTCTTTTCTTAAGATCAATTATTTTTATTTGCTTTTTTAAAAAAAAATTTCAATAGCTTAATAGTATTTTGCTAGTTACCCTATGTCTTTTTAAAGCTTCCCAAAAATATCAAAAGGGGTAACTCTTTTCATATGTTCTTCAGCAGATACATTTTAAAGATCTACTACATACCAAAAGAATTTTCAAGAATTCCATCATACTAATGAAATAGATTAAATGCACAAGTTACTATTAAATCATCAGCAGCTATCACTATTTAAGTCAAGAGTGTATTTCTCGGCCCCTCACATCATAAAGTGTTCAATCCAAAATTATTTTTACCTTTTGAATTCCTAATGCCATTTTTCTGAATTTGTCCTGAATTGTCGTGTCATGCTGTTCAATAGCAGAACAAGAAGCAACATTCAAATTTCACTCTGAGTTGCACCATCTGGATTGGGGGCTTAGAAATATATCCAAGTGAAATTTTGTGAAAATGGGCCATTGAAAAAATGTGTATTGTTAATCTTTGGGGAAACAATAGAATGAAAATAAAGATGGCATATTTTTCCAGTGTAATGAACCTCGACAGTTTCCATTGTGGCTGCCGGAGTGGGTTTGATTGCCAGTTGTTAAATGAGCCTGCAGCCCAAAAAGTGGGAACAGATCACTCAGCAGAGCAGCAGACAGATGATGTTTGTTTTAAAGAGAGAGATTAAACCATTGCACATGCGGTTAAGGACAGTTTCACAAAGACCAGTGTCCTGCTTCTTTCCCCGGGCAGCAGGTAGAATCCTCCCTTTCCTCTGCATTCTTGTTTCCCGAGACTTTCGCAGAATCGAGTGAGTCCCAAAGTGGTCTTTCGCCCATAAACGTAAAGACAAATGATGACACGTGTCGCATTTGGGAGCAACTGGAGAAGTTGCTGAACAGTCTTGCCCTGCCTTCCCTGATTCCGTGTTGGCCTTGACTCTCAATTTTTTTTTTTTTCTGAAAAATTCTGTAGTCACCAGCCCAAGAGAGGTTAAATACCCCCAAATACCTTCAAGTTACTCAGACTCTCAAGGTATGCATGTGTCCACCCACAGGAAAAAGAAGACACAGAGACTATTTATAGGTTCTCTGTGGATGAAGCCTAGTAATATAATTGCAAGGGGAGACTCAAATTTAAGTGTCCCTCCAAATAGCTCTTTTCCTCCTGCTTGGGTCCAGTTTCCTATATTAGAATCACGGATAGATTAGAGGTGAGGTGTCGAAACTTTTTACAGAACTCTGTTTTCACAAAGAATCTTAATTGGAAGCCTTATATATAAAGTACCTAAAAATGGATTTGACCTGGCAGAGGATGGGGACCATTCAGACCCACTCAACTCCAGGCGGCCAACAGTGTCTCAACAATCAAAGGTCTAGGATTTGTCCTCTGTTACCCAACTTTACTGAATGCACATTTTCTGCCAGACCTCTTGCCTAATTGCTAATCCCATAATCAGCCTGCATTATAGATATCATCAACATCATTTTATACAGAAATCATAGCAAGGATTCAAACCTACATCTTCCTGTCTTTGAAGTCACACCACTGACCCTCTAAAGGGAGAAATGTCAGAAACCATGTGAATCATGTGACTGTGCTAAAAGCACAGGTCCATCATCAAATAAATTCACCCCAAGTCCTGAATCCCTGGTTGCCAACTGTGTGAGGGTAGGCCACCTCATTGCTTTTCTTTGTTTTTATTTTTTTGTATGTTTACTTTAATTTACATCTTTGAGAATAAAATTGTGTACGTTTCAAATACAACTACATTTTTAACTAATTGAGGTGTGCACCACCAATCATAAAATTCACCCTTTTAAAAGATGCAATTCAGTGTTTCTTAGTATATTCATAGTTGTGCACCCGTGACCACTATTTCATTTCCATCACCCTGTAAAGCATGACATAGCTATCAGTAGTCACTCCCTTTTCTCCTCTCCTCCCAGACCATGACAATCTTGAATTTACTTTCTGTCCCAATGCATTTATTTATTCTGGATGTTTTATATGATGAAATAACCTCTCATATAGCCTTTTGTGTCTAGCTTCTTTCACCTAGAAGAATGTACTTAGCCCCTTAAAACTTCTATTTTCCATCTATAAAATGGGCATAAATATAAGTACTGAAGGACTGCTGTATATAATTCACAGAGCATTTAGCATAACAATCAGGACATAAAAAGTCTAAGAAATAAAAACTAATTAATTACTCTGATAATTATTATAAGATTTAATATATACTAAGGATTATGGGAGAGGATTGTGAAAAATCAGAAGATTAAAGGGAATGGAAGACCTAGGGTTTAGCTGGGAATGGGCTAAGCTTTGTGCCTGTGCCATCTCATTTACATTTGTGCCCAAATGTAATTCAGGGTTCCTTAACATTGGCACCATTGCCATTTTAAGGTAGATAATTATTTTTTGTGGGAAGCTGTTCTATGCATTGTAGCATTCCTGGCTGCCAGATGCCAGCAGTACCACTACCCCAATTGTGACAACTGAAAATATCTCAGACATTTCCATATATCTCCTGGGGGCAACACCAGCCCTGGTTAAGAAAGCTGGCTTAGATTTTGCCCAAAACTATAGGAGCTCTTCCTCTCTCTCAAATTAAAATATTTTCCACTCTCATTGAAAATTTAATTCTACAGGAAAACCTGTACTTATTGGTACAATAGCCTCTAGCTTATATAACTATTTAAATTTAAATCAATTAAAATTACATAAAGTTAAACTACGCACCCCTCAGTCACTAGCCACATATCTATGAGTGCTTCATAGTCTTGTGTGTCTGCAGAATGTCATATTAGACAGCACAGAATAGAATGTTTCCATCATCACAGAAAATTCTACAGGTAAACATTGCTACAGGCAAGACCCTTCTGATAGGTGAATTTGGGGAATGAGAGATGCATCCCTTGTGATTCTTTAGGGATTGGGAGAGAGGGTGGTGCCTGAATACTCATCTTGTTCACAAAGTAGGCAAGTGCAGATCAGCCACTGGCTCTGTGCCTGTCTTATCACTTTTTGAATGCAGCAGATGAGACTCCTCTCAAGACAATTCAGACCTATCCATGTCCTATTAAAGGTCAGGAAAAAACAGATTTGTTACCCATAGAGGAAGGCTTCAAAGTAGGGAATCCTGGACCTAGCTATAACTAGAGGTAGAGTCTAAAAGGCAGTTGAAAGGATATAAGAACACCGAGAAGACAATATCCCATGTCAAACCTGAAAGGTGAGAAGCAGCCAATGTGGGGGCACAAACAATCACATAGTCACTTCAGGTTATATATTCTCCTTCCATTCATCTTGTTCAGTCAATGTAAGGGAAGCTACTGAGGATTTACATACTTGCTTTACATGTTCTCCTTATGAAACGAATACATTCCATGAAGAACATTCCATTTTATGATGTGTCACTTGTAAAAAATACTGGTTTAAAGAAGATTGTAAATATTGTTTACAGAGGGCTGCAAGAGTGAGCAAATTTAAAACAGAAACTAAGAGTACCCAGTTAAATTTTGAACTTCGTATAAACAACAAATAATTTCTACTATAAATATGTCTCATGCAATATTTGGGATATACTTACACAAAATATTTACTTAGTGTTACATTGAATTAGGAGATGTGTATTTTACTTGGCAACATTAAAAGAAAGTGGAAGACTTGATGGTAGGGACTGTACATCTTGAGGCAGAGGGAGAAAAAGGGCAGTAGGGATAGAAAAGAAGGTAAACTTAATTTAATTGATGTAAATGAACTTTAATTGGATAAAGGGGAGTCTGAAAATACAAGAATATAAGAGGAGGTGTGCTTTTTTCTTATTCTTCAGAGCAGAGAATAATAAGGAGATAAAGATAATTTTCAAGTATACTTGGTTATAACCAAAGCCAGGAGACTCAATTTCATGAATTTATTGAGTGACACTTGTCATCAAATATATGATGCATACAGTGGGGTGACATCATTTAGATTAAGAGGACAAGGTTGATACACCAAAGTTATAGTTAAAAGGAGTAAGTTTGGCTATTTTATTCTACAATGAGGTGAGTATGGTTAACAATATTGTATTAAATACTTAAAAGTCAGTAAGTTTGGCTATTTTATTCTACAATGAGGTGAGTATGGTTAACAATATTGTATTAAATACATAAAAGTCATTAAAAAGGAGGATTCTGAATGTTCTCTCACCACAAAGAAATGATAAATGTATGAGGTTATGTGTACCTTGATTTGATTATTATATAAGTATATATATGTATCAAAATGTCACCCTGTACCCCACGAATATGTATGATTACTGTGTCATTTAAAAGCAAAATAAAAAATTTGGAATCTTTAAAATAAGGGAGTTTATGCCTCAGAACCCAGAATAACTTGCTATCTTATGGAAGAATCACATGTGAAAGTTGATATTTGAAATCAAATATAGTAAGTGAAATCTAAAGTTATGTGCAACAAGATATGGAAGAGGGAGCCATTAGTTCTGCAGGGGGACTCCAGGAAGACTGCCATCAGTGAAATCATGCTAGAGCTGGGCTTGGAGAACACAAACAGGAGATAATTGGATAAAGAAAATGTGGCTTATACTTACAATGGAATATTACTCAGCTATAAAAAAAGAATGATGTTATGACATCTGCAGGTAAATGGAGACTATCGTGATAAGTGAAATAATCAAATTCCCCCCAAAACCAAAGGTCAAATGTTCTCTCTGATATGTGCATGCTAACCCACAACTAGTTGGGGAAAAGAGGAAGAAAAGAACTTTTGTGGATTAGACAAAGGAGAATGAAGGAAAGTGGGGCTAGAAATAGGAAAGACAGTGGAATGATTTTGACCTAACTTTCCTATGTACATATAAGAATACAACACAGTGTATCTGAATATGGTAATATATTTAAAGTACTTCTGAAATTATAGGATTATTTTGGTAGTTGAATATCTTCTTGGTATTTCTTTTAAATCATCTCAATTTTGGATAATGTATGTGTCATTCATAGTGGGGACAATAGGGAATGACAGTTAAGATCATGAGCCTCGGGCAGATGATGATAGAACTAAGTCCTGGCTCTCCAACCTTGAAATCATCCATTTAACATACTTGGAGAGAACAATAGTGTACACCTTATAGGCATGCATGAATTTTAAGTAGGTTGATATATATGTAAAATACTTAGAATTGAATGCCTGAAATAGTGCTCAACAAATAAAAATGGTCACAAATTTTTGATGGGAATATTTTATTTTCACATATTTACCTATAACTTTTACACCCAACTGCTAATGTCACACCTCTAACTCAATAATTCCAGACTCAGCTATTTCTAGGAGCCCAGGGCCTCTCCATATTCACATCCTTTTTCCCTGTGCCAGACATTACCATTCACCAGGCACCAGATTGTACAACCTCATTTTTTCCGCTATCACAATGTCTGTTCTCTTGTGTGTGGGAGGCTTCCTGGCTTACATGGGAGCACTACTACAGTTTTGGCACCCTTAGGGCTCCGGATCTGTATTACTGTTCTTGTCTCTTCTTCTGCCCCTAGTATGTTCCAGTTTAATGAAATTGTTCTTTTTTTTTTTTTTTTATCTCCCTCCCCCGCCCTTTTCTGCTTTCTGTGTATCTTAGACATGCATCCATTAGAATTTTGGTAAAAAGAATCAAGATGGCTTCAGAATTTTCAAAATTGTACCTCGCCTCCATAGACTAAAGACCTAAAACATTTAGGCTAATCATCTCAATGTGATCTGTGTCTGTCCCAAGAGGCTACTTGGCCACCTGACACAGGAGGGAGTCCCCGTTGCAATGAGGATCTTCCTTCTCTCCCAGCTGGTCCACACGCTGCTGTAGTGTAGGGATTGTGAAGAAATTAGGACTTTCTTGGGCAAGTAGGAGCTGCCCATTCAAATTGCTGTATTGACAAGCTGTTTGTCCCTAAGAACTCGGTCAGAGTACTGCCCCAAAGGGCAGGTGCAGATGGCAGAGTTCAAATGAAGTTTTTAAGGTCTGATTGAAAGCCTCCAGCCACTCTCCCAAACCACAAAGCTGTGAAATACTCACGGCAAAGTAAGGAGACACCAAGTCCAGTATGAACAGCCTTTCTCTCTCTTGCCTATCCAGAGTGTTTCTTCCTTTTTCCTTGAAGTAAAGAACCAACAAACTGTTTCTTACTTCCAGCTGACAAATAAATCACAGACATATGTGGCTAATCATTTTTCTCTCGCAGCATATTTACAGAGTCACCAGCCACATGTCCTTTGTATTGTGTTCCATGCTCTCTTGACTTTATGTGCCATCTGCTGAGCTATTAGGTCCTTGCCTCACAGTTCTGGACATATGAAAAGTTAGCAGAGAGAGGCTGGCTACCTGCACAAGAACAAACAGCCCCTGGAGGGGCAGGCCAGCAGGGTCACAAGTCACAGAAAAACTGTCAGGAGTATAGACAGTAGATCCATATGCTTACTAAACAGAATGCTTGATAGAAGCTTCATGATAGAAAATCTAGCCCATTGCTAATTATTTTCTTGATATGTCAAGATATTGTCCAAAATTATTCTAGTAACAGACAGGTTTCATAAAAAGTGTCACCCAGCAAGATTTGAAGGCTTTATGAAAACTTTCAGTATCTCATAGGCCTGTCATTGATAAGTATTCCTTCCTGGAGGGAGCATTTCTATTTTCAGGTCGAATGTGTTGTTCGACAGTTGTGGGATAGAACCCTCAGCAGTGGACCAGGTGAGGTAATCTAATTCTGTTTCCTGAATTCTGCTGTACTCCATGTAATTTCAAGGGGAAAATCATGGTTACGACATTTTTCTATGGTTTCTAAACATATGTAGATTCAAGCAAATAATAGCAACAGTGATTTAGGTAAATCCTAAAAAAATCATTCTTATTTTAAGTGTGAAAGCTTGCTATTTTGTTCCTTAGAAAAAGGAACAATATTTTTGTTGCAAATGCTACCCCTGCACATATGTCTATAATTTACAATTTTGAAGATTAATAAATTTGCAGAGGAATAACAGAATAGATTCCCAAATCAATATGAAAAACAGCAATAATGAAAAATGAGAATGACTTTAGGTAATGAAGCTGCAAAGAGAGTAGATGAGAAGAAAAAGAACTCCTTTCCCCCAAGATCATTGCTTAATCCATGTCTTTCTGCAGAACTCCAGAGGAAAAGACAAAGACCAGGGCAGTGTCTTATTGACAGTCAGGCCAGGGTGCACTGGACCTTGAAATAGAGATGTGCAGAGAAGTCACCTTGCTCAGGAGCATTGCCACACCTCCAAATTCCACTCCTCATCCGCTGCTGCTCACACATGGAAAGACACTCTTGCCATTTTCTTTAGCAAATTGTATTTTGTTCCAGTGTGTTTCCTCTAAACAAAGTGTGTTCAACTAACCCTATCACTAACAGGATGTGTTCTAAGTAAGTTTATATGTCTTGATTGTAAGAGCAACAAGGATACAAAAAGGGTAGAGAAGGATGTTCAATTAGAATATGACATTTAACTTATTCAGGACTTTAAATATCATCTCAAGTATTAACATTTTGAATGATGAAGCTAAGATTGAGATAGTTGAGGTGATTTGTCTAAAACTCTTTAACCTGATTATGAAACACCAGTAATAGACCAGGTAATAAACACTACTACATACATTTTCCCATGTGTCCTCCAATATATCCCAGTCAACTGGTTGTTCAACTAATTGTTTTTCTCTTGCAGTACATTTAATTAGTACAGAGAGGCCACAACCTGCATAAAAATAGACTCTTGGAGGGAGATACCAATAGTTTCATAAGTTGACATAATATGATGGTTGGCATGATAGGTGATATGAAGGTTTTCTTCATTAGAACACATACCCTGTCCCCACCATATGCATATGTGCATGATATAAGTGTTATATGTTTCACATGTCATCTAAGTATTAATTCAAGTCATGTTGCATTCTTGTATCAAACCAAGGCACCTTGTCCTGCACTGTATATGACTGGCTGCAGCTAATCTGTCAGTTTGGAAGAGTTATTTGGTTTGAGTTCCTTTGCCCCTGGAAATTGTAGATTGTGATACATGCATTTGAAAAACTGTCATATGAAATAGGCATAAAGCGTGAGTTGGTGAATCTTTCCCTACTTCAAATACAGTAAAACTTTAGTATTTGTTTCAAAAACTTTTTTCTTAAATTCAGGTGCATTTAATAATTTCATTTTAACTGAGAATGACCCACAGTAGAAGCCATTGTTGACTTGACTTGACTCCCCATTGCATGGAGATAATTTGAAATGGTGGTAGTGTAGTAGCATTTTGCATAAAACAAATTAACAGTTTGTTCTGACCATTTAGGAGCTTCCTTTCTCATTATTTGTGCTCAGGGAAATAGTCTCACCAATGTACTTATAGGTGGGAGAGAGGATTTGCATAGCATTTGGTTCCGGGTACCTAACAGAGCTGAACTAAATAACGATAGGCAAACTTTGGCTATTTTTTTCTTCTTGTCCTTGTTTCTGTTCTTTTGGCTTTTCTCTGAGGGCTTGTGTAGTGTAATAAATTAATATTTTAGGAGTATACCTATCAAAGTTTTTTTTTTTTCAAATTTTTGTTTTAGTATTTACTTTGCAATATTTTACATTCAGGATTTTTCTCTGGACTTTGACAGAACTGGGATTTCTCTTTACAGCCTGTCTTTATACTTAAAGCAAATCATTTGTCACTTACACTTCTGTCCTGTGTTCCAGTCAACACTCCTAAGGCATCTTCAAGGTGATTTCCATCAGAGTGATATATTCAAGAAGTGATCCAGATCACATGTCTGTGAAGACTGGTAGAGAGTATTAAGATCACCTTATGGTTGAGCAATCCATTCCAGTTTACTAAGTAAATAGCTCAATCCTTTAAGATGTGTTGTTATTCCCATTTAACAGATGATGAAAATGGAGAAATCAAGTATCCCTGTTAAATGGTGTAACTAAGACCTAAGGCATGTTGTTCTCTCTCTAGTTGTTCTCAGATAGGGACCATGTGTCCAACAATATCACCTGTGGTTATCTCTGTAATGCAGCTTTTCCAACTGTAATCAGTGCATGGAAATGTCCTGCAGACCTTATTGAAATGCAGTTTCTGATTCTGACTTATTCTGGGATTCTGTACTTCTAACAAAGTCCTGGCCCTTGGTGCCTGTGAGTCCATACTTCTTTTAAGACCCCTCAGTGCTGGTCCACTGCACACACATGGAGTAGTAAGGGCTTTAGCAATCTTCTGTTCACACAGTGGGTAGCAGGACACATTCACTGGAATCCTATTACATTTTCCAATGTTTATTTGTTTTCAGTGTGGTTAACAGTCTTTCCTCAGCAAATATATGTGTAGGTATGAACATATGTATCTTCATATATGCATCTTAAATCTTAAAGGCTGTATCTTAAATTGTAATGGATATCAATAAACAGAAATCACTCTGTTTGCACATATTCATTTTAGAAAGTAACACAGCAGGAATATGTTTAGTTAAGTGGACCATACACTGACAAACAGTGCTTTGCAAAGCTTTGCAGCCCATGTGACTATAATCTGGAGACATCAGGAAAATAAAAAGTGCCTATTCACCCTTAACACTGTGTGCTGTTGCTCAGTTTATGAAACCAAATTGGAGTTTGATTGGTTCTGAGGGCCCAACCCAGATGGCTTCCTCCTAAGTGGTTGGATCTTAAGCTCTAAGCCTCTAGGGAGCCTTTTATTTAACTGGAATAAAAACTCCAACTGGGTTTGCATTAGCATTTGCTTTTGTGACAATTTGAGAGAGACCCTAATCCAGGAGGTCAAAACTATTTAGAAGTAGTTCTGAGAATAGTTTCAGCACATGGTTGTTACAGAGTGAATTTTACCTGGAGTAAAAATTCCAGAAACGCTGTGATTCCTTAACCCTGCATCCTGGCTGAGCTTTGCCTGCTGTGTGCTAATGCCTTTGGCATTTTTTCTTGGCAGGAAGGATCTGGGGTGGCAAGGTTAATTGCAGAAGTGTTATGTGCCAGGCAGGAGTAGGATGGATGCTGTGGTTTCTGGCAGACAGCCTCGTCTCTAGTCCCACATCTGTATTCCTTACGGCTGAGACTAGTGGACAGGTGTAATTAACATTATGAGGAGATATTAGAACTGGGGACCTTGCCGCCCTTTGAAATGGGGAAAGGGCCTTTCCAAAAAGTGGGGGCACTAGCATTCTGATCCATAGACTTCTATTACCAGGTGGACGTGCTGGGGCAAAAGACAGGACCTGCTATCTGACAGTGGTGCCTCTTATCTACCAGCAGGTGACATGGGTGGGATCAGGGTGAATCTCCCCTCCAGATGGTGCACCTGAGCTATCTTAGTTTTCAGTTGCCATCTACATTGGCAGCGAAGAGCATAAGAGTGGAGGGGATGGATGCTATTTTTACAAAATCCAAAGTTGAATAAAATTGTAGTTTTATTTCATAATTTACAAGGCTGGTTTTGAGTGTTTCTGACATTTCTATCACATTTCTAAGAGTTTAAATTTTTTCCACAGTAGTACTTTTTTTGTGTTGGAAGTACGCACATTCGAGCTCTTCAGTTTATAGCTAACCACCCCTCCCCCATGCCCACAACTACAAATTGTGACCATCTGGTCAGTGGACCAAATTTTGACTAAAACCACATTTTATCAGGTCCACAGAGTTTATTATTGTTATCTCTGTTGCTAAAATTTTAAACCTGAGCAATGTCATATGAAAAATCTAGATTTCCAATGACTCACCAAAGCAGAACGACTTGTCCTCATGGGGCCTGCATTGCTGCAAGGCTAGGCTCCAGTGGCTGGGACATAGGAGCCCCACCCTCTTTAGGCTGGGAATGCACTTTCCAGTTTGTTACAATCCCAAATACATGGGCCCAGTCCTCTGCTCTCACTGATATCCCCTGTGCAGCATCTTCACTTGATTTGTCACCCCTGACACAGAATAGCTTTTACAAAGACTTGAGACCATG
The DNA here is from genome assembly GCA_028644305.1 of Xerus rutilus. Classification (NCBI taxonomy): domain Eukaryota; kingdom Metazoa; phylum Chordata; class Mammalia; order Rodentia; family Sciuridae; genus Xerus; species Xerus rutilus. Next base: position 19,548,936 of record CM053411.1, on the reverse strand, counting down.
AAAACATGTGTTCTCACTTGTGGTCCAATGCAACTGGCCAATCTCAAGAGAGCTGAGTGTATTCCAGGTGGGTCCAAGCCCAGTGCATGTGTAGAATTACATTTCTGACTTTTGACCTCAACCATCTAAGCTAGAAAGTTACAGGTATAAATTGAAGTTCCCTGGAAGGAAGAACTTACTAGAGAGATTGCGTTCAGCTGTGAGTGACTGAAAATCTAAAACAATATTTGTTTAAATAGAGCAATGCAGATTCAACTGCCACAGAAGTCTGGATTGGTACTTAATAGCTGGTGTGAACACAACCATCAGAGACTCCAACTCCTCAACATGGGCTTCCATTATATGAACTGAAGTGGTTGCTTCATCTATAGCCTTCACCTTCATATTCTATCTGTCAGGGAAGAGAAAAAGCAAGGGAAAGTCATGTATCTCCTTCAAAAGAGGCCAGCAGAAGTCTCATACAACATGTCTGTTTACATCCCATTGGCCAGAACTTAGTCACATGGGATATTTAACTACAGAGGAAGCTAGAAAGGAGTCTATATTCTGGATGATACTGTCAAGCAAATATAATCAAAGAGAGAATGGATATTAGGGTATCACTGTCAGTCTTCACAGGATTGTGCTTTGTGGTTTTCAGATTTTGCAGAATACTGAAGATCGTGGTCTAAAAGACTAACTGCTGGACCCCCTTGTATTCTTTAAATGTATATTGGTTTTAAAAAGTTCCTATAAGCCTTTTTACAAAATAATTCTATAGGATGAAGAAGAAGGATACAAATTGCCTGTTACGGAAAGCTGAAACCAAACTCTGTATGTTCAAGTTCAGATCTTACTCTGCTCCTCACCTATTCCAACTATTGAAAATATACCTGGTTATTTCTTAGTCTGGGAGAGATGGTACAATCATCTTGTTGTAGAATAAAGATCTCATAATTTTCCATGAATTAACTTTCTGAAACATACCATTCAGATGTAGTGTGAATGCTCTGGTTCTTTGAATAGCAAAGACATTTTGGGACCCTAAATGTTAACTAAAAGAGAAAGTCTCTAAGCTTCTGGAGAGCAGCTACCAGAGAGTGGGCTGGAATCTGCAGGTGATCCAGGGTTTGGTGAGGATGAGGGATCACTTCCACTTTGCATCTGTGCCCTGTGTGGCCAGCCCTCTTTTTACCTTTGAGGTAACCTTCACCAGCAGCCCTTTTATGTCTATTTTAGGGAGCACTAAAGAAGTTGGGAGGCAATTGGTGCAACCGATGTGCTGAGTCCTACTTTTTGTTTGTCTCTTGATCCCTTCACTCTCCTTTAGTGTCTCTTAAGAGCACATACAGGAAGGCCCTAGACTTGGGACTACACACCAACTCTTGAGAAAATGACATTTTGACTGAAGAAGAGGAGGAGGAGGAGGAGGAGGGGAAAGAAGGAAAAAACCTGTGGATTTGTATCATGTGTTTTGGAATTGGATTGGCTACAATACTTTTATAACACAAGACCAATATGGGGAAAAGCAAATTTTGTTTTAAACTACTTAACATCACTTTGCTATGAGAGCAGATAGAAGCCTTGGTTTTAAAGAAACAAATACAAATAACAATACCACCTTTTATACTAAAAATGCGGGGAAACCTACCTAAAAAATTAACCTTGATTCATCCACTTACCCCTCCCCCCAAAAAAAGAAAGAAAGAAAAGAATAAAACAATCCATATAATCATGATTAAGTATGTACAGTGAGTGGTCTCCAGAAGCAGTTGTTTAATTTTTCTCCCTGTTTCCCAGCATCTGTAAGTGTAACCTTGTCATTTCTAACATCTGTTCTGTGGATTCTCTTGAGAACTTCACCAGGATTCCAGATCTTCTTGTCATTCTGATTTAAAATGAGTTATTTTGCTTGACAAGGAGTGTAGCTCAGTGGGAGAATTCTAGTATATGTGAGGTCCTGGGTTTGCTCTCCAACACCATCCCTGCCTTCCCCACAGAAATGTTATTTTGAGGGAAGAAGACTGAGGGACTCCATTTTGGAATACCAGTATAGCTCTTTTATAGTTTTTAGAGTTTTAAAATACTGGGAAGTTTTCATCATTCCCATTTGTGGAAGAGAAAGTTGAGTGCTAAAATTTAGGAAGCTGGTCAAAGGTGCCTGGACAGAGGACCTCCTCTCTGATTCTGGGTTTCCCCCAGAAAAATCTTGCTGTATTGTTTTGATTTTTTCCAGTTATTTTGTCTGACAAAGTGAGGTGGGAAGGAGAAACAGCTAAAATTATTTTTGTTCTGAAAGAGTCTATGTGATTGCCAACTCAGCAAGACATGTACTTCTAGGGATAAAAGCAATCTTACCTTTTAACTACACACTAATGACCACCCAGCTGCTCTGTGAGGGAATTAGGTTCTTGGGAGCTGTTTCCGCAGACGATGCCACTTTAAGTGCCACAGATCCTTAGACTTTTACAACTTTCAGTTTAACCCCTTCATTGCATGAATAAAGGAACAACTATGGAGAACCAATGACCCACCCAGATCCCACTTTTAAGCACTACACAAAGCCCAGTACTGGGGTTCTCTTTCTGCTTCATTCTAATTCACTTGCATAATGAAGGTAAGCAACTGTTCAAGAAATACATCCAGGCAACTTTTCTTTTTTAAATTATAATCACTAATGTTTTATAATTGTACAATGGAGGGGGTCAACTGTGAGCATTTCCATACATGCATATGCTGTCCTTTATCAGATCAACCTTTCCTATTACCCTTTTTTGTTCTCCCCTTTCTCTCCCTCCCTCTACCGTGTCCCTTTTCCTTCGCTCATAGTCCCTCTTCAACTTTCAGGTCTCTTTGTTTGTTTGTTTTTTATTTTCCATATATAAAATAATGCCTGTCCTTTTACGTCTGTAGCTGACCAAGAAATGTATCAAAGGCAACTTCTCTTGCCTTCTCACTTTATGTAATACCTACAAAACATTTTTAGTTAGCATCTAGCCAGTTCTCTAATTGGCTTTTCATCCAGCAGTTCTCTTCTTCTCTTTCTACCATTTTTTCTTTTAAAGTGATTCTAAATTATGGTAATAGGGTATATTTTGAAAGTATCTGCTAAGATGCACAATGACACTGCCTTTGTGCAGTTATAGGGCAGACTTGCATTTAGGAATGTAGTCCAATTAGCCCCTCAAATTTCTTTCAAGCAGGACTTTGGTTCCTCCTATATTTCCCATGATTTGTGGCACATAATCCAGTTGCCCTTACCAGGTTCCCCCGTGATATATTGCAGCAAGACTCTCATGACAGGCAGATTCTATGTGCTCATGTATCTCACCTGGAATAACAGGTGGAAAGAGGTACTCAGAACATCCCAGGCTTATCATCTGGCTCTTGTAGCTCATATTGTGAATAAATAAATGAACATCACAACTGCATCTTCGCAAGGTTTTCAGTCTCTGAATTGGAGCAAACAGCCTCTCAGCCTCCTCCCCAGCACCTTGTTTCCTTCAGAAGTGTCAGGTTTACAGGAGTCTCCTGGATTCTCTAGGCATGTCAAGGAATATTTTTGTTGCTTAGATACCAACATGCTGTTAGGATGGTGGGTCCATATCACTGATTCCATAATGATTCTGAGAGATTCAGAGCCATTTCTTCCCATCACATATGAGCCTATCTCTAAATAAACTTCCTAGAATCAAGATGATCGTGTCACCCACGCAAGTTGCATCTATTCTTGTAACCATGGCAACACACTTGCTCTTCTGCCCACCCCACCCTGCTCTCAATCAACACAGAACTGCTGGCTTAATAAAGCCTGACAAACTTACACTGTGGGGATTTCTTGACTTAAGAAAGATCCTTTTTCCTTTTTCTTCAAATGACCTTTATTTATTTTTTTATTAGAGTTTTGTGGTTATACATAGTAATTGTCATCCCCCCAAACAGTCGAGATCTTTATAAATTCATAGTGACCAGAACTTAGTGTCACCATTGTGCTGGCCCTGCTTGGCTTTCAGGAAAAAGTATTCCCATGATCAATTTCTACCACTTCTTCTCAGCTCACCTCATCCCTTTTAAACATCAGTCAATGGATCATTTGGAGAAGGGATTAAACTGTGGATGAGACAACTATTGCTTTGTCTGTCTAGACTAGGATTTCTCAGCCTTGGCCAGCCCATATGGGAGATGAACAAGGACGTCACATCTGGGGAAGGGCATTGTGATGTTCGATTTGCAGTTGGAGCAAGTTTAATCTTTGCTTTTGGGTCGTGGCCTCTTGTTCTTGACTCCTTGCATAGATCCCCTCAACAGGCTTACTGACTTAGTTGTACCTTTATAGGGGTTATCCTTGTGGGACAATGGGACAAGACATGGATCAGGACTGTAATCTCCTGCACTGGACTGGGCTCTTGCCACAGTTGTTTAAAGGCAGCATAACTTGAGAGTCTTCTGCAAATTGTGGTTGAAATGCCAAAGGATCTGTTAGCAATTTTGCTACTTTTAGGCTTCCAGCCGAGTGCTGAGAGAGAATGTTAGATTCCTAAGCAAAACCACTTGTCTTAGATAATCATCATGGGCAAACCATTCAGCCAGGCATGGTGGTGCACGCCTGGTATCCCAGCTATTCAGGATGCTGAGGCAGAAGGGTTGCAAGATTGAAGCCAGCCTGGACAATTTGGTGAGACCTTGTCTCAAAATAAAAATAAAAGGGCATATGGATGTGGATCAGTGTCAGATCACTTACCTGACAGGTGGTAGACCCTGGGTTCAGTCCTCAGCGCTGTAAAAAAATAAATAAATAAATAAAAATAAAATTCAGTGTCTTCTATTTCTGGCTCCTTCCATTCTTACCTCTCCTAGTCAGCTTTGGTCACTTTCTGCTTTTAATCCTCTGCCCCTACCATGAGAAATTATATGTTCTTTTCTATTTCTTATTTTTCTTGCCTCTGCATTATTGCTCTTACTCCAGATCTTGTTGATGTGGAATGCTCTGCCTCTTTCTCTTCGTTTTCATCCTTCAAAATGTACCCTACATGATTAACAATCGGACAGAGGATATGTAAATTATGCCATGCATTAGATGCTGTGAAGCGCCACTGGATTCTCCCTTTCGGGGGCAGACCCTTGTGCCCTCCAGCTCTCTAGTGACCATTCACAGCTAAGCCTCTCTGCTGTAATCATCTTGAGTTGAAAAGAAGCTTCCTTGTCCAAGGTTCCATCAACCTACATCCAATGACCAGTTCATGCAGGGGTACAGAATTTTGACCCCTTGCTGTTGTTGGGGACAATTCTGAAGGGCTTCCATAGCCGAGAACACCCCATGAAATTGCCTGAGACCTCCTTTGCCACCCACATCCCTAGCTCTTCCTCTGCCCAACCTTCCTCCCTGTCTTCCTAATAAACAGCAATCTGAGAATCCTTCCCAGCAGAGCTCTTGTATGCAAACCTAAATCTTAGAATCTGTTTTCCAGGTGCCACTAAGACACGGTAGATCTAGAATAATATATGTATTCATGAAAAATATTAAATTATGTATTAGAGAATTTTTAATGACATAGGAATATGCTCTAATTAATGAAGTAGATACAAATGTAAGAGACAAAATTATGTATGTTTTGTTCCTGATTATGTAATAATGTACATGATGAAAACAGAATGTGCGGGGCGCGGTGGCGCATGCCTGTAATCCCAGTACTTTGGGAGGCTGAGACAGGAGAATAACGAGTTCAAAGCCAGCCTCAGCAACAGCGAGGCGCTAAGCAACTCAGTGAGACCCTGTCTCTACATAAAACACAAAATAGGGCTGGGGATATGGCTCAGTGGTCGAGTGCCCCTGAGTTCAATCCCTGGTGCCAAAAAAGAAAAGAAAAGAAAAGAAAGAAAACAGAATGAGAGTAAAAGAGAAAGAAATGTATCTTTTTTGGAGGAACTTCTAAAATAGAACTGTCTCTGAAATTTTGCTGTTTCAGTTTTGTTTTCAACATTTTACAATGAGCAAACAATTATTAGAAAACCTCAGGTGTTGTCATTTCCGAGTAAAATGAGATAATGTTATTAATCAACACCCCCAAAATAAAAAATACAAAAAAAAAAAAAAGTCTAGTTAACTCACCCCTTGAAGGACAAAGAAAAGCCTCAGCTTCCACAGTCCTTCTTTGTGCTGTTGTTGGTCATCCTGGACCCCGCCCAAGCCCATGGCATCATTCCTTTTCTTGTGCATCTGTGTCCTTCCGTGTATGTATTTGTTACTATTCTGAACCAAATGGTACTGTAAATATTTAATTTTTTCTCTTGTTTTACACTGAGAGTTCCCTGAGGGTGGAAGATTATGTCCCTAGGCCTTGGACATGGCCTCTAGGCTGTAAACACGCCCTAAATTTTACTGAATGAATGAAGGAAGGAAGGAAAGAAGAAATGAATGAATGCATCAATGAAGTAGCATTTGGAAGGGAGGCTTGAAATTTCAAGTATTTAGCATGAGGATAAACTATTTAAAGTGAGAAATGGAATGTACAGAGAAGCTGCAATAAAATCCCAATTAACGTTTTCTGAGTGCTTCAGAATGAGCATATAAATAATATGAGAGGTACTCAGTCGGCCTGCACTTCACTTCTGTGTGGATTTCAAAGAAACTCTGGAAGAGGCTGACGTTGCCACTGTGGTTTTGAGGCTTTCAAGATAAGCATCAGTTTGGTTTCAGAAGAAATGAACAATGATGAATGCTGTCTTCAGCTTCACAATGTTCCTTTTTATTCTTCTCAAAAAAAGAAAAAAAGCTTCTGTTCCTTCTGGAATATTTTATTTTCAAATTTTCCAAGTCAAACCATATAAAATTGCAAATGAAACTTTCTAGAAGTAATCTTATTTTCTGCCCCTTCCATTTTCTCCTACAATTACTATAAAAATACTGTCCTTTATTTTATTGAAGTAAAATTCAATTGCCAAAAAATTTACCACTTTAGCCATTTTAAAGTGTTAAATTCAGTTAGTGTTACATTTTTGCCCTTGTTCGGGTTTTCTCTTGCAGTGACAATTAGCCAGTTTTTGCAAAGGTTTTAACAGGTTCTGTTGAGCTGACATTGCAATAATGCTCCTGGGTAACACATTTATTTTAGTAAGAACATTGATGCTTTAACTGAAAGACCTAACTTGCCTTTTTCCATATTCCATATCACTTAGGGGACGTGGAATCACATTTGTCAGTGATACACATAAAAATCTTAGATGTACCCCTGCACATTCAATTTTTCATTACTTTCTCTCCCCTTAAGCACTGTGAGTTCAAGGCATGCTCAAATATTTGCACTGCTTCATGTGAACTATATTCCCTCACGCCTTTGTGTTACTTTTTTTCTCTGAAAGCTGAAGATACCTACACATCCTTCCTTAAGACAAAGTTCAGCCTTTATGACTATAAAACCTTCTGCTCTCCTCTCTTCCCATTCTCTTTCCTTCCTTTGGCCCTCCCTTCCTCTACTCTTTCCCCTTCTTCCTTCTTTCTTTCTTTCTTTCTTTCTGCCTTCTTCTTTAGGTACTCCACATGCCCCCAGTTCCGCATTTTCCACACTGACCTTCAGTTCCATCATTATTTCCTAATTAGACTGTGAATGCTTTGAGCTTAGGGATTGTTTATGTTATCTCCATTGTTCAACATTCTGAAGTGCAGTAAAGGCACAAAAATATTTGTGGGATGCAAATAAGAAAGAGTCCTCTAAGATTTTATAATATTTAGTAATCTCTGGCAGATTGAGAATGGAGAACTTTTTAATTATCATTATTACTTTGTATGGGGTTAATCTTTGGACACCCTTAAAATAGGTATCTACAGTTAGAACTATACCTGATGTAGAGTATTTTCCTTGATATCAAAGGAGTAGGAAGATGGAATGCATACTATGAAATTTTTCCTTAGAAAAAGATACAAACTATTAATTAGATACATATCATGGCATTGTGTATCTTGCAGGATTGATAAATCTGAACATTCATTCCAGCCTGTCTTATGCTTGTTTTTCTTAAGCTTCGACACTGAATTTATATTTGTAACACTTGCTATTTCCATCCCAGTATAATAGGCTATTTAGCATTTTATCATTTCAAAAGTATAGGAATTCAGTCTTTCCTCCTCTAGTTATTCCACATGGATCTCTTCTGAGGACTTCCCCTGCCCTCATCCCACCGGGATCATTCTGCAGTCCAGGCTACACCATCAAGGCTGTGGGCTATCAAACTGGCATAAAAATTGCAGATAAAATAAGGAGAAATATATTCTGATTGTTGGAAACAGAAAGTAATAATGAAAAATATAGGGGTAGGGGAAAAAGAGGCAGGGAGAGAGAGAAAACCTAACAAAATATAATTTCCTTAATATACAAATTATTTTTGCCCCATTCTAAGTGGACACATGTTCACCGTACCCAGTAAAACATGAAGACTGGGTTATCCAATGTTCACATGCAGAATATTCATCTGGGAACTTGTTTGAAAGGATGGATTTTTGTCCATTACTGCAGTTGGTGATTTAGTTTGCCTAGGGTAGATCTTAGGAATTGGCCATTTAACAAGACCCCAGTTAATTCTATTAGAGGTGGTCTGAAAATGGACCAAAATTTGAGAAACATTACAGAACCATCCTTTAGCCTATGTTAATTAGTAGTTTTGGCTAAAACGGTAATCAGATATTAGCTCATGTTTTACTGTGGGTTGTCAGTTGTGCTGCACTCAGCTGGTTGGCTGTCATGAAGCTCACAGCTGGTGGCCCAGCTGGGACTGAATACTAAGGGTTGGCTTAGTCACATGACCTGTGGTTGGCAGGCTGTCACAGACACCATATTTGACTACCATGAGTTTCCCACAACAGGCTAGTTTGGACTTTTTCAAAGAAGCAGAGAGTAGAATGGTAGTTGCCATGGGTCGGGAGGCAGGGTCGTCAGAGGCGTTGACGGAAGGACACAGGGTTTCAATTATACAGGAAGAATAAATTCAAGAAGTCTATGGTACAATATGGTGACTATAGTTAATAAAAATGTACCATAGTTTTTAAAATTGCTAAGAGAGTAAATTTTAAGTGTTGTCACTACATACAAATTGTGAATTTACACATATGTAAATTAGCCTAATTTAGCCATTCTAGAATGTATTCATATTTTTAAAAATCATGTTATACTCCATAAATGCATGTCATTTTGTTTGTCAATTAAAAATATTGATGCCTAAATAATCTTGAAATTATTCTGCTTTGATTTTCTTTATTTTTCTTTAAACTTCTATATGAAATTTCAAATGTGCAAACAAAATATTGTTCTTTGAGAAGAAATGATCTTTGCATCCTTATTTCTAATTCAATTCCTGATAGATTAATTCTTCACTGTAAAATTGTCCATATGAATTAAATGTGAGAATTTTAAAAATTTTAAATAAAACTTATGGAAAAGAAAAAATACATGGAATATGATGTAGTAGGCTAGTCTGAAAAGAGATTGTACCTTTCGCCTTGCTTTCTAGGGTCACTGCTCTGGGGAAAGGCTGCTGCCATGTTTGTAAGCTAGTCAAGCCTGTGGAGGCTTCCATGTTTCTAGAACTCAAGGCCTCTAATGAACAACAAGTATGGACATTCCATCATGTGAGCAACCCATCTTGGAAGTAGACATCATCGGGGCTTGAGATGAAAGCAGTCCTAGCTGGCATCTTCACTGCATGTTTGTGAGGGACCCTAAGCACAGCTGCTCAACGAAGCTGCTCCTTGATTCTGATCCACAGAAACTGGGAGAGATATTTGTTGTTGCTCCAAGCAAGGTGATTCCTTATGTAGTGGGAGACAACAGATACACTTGTTTTCATATGAAGCATGAAACAAAGTATAGGTGCACTGGCAGATGGAAGGAGAGAAGCAGAAGAAGGAACAATCAGGTAGAGGCTACGCATTGTCAAAGAGCAACCTTACTGTATTGCTTGTAGCCACAGTCCTGCAGGCCATTTTCCAGAAGAGAAGAAGCAGAATTGAGAGCGCCAAGTGCTTTGAAGTGCTTGAAGAGCCTGCAGGGATGGCACTAGGTAACCAGGAGGTCGCGCTTTTCCTCTTTATCATCTTGGCCATTAAATAGAGCGAAGCTCTTTGTGGGAAACATGCAAATTGCTGAAAATGGAGTTGAACTTCCTCCATCTCTCTTTAACTGGAAATATAATTGCAGCTCCTTGCACATTGCTATGATTTTTTTTTTAATCCTGTCACGCTTTGTTGGCTCACTGCTTTTCATCTTACTATTTATTAAAATAGTCCAAGTTCTCTTTGATGCTGAAAACCCAAGTATGCGATTGGAGGCCGTTGCCAAATTACAATGCATTTTTTATACTGAGGTTTTGACTATTCATTTTTAACTTTATTATTATTATTTTTTTAAAATTTGGCAGTTGGGGAGTGGGATTGGAGGAAAGAAATAGTGAACTGCTGGCCAATTGGAATTCTTTCATGTACTCAGGAACTTAGCAGTTGATTTTTCCTTTTTCTTTTTTTTTTTCCCCCCAGGATTGAACCCAGGAGCAACCACTGAGCTACATCATCAGCTCTTCTTTATTTTGAAACAGAGTCTTTCCAAGTCTCACAGTTATTCTTATAGTACCACCATAAACATTTCTTACATTCTTCTATGAGATTTAATCCCTATATCCTTGCCTAGAAGCAAGTAGAATGAGCTATGATCCATGGACCATATATGAAGATATATGCTATATATTCCAGAGAGGGAGAGAGGGAGAGAGAGAGAGAGATTGATTTACTATGGGAATTGGGAATTGGTTCACACAATTACGGAGGCTGAAGAGTTCCATGTTAGACCTGAGAACAGAAGTGGGAGGAGGACCAGAGCTGGGGGTAGGGAAAAAAAAACTAGGAACTAGAAGTAGAAGCTCTGATGTCCAAGGTCAGGAAAAAATTCATGTTCTAGCTCAAATAGAGAAAAAGAGGAAAAGATTAGGAAGTGGGGCGGATTGAGAGAGAATATGAATTTGTTCTCTCTCCCTTTGTCACACTTTTATTTTCTCTGGATCCTGAATGGATTGGATGCTTTTCTAATGCCTGCCCACATTAGTGAGGGCAGATCTTCTTACTCAGTCTACTCATTCAAATGCTAATCTATTTGCAGAAACACTCTCACAAACACATCCAGAAATAATGTTTTGCCAGTTATCTGGGATCTTTTCACCCATTCAAGTTGACACACAAAATTAACCACCAAAAGTCCACCTCTTGTCAACTTGGCACATGTATGCCATCCATCTCCTTAAAGCATGCTTGAGCCAGGCACAGTGGCACAGGCCTGTGATCCCAGCAGCTTGGAAGGCTGAGGCAAGAGGATCAAGAGTTCAAAGCCAGCCTCAGCAAAAGCGAGATGCTAAGCAACTTAGTGAGCCCTGTCTCTAAATAAAATATAAAAATAGGGCTGGGATGTGGCTCAGTGGTAAGGTGCCTCTGAGTTCAATCCCTGGTACCAAAAAGTAAAAATAAAAAAATAAAAATAAAAAAAGCACGCATCATCTCCACATAAAATAATAGGATATAATTATTCCACCTAGCATGACACAGTTATCCTGCCAAAATTCATTAATCCCTTCTCCAAAAGAGGAGGTAAATTCAATGAGTGATATTACCCTTGTCTTGATACCATGTAACTTAAATGCTATGATGTAAAATAACAATATTTAAATACTGACATGGCATGTTTTATATCTGCATATATTATATTTCATATTATATTACATGATAAAAAATAAAAAATAAAACAAAGATATTTGCTTAATACATGTATGTTCTCTCTCTCTCAAACACACACACACACACACACACAGGAATTCATATTGAAATAAGGGAGAAAAACTCATATCAGTGGCAGTCCTCATCTCTGTAGCTGGTCACATATATAGTTATATTGACCTTCTATTCATTCTTGTTCCTTCAGCAAGCATCTCCTGTTTATGTTTTTTTTTTTTTTTTTAACCTGGTTGGGTGACCTAAACTTATTCATGAAGGGTCTAGACCATTTGTAGCCCTGTCTGGATTTGGTTGTTGTGGTTTCCCAAGGACCTCAGTTACAAGGGTTGGCAATACCAAGAGACGCCCTCAGGGATCTTCTGTCTTCCAGACATACTCTTCCTTATCCAATTTTAGAATAGTTGTCCAATATCCTCTTGGTAGTCCAAGTAAATCACCCCAGCCAATATCATAACTCTCTTCTTTCTCTGTAGGTTTATAAATGTGTTTAATCCTTTGGAGCAGTGGAAGAGCTAATTCTAATTTGATCTGACTTTGCAATGAGGTGGATCGGTGTTCCCTCTTTTTTGAAAAGTAATTTTGCATTTGAATCTACTCTGCAACCAGTGGGATGATGATCAGCCATAAAATTTCCCTGGATAATTTCCATAAATATCCTATATAATGGTTATAGACTGTATTAGCTGATTAGTGACTGCTATAACAAATTACCGAATTCCCACAAACTTGGTTGAGTAAAACAACATAAACTTATTCTTTCACATTTTTGGACTCCAGAAATCCAAAATCAGCTCACTGGGCCAAAATGAAGGTATGAGCAGGTCTACGCTCCCTCTGAAATCTCAACAGGAAAATCTATGCCTTGCTTCTCCTAGCTTCTGATGGCTACCTACATTCATAGTCCATATAACTCCACCTCTGTGTTTATGGCTACATTGCCTTCTTTTTTCTGTTTGTCTTTGTAAAATATCCCTCTTCCTTTTTTTTTTTAAATAAAAATGCACATGATTTCATTTTGAGCTCTACCAGATAATCCAAGATAAACTCCCTATCTCAAGAATCATGTCTGCAAAGACCTTTTACCAAATCAGGTGACATTTGCATGCTGCAGGGATTAGGATCCGATGGTTGGTAGCCATTATTCAGTCTTCTCCAAGAAAATTCACATCACTTTAATGTAGACCCAGAGTCTTTCTCTATAACACTTCTATATTTTCCTCATTGGTACTATATTCTACTTGTGAGTGTATCACAGGAGAGAAAAATGGCTCCCATCTTCTTTGAAAAGCTAGAGGACAAAACACATTACAGAGAGAATTGTAGCCAGGAAGGAAAGAGCGACGGCAAACACAATTCTGACAAAACATACCCCCCCACCCATTCTGTGCTGTGAATTGTAGAATTCCGTTCTGTTGAATGCCTTCCTTTAAAAGCTTCTCTAAGTTTTTACTTTGAAATATGGATTTAGTTACACATTTAGAAACTGCCATCTCACAGGTTGCAATCAAGACCTTGTCTGTCATCATTGCCCACTACAAAGTTTTATTAACCCTGCAGTGAATTTACTTCTCCACTCCCGCTGTGGGCTCTCTGACATGGTGTGCAGAGCTGAGATGAAAACCACTTGATGTATGGTTGGAGGGTAATAGACTTCTCGCACCCAGACTGATAAGTCATCACAGGCCCTTACATTCAATAAATCTGAGCAGGGCCCCAGCTTGCACTGGGTGTGGGGGAAGGGATAGCCTGAGTGAGAGGAAGATCGATTGTTTTCTGAAATGCTGTTCAGTCTCGTAGGTACGATTGGTAATAGATGGGAACATTGTCAGGAGTGGGGGATGGTTGCTGAAGCAACTGCACACTTGGTCTCAAAGATGGTATTATGGGTGGTCTCTGCTGCAGAGATAACATAGAAATATTCTTGGATTTGGGGAAAACTTTCAAGTGAAAATAGTGATCTTTAACTCCTAAAGAGTTATTGAGAGAGAGCGAAAAAAAAGAATAGATAGATACATAGAAGGATAGATAAATACACACATAAAGATTAAGGAGATAAAGAGTTCTAAATGCTGTGGCAAGAGAATCTTATACATTAGTGGATTTTGACCCTTTTCGGAGTCATGCAACTCATCTTAACTGGAGTCTACAGATGGATATTGAGAGCTTCACATACACTCAATTAGAGAAGTTCTGGGTTAAAAACAAGTATATTACCTTAGCCTGACATCTCAGAATCTCTCTAATCTAGTGCCATTCACTTCTCTTAGCCTACTTTGTGTTTCTCTGCTGTTTTTTCAGTCAAATTGGGCTACTCAAATTCCGTAAGAAGTCCTCTTTTTGTTCCTTTGCACAGATCACATTCCTCCTCTAAAATGCCCCCCCCATACACACCCACCCCATACCTCCAACATGTCCCTCAGCAAGAGTTCCACATCCTTCTTGAGCTCTACTATATTCCTGGGCAGCCCAGGCCTGAGTGCTCATTCTCCCCCATGATCCTATAGCAATTTCATCTTTGAAAAGTCTCTTCTTGGAGGCCCTGCTGCTTTGTATTGCTTATGCTTTTCTTAGTTTGTGCAAGATTATTTGACTATACAAATTTGTATCCTTTTCTCCTATCTGTCAAAAACTACATACTTACTATAAATAAGTAATAACTATCCCCATTTCCCTCTTTGGAAGTTGGTAAATCCAGCCACATAGATGATCTTGTTGGGCACTTGCCCTCTTTTCATCCTCTATTCTGATACCAGACACAAGGCTGATTCCACCTCTTCCAACTAAGACTGCCCAATGCATGTGATCAAAGGATTACTGTGGGCACAAAAGTGGAATGAAGCAGACAAGAGATGGTGGAGAGAGGTAATCTATCAGAAAACAGTAAGAGTAAAGGCCAGCGAGGAACCTGTGAAAGTCAGAAAAAGACTTCCAAGCACAACATATGATTTCAATCGAATATTATTGTTTACACTACTGGAAGTAACCACATTTTAATTGTGCATCAAACATTCAGTTTAGTATATTTTATACATATCTTAGGAATGTAGTTTTGTGTGGAAATTGAGAAAAGGAACTGATTTTTATATTGGAATCAATGAAGTGAATCATAATGGCATCTTCCATAGAGATTGAGCCTTGGCTTCTACACAGATAAAAACGAAGTCAAAACACTGAACGTTTCTGGAAAAATGTAGCTTGGTGGCGTGGTAGTGTAGTCAAACTTCTCTCCACCTCTTGAAGAGAGAAGATCCTGTGGCAATTGTAAGAAGTTCAAAGGATTTGAGAGCTAATCAAAGAAAAATATAAGACCACAAGGTGGCAGTAGCAGCCACAAGCCTTCCTGGGCACTTTGACAGGTTTGCATGGGGAGTGGGGAAGTGTCCTAATAGTAGGGTTTACCTAGAGGTAAAGGTGATCATTGCACCTGGGGAGGAGAAGAGGGCAAGGAATTCCTAAAGAAGGCAGAGATTGGAGCTTATGTGTACCTACGTGATGTTATGGAGCAGTGAAGTGGAGGTCTCTAGCTCAGATCTCTCAGAGGACCAGAAATGGCTTGGGGTTTTATTGGCTCAGGGTTTATCTATGGCTACAGGAGTTGGTTGCAGATTGGTGAGGTGTGAAAAGCAAGCGGTCTTTAAATGGCAAAACTATGTATTCAGACTATGTTTAAAACAATTGGATCTGTAAAAACTTGAGTTTAGTGCCAGCAGGCTTTTGAGCTAATGAGCCTCAGCCTGCAGTGACGAAGTATAAAACCTTGAGGCCAATGCACAGAGGCCATCTTTGGTTTATTTATATAACAGCAATCTCATACACACCCATATGTATGTGCCCACAGAATAGGTGTCATAGGGTATGCATTGTTTTGTAATGCATTAATATCTTGAGCATTTTTAAATGTCACTAAAAATCCTTCTGAAGTGTTATTTTGAGTGTATATTGTTTTATTATGAGCTTTCCCCATGATTTACTCATCTTCTATTTTTAAGTTTCTCTACAGATGGTCTCATGTTTCCCGTATTGACCTGCAGATATGTAGCGATGGGCCGAGGGCTTTCACCTCTAAAACCTATGTTTGTTTCTTGGCACTACTGAGCCAGTCGTTTGGCTGGGGAATTATCAAATGATTTTTGAAAATAAGGTTAGAAAAAACTAGATTTAGTTCAGATTTTAAATATTCATTTACACATTTATTTATTTAGGAATGTGATTAATGACCTAAGCTTGAAGATATACTTTACTTGAAAACCAACTATGCTCATCCTGTAAACACATCATGCAAAGAACACTCCATCATATTGAGTCCCTGAAGAATCCTAGTTTTGAGGTAAAGAATAGTTACCATCTGGTCACATGTTTCCTAACTGCAACAAATCATCATGACATAAAATGTTTAGACAGATAGTAGTTTTATCAGAAATGGCTTTTCCCCATTTTGAAAGATGTAAATAAAAATGCTGTTTAAAATCTGGATGTTCATTTGCAAAAGAGAGTGGATATGCTAGACAAAGTGGCCAAATGACAGTGTGGCTCTTGCTCTGTGCATGTGTGCAATGGGGCAGATGAGTGTGTGAATGTCGGGATGTGTTATAAGAACAGTCAGGTCAAACAGGCTAATTTCTATAGTCTTGATGCAATTATAGTTTCAAGACAATTTTCTCAGGTTTCTTATCCTTCTATCACTTTTTGTGTGTTAGGTTTAAGCAATGCTTAAACCTGAAGGGAAAAGAAAAAAGGAAATGTGATGACGTTTATTGAGTAATCTCTCATAGATAATTCACAAGACATACATCTCTATGTAATTTAATGAAATCCTCAGAAAAGTTCTGCAAATCGTGTATCTCCATGTTCAGATGAGGCTGGGGAGGTACATTAAACAGGGATGATCGGTGAAAGATCCTGGAGGTGAGGTTTTGAACCCTGGGAGAGAGAGGGAGTATGGATGCTCTGGGTAAAGTGGGGAGCATGCTTAAAGCCACAGTAGAAAAGTGGACATGGTTCATGTGCAGAAGGACTTTGGGTTTGTCCTAAATTCTGTTTAGTGTAAAGGAAGGCTGTAAAGCAGGAGAATGGAACGAATCTATTGTGCTTCAGAACAGCCCTTCTGCATCAAGATGGTATATTGACTGCAGAGTTCAAGAAGGAGCATAGAGACCAGTTAGGGACCCACTGGAGTCATCCTTGGTGGTGGTAGGAGGAAGAGAATGGGGCATTAGGCCTGGCCTCCTCTGACTCTATAGAAACTACCAAGCATCATCCAGTTCCACTTGGTGCTGCTTTTCTTCCTTGTTTTGTTTTTGCTTTGTGTGTGTGTGTGTGTGTGTGTGTGTTTGTTCCATTTCGCCAAGGGCATTTGGTGCTCATTCCTTATCCCTTATGCTTTGAGAAGTATGTCTGGCTCTCCACACTTCTCCCCTCCCTTTTATCTCATCCTAAAGATAGGCTAAGGGAATGACATGGATTCTTTTTTAGGTTTTATAGGAAGCATGAGTCCTATTTGATTTCTTCTCTGAAAGGTCTGCTGCCATGGGCCATTTCCTCATTAATGCAAAGGAACTAGACTTCCACCTCTGCCTCTGAGAGCATTTATAATAGTATATGTGTACGTGTGTAATCTTTCAATTGGCTCATATTTACTGAGTGTCTGAAACTCTGTGAGATGCTGGGAGTTTATCAGCTGGCTTGATGGAGCCTCCTCTATTCCCTGGTCCTCACCCACTGCCAGACAGTTACTGTTCTCCTGGGAAAAGGCCTGTGGGGATTCATTGAAATAAAAAAAAGAAGTCTCTGTCCTCACCTGATATAATCTTGAAGGGAAGGAAACATGCCTATCAGTTAGGGCAAAATGGAAAGGCGATATAAAAGAGGTAGGAGGAGGCAGGTGGGTTGTTATATGTGAAGGAGCGAGCTCACCTAGGGGACAGTGAATACACAAATATGACTATTTCATGAAGAGAAAAATTTCCCTAAATACCACATGATCACCTACTATGGGATGGAAACTGTTATGTCTTGGGACTAACAAGATGAGAGAGAATACACCCTGTATAGACTAACCTGCCTCTTGGAGAGAGCTCCAAGAGGCAGGTTAGTCTATACAATGGGGTCAGCCTTTTCAATTTAAGTTATTATTGCTTTAATCTCTAGTCTTTGAGAAGATAATCTACTTTGTAGAATCAGGATTTGATTAAAACAATAGTGTTTTTAGAAAAGCCCTGCTTATTAATAGGCCTCTAGAAAAAGTTTAAAA
The DNA here is from genome assembly GCA_028644305.1 of Xerus rutilus. Lineage (NCBI taxonomy): Eukaryota > Metazoa > Chordata > Mammalia > Rodentia > Sciuridae > Xerus > Xerus rutilus. The sequence continues at coordinate 19,530,943 of CM053411.1, read as the reverse complement.
AGTCCCCTGCTTCGGGTTAGCTTGAAGATTCATGTGTGGAGGACTTTTTCACCCAGCTTCCCTCAGCGCTTGCTCTCTGATGTGTGAGGTCCAGCAACATCTTTAAAGGGTGGCTGAAGCCAACTGAACTTAAACATTATTTTGAGAAGGAAAAGACAAAATCATTAAGACAACCTTTAAACAGGAAGATGAAGTTGGAGGACTTACTCTACCTGACTTTAAGACTTACGATGAGGTTGGAGTAGTCAACAGTGTGGAATGAGTAAAAGGAGAGACAAACAGATTAATGGAAGATTAGAGAGCCATGTATACATGGTCAGTTTTTGACCACAATGCTATCACTGTTCAGTATGGAAACAACATTGACCAGTACCTTACACCATGTACAATCAATTCCTGATGGGTAATATACCTACAGCTAGAACTATAGAGTTAGGGGAAGAAAAATGGGGAAATAGCTTAGTAAAAGAAAATAGGAGAAGAGCTTTGTGACCTTGGGGTAAGCAAAGATTTCTTAGTGATAAACCAGAACTATAAAGGGTGTTTGAGGCTTCTCCATTTGAAAATGAACTTGTACTGAAAGCCTACAGATGCTTCTTTTATTTGGACTCCTTGATTCTTCCTGGATCTCTCCTGTACATAGCAAATTAAACTCATGTGCATAGCCCCAAGTGAACTTTGTTTTAAAAGCAAGAACTAAATTTCAACATTAAAGAAAAACCAGACACAAAGCTCCATGTATTTCTAAAGTCTAGTCTCTTAGTTTATATCAAGCTGTATTATAATTAAAATCTCTAAAATCAGGACATTGCAGTCTAGCTGTGATATAAACTGTCAGAAAGAAACCACTCACAGGCACACACACCCTCCCACTATAGAAAAAGAAAGAAACGCCTGCCGTGTTGCAGATACATGGGACATATTTTATATGTGTGGGACCAGTTATAGCAATGCTGTTAGAGGAGGGAGGCAATAAAAACAGTACATTAATATTTTAAATGTTGGTAAAAAAGCGTGGCCGGGTGAGAAGCAAATGCTTAAAGAACTTCCCCTTAATAAAAATGACATTCTCGGTTATATGACCCACAGCAAATCGGCTTCAGCTGCGGTTTTTATTTAGCAATTTGTGTTTGGTGTTTTCGCTTGAAGATGCTCCCCTATTCCATTTTATGACATCCTTTACATAAATTTTGAGGAGGATTGGGGTGTAAAACTGTCAATTCCTAGCAGCTCATAAACTAATGAATTTAAATTTTAAATGGGGGATTTTAAAACATGTGGGGGCTGTTTTCATTATCTGATGGTATGTATCTCTACCAGTGAGTGGCAATCCATTAACACAGAGGATGGCTCCCTTCAGAAACATGTGATTAAAAAAAAATCCCCTCTATCTCT
>CM053411.1:19413260-19529448 GCA_028644305.1 Xerus rutilus | reverse complement strand
GTTGTTGATGGACACAATGTCTTTATTTTATTGCTTTGTATGTGGTGCTGAGGATCGAACTCAGGGCCTCACGCATGCGAGGCGAGCGCTCTACCGCTGAGCTACAATCCCAGCCCCTCCCTTTAGTCTTTAATGTCACTTAGGTCTGTTCTCTTTTCTCTATTCAAGTTACTACTCCCCTAAACTGTCTCTGCCTGTCTCTTTATCTATCTATCTATCTATCTATCTATCTATCTATCTATCTATCTATCTATCTTTGAAAACTAGCAACATAGCCAAGTAACCAGTACAGCAACACTTCTACCAGCTAACAAAATGAATAACATCAAGTCTACATTCAAAGATTAGTTAGGCTCTTGCTAGATTCAAAGTCAACCAGTCTTATAGATAATGGCTAAGGAAAAAAAAATGCCCAAACCACTAACCCATCAAAACCTGTCAGTCTGATGGTCAGAGAAATATATTGCCTCTTTTTTTCCTGTCTCTTGCACCACCTGCTTTCTATTCCTGTTGCAACAACTAAGGGATTGCAACTGTATGCAAGAGCCAGAGAATATGAAGTGTCCTTTTACCCCTGGGTCTGCATTTCCTTTGGATCTAGGTGATTGTATTGACCTGCTAGTTTCTAAAAGAACTGAGTGTGGAAACTTAGAGATTTCTCTTCAGGGTTCCAATAGATGGTGGGTCTGAAGGTTTGGCATACATATCAAACCAAATGGAATTGCTCTTTGAGTCACATTTCATAAGCTGATGCTATTTTATTCTAGCTCTGTAATTTTGCAGAATTAATGGGGTTTCATGTTATTTCAAATAGTTCACAACGTTTTTGGAGGTTTTGTTTTATTTTATCATTTTTCATTCTTTTAAAAAGTGTCCTAAGCAGACATTAAGGAGGGTCAGTCTTGGCCTCTCTTACTTTATAACCCTACTACTGAGTGAGTGGTGGCCAAGCTGATGGTATGTACTTTATTATGTTTTGTTGGGTGGAAATGCAAAAAATTTGACAAAGAGACTTTTAACCATCTGTTTTCATGGTCTGGTGGCCATAGCTTCTTACTTTCAGACTCTTTGGTAAACTCTTGGCAGGTTAGTTAACAGAGCATGTGTCTCATTACTGGACAGGTGAGATAGTAATCTATTTAGGTTAAATTTGAGAATATTTTAAAATTCAAAATTAGTAGATGTATTTCACTGTTATTTTCTATTCCAAAATAGGAAGAAAGAATTAAATATTATTGAGAAAAAAAAAAAGCCCTTCTTAGGGGCTGGGATTGTGGCGCAGTGGTAGCGTGCTCGCCTAGCATGCGTAGGGCACTGGGTTCGATCCTCAGCACCACATAAAAATAAAATAAAGATATTCTGTCACCTACAACTAAAAAAATAAACATTTTAAAAAAACAAAAACAAAAAAATGCCCTTCTTAGGTGACCAGAACATGGTCTGTAGACCAGGACCAAATTGGTCTCTTGACTTCTCTGTATGCTATAGTTTTAAATAAATTTTAAGCAACAGGGTTTCCATTGTGTCACCTAGGAGACGACTGGACGGCCTAACCAATAACCTAGTTAGGTAATTTTTAGCACAAGATGTGGAACACTCCAACAGACAGAGCACCATGATTTCTTGTTCTCAGAAGCTAATGTCCCATGTTCTACAATTCATTGCATTATAATTATTATTGGGTTATTTCTGCCTTACAGAAAATAGGGAGATGGTGGTAGCTTCTGTAGTTTGGAAAGTGTTTGAACTGTTCTACCACTGAAGACATATTAATTTTTAGTCATGGTTCTGCTTCTGATCTCATGTAGAAAACACACTCAGAGCATGGCCTTTTAAGAAACAGTTTGCCTTGATTTGCTGTGTTTCATTAGCATTCATAGGCCAAAACTGTAAAGGAATTGATGGCATCTTATTGAACAGACACCCTAAAGTTCTACCTGTATCAAACTGTCTTGTCTTGCATATTTATTTGCCTTTAGGAATTTCAAAATTATTTGCATCCATACCGGTTTCGAACTTTTAAATAGATTGGCTGGATATCTTGGGGGGCCCATGGGCTGGGGGTACAAAGTCAGAGAAGCATGAAAGACCCTGTATTATTTCGAATTTTTTCAGTGAAGATGTTCTTGAGGAGTCATTTTTGGAAAGTCTGTCAGAGTCACCAGGCTTGCTAGAATATTCTTATTCCTATGTATGTATAATTCAATGCAATATCATTAGTGTCATTAAGAGAACTTGCTGCTTCTCACTTCCTATGTATTACCAGGCCTCTTAACCAAAACCTGCACTGTATGTTTTCATTGTGGAAAAAGGCAATATGTTTATGAATTTTTAATATTCCTGTCAAGATCTTACAAGAAGAAATAACTTTGCAAGGTATGTAGGGATGCTAGCAGTAGATTGGAAAGTGGATCATAATCTCAAAATAGTAAATGCTAGCTCAGTGGCTTTCCCACAGAGAGGCAGTACGTCTTGGTGAGGCAAGAGAGCATTTGTAGAAGAGGATTTATTTGCAACACTCTACTGGTTCCCATCCATTTCACCAGCCTAATCTCCTGGGCTCTCCTTGAATCACGTTCTCTAAACACCTCCTCAGGTAGATCCACATTACCAAGGACAAGATGAAGACCTCCTCCCTTGTTCTTAATATATGATTTGTAATGGGGTTTAGGATCAAGCAAGAGTGGATGGCAGGAAATATCAAGAAGTAGACACAGGAAAATAGGAAAAATAAAATCACAGAAGCAGAAAACGGGTAGGTATTCTAGTAATCATGTGGTAGAAATACTCGCCATGCTGGAACTGTTTCTGTGAAATCTCTGATAGATGTGTCTTCTTTTGGTTACTTCCATTGACCTGGGGTACACAATATGTACTTTTATAGGAAAGGCATTCTTCTGAGGGGAGTATTAACTTTTACAAAGTCCTCTATTTTTTTAATCTTTAATTGATCCAAATCTCTGTTTTATGGATGGCCAATTCTTTGGCCCTGGCTTATTATATGTGCATGACAAGACTAAGACCTAAAACGTACAATCGCAACATGTATTGGATTTGTCAATGATAAACTGAGAAATTTTGAGTAGTTAAACATAGCTTATTGAGTTAACTAATGGCAGCAGAAGTTCTAGAGGAACTATACCTTCACACACTTCCAAGATGATATAGCACAACGTTTCATGCAATTTATTAACTGCTTAGGGAATTTCTTACCTGATTATCATTCATATTGTAGACCTTCTGGTTTACAGAAGCACTTACATAAATAAAACACTTGAGAAGGTCAGGATTATTTCTTACATTTAGAGTACAAGAATAAAGATGAAGAAACTGTGATGGAAAATGTGGCCCCCAAGCCATTTGCTACTCAGTTACATGGTCAACAAAAGGAGCATTTACAGATGAAGTTTTGATAAGATTTGGATTCCTAGAAGAAGCAGATGGTAATATCTGAGTAATTATTGTGAAAAAGAGATTGAGGGGTAAATCAAGGTTGAATTTACAGAAAACCTAATTACCAGAAGAGGAGTTCAGATATCTCTTTATGATTATGGAAAAGCCATGGATCATTCTATGTATGTCAGCAAGGTTAGGCCAAGTTCAGCAAAGGTAACCAATATCTTCTAAATCTCAAAGTCTTGATGTAACAAAAGTTTTCTTCTCATCCATCTTCCATGACCAATGTGGGTTGGCAGGTGCTGTGTTCGTCAGAGTTACTCAGGGACCCAATGTGATCTAGTATCTTTCTTATCCTGCCATCAGTGGGAGGCGGGACTATGGCAAATACTGCACTTGCTCCTAAACTTCTTCCAGGAAGGGTCAAACATCTCTTCAACTCACATTTCATTGACCAAAGCTGGTCAAAATTTGCTGTGCCAAACTTACACAGAACAGGGACATCCACCCTTACCTTGTTGCAAAAAAAAGAGAACAGGAATATGTCTGAATGGTTCCAGTCATCTCCACTGTACAGCATAAGAAAAAGTGATGAGAAAAGAATGAGGCCTGTAGAGCAGCATGGTCATGTCCACATACCTGTATTCCTGAGTCTTATATCATAGTTGAATTCTAAAGCCTGGGTGATTTTTACAAGGCATAATTTGTTTGGAATTTTAGAGGAACTCACTGAAGCCATTATTTCATCCTATTTCTTGCACCTCATTTGTTTGTGGATCCTTTCTAGGTCCCCAGGTTTCACCTGTATTGATGATTTACTTTGGAGTGATATGGAATGGGGCTTCTCATGAATAGTTATAGGGCTCCCTCTGTGTCAGTTTTGTTCAATATTTTTTTATTAATGACTTGGATTAAAGAGGGAAAGCTACAAAGGTGGGAGAATGTGTGATGCTGATTGAACCTACATAATGCAAAAAGCTAGCTGAGATGGTGAACTTAATAGAACACAGAATTCAAAGTGATCTCAATGGAGCACATGTGCCTGTGGTTAAACTTAACCAGGAAACAGCTCTGTATTTAGATAATTTTTATATTTCCTAAATAAGCAGAGATTTGGTAATATCTGGCTTGAAATCAATGATTCTAAATCCTTCCGAGGCTCTTAGCTCATCACAAATGGTATAAGCCAATAGATTATCTGTCAATCTGAAAAAGCAATAGTCTCACTTAAATGAATTTGACTTAGATGTCACAGATTCTTCCATTTGTGGTTGCTCATGAACATCTGTCAAACACATGAATAAATGAAAGTGTTCATAGGTTTCCAAAAGTGACACACCTGTACATATACACATGTACATACACCTACAAGGGCAATTAAAATTCCCTCCCTCTGAAAGAGGAACTTAGGTTGATTCTAAATAATCCAAAGCCACAGACAATGTGTTTCTATTTACACTAATTTGAACTGTTTAAAAAAGTACAGTGCTCAGGGATAATAAGCAGGTTAATGAGAAGGTGAATTGGGATTATATAAAATCATATTTATTCAGTCTAGAGGTTTACAGGCAGAGACTTGACTATTCAGACATTCCCTTGGGATATGCATGACCGTCATTTGGGAAATAGCCACACAGCATGAACAGAAGGACTCTGACTTAAGATCAAGTAAATGAGCCTTCATCTATCTCTATCATTAACTTGCTTTGGGATCCTGGAATGTCATCTAACCACTCTAACTTAAGTTACTAACCTAACCCAGCTAAGTTAGGTTAAGTTCCTTCCTCTGTAAGTAAGGGTGGGAATGTGTGAATTGGGGTGAAGCCCTGAGGACCTTCCACAGTGGTAGTGGAAACCAAGTGAGACACTGTGTGAAAACATTGGACAAATTGCAAAGCGTTCTACAAAGACAGGAAACATGAAAAGGACATTTTCCAACTGTCCTCAAGAAACAGATGTGGTTATACAACAAACACTACTGAGAAGCCAGGATTACCAGCCTTTCTATCAGAGACTTTTCAATATAAATGCAGTGACTCAAATGTGTTTTGAGACGATGCTTTGAGGATTACTAACAGAGCAGCTATTACAAAGCAGTCAGACCCACAGGCCCATGCCCTAATCCTATTATAAGGCAGAACAGACACCACTTATTTTGCTATGTCAATTCTCCTTTGGCTGATACTAACAACTGTTAGTCCTATTATAAAAGGCACTTGGAACATTTGGGAAGGTATTTTATGGTGAGACAATCACCACAATCCTGAAAACTCTAATTGTCTCTATCTGCAGAGTGTGGACAATTAAGTAGTGGTTTACTATGTATATACTCAATTGTGTGAAATAAAAATGAAATCCTAAGTGATAAAAGGATACAACATGATATAATGGTATAACAAGTTAGAGCAGTTAGAGGACTTGCTCAAGGATACAGGGGTTCAGGACAGTGCTGGATAACACCCATCAAATTGATTATTGTTTAGTGAGAAAATAGGTTGACGAAGCACGGAGTGCAATTTATGTCAGTTTCTAGTAGGAAATCAAGATCCAGCTAGTTACAAGGAGACAAGTCAGATCAGGAAGTGTAATTGTGTGGTAAACTGGCAGGTCTGCATGAGTGCTCAGTGGATGTTCCCATGGAGGCAGAACTGAGCCTGTTTTTCCTTCTATTTGAAAACAACTTTCCCAGTGAGGGTAAGTTCTGTAGCATGGGTGGGCTCCTCTCTGGAGTAGTTGCACTGGCAACTGCAAGGCAAATGGAGGTGCTTTAAGGTAGCACAGATTAAAGATTAATATGCACGTGAATCATCTGATTATCTTATGAAAATGCGGACTTTATTGGTAGGTCTGGACCTACACTGATATCTATATTTGTACCTAGCTCTTAGGTGATGTCCATGTGGCTGGTTCACATCTTTCTCCTTGAGTGGAAAAGGAGCACCTACAGTTCCAATCCTGGCACAGAGGTTTGAGGCAGCCCTTCCTTCTCTATGTGTCTCTTTATCTTTTTTGTTTCTGTCTCGGTCTCTGTCTCTATCTCTTGCCATAGCCATTTAGGTTCAACAGAAATTTGTAATGGAATTTTACCAAGAAGGACTGAGTAAGCTCAAGTGTATATTAATTACTGCGGTCTCCTGCTAGCTGCCCAGTTCATAGGCACAGGGAACTAGTGACTTTCTTGCCCATGCAAAAATTGCTCTGCTATTCCAACAATGTAGACAATTTTAATCTCAGAAAGTACCACCAGGTTCCATGAAGCTCATTATCTAAGATGTAAACATCCTAATATCACTTTCTTAAAAGAGGATTAAATTCCTTTGTAAGGTAGAAATGATATGCCAACCTCATAATAATAGTGCTTTTCATTTATTGAGGATTCACTGTATGGTACATGTTTTACTAGAATCATTATATTGAATCCATATATGACTCCTACAAGGTGAACACTATATAATTGTCTCTATGTCGCAGACAAAGAATCTGAGCTGCATTACTAACCTCCTTGTCAGTATTGACCAGACCACCTTTCAGCTGTTTGTCTCTTACTGTTATTTGCATGAGGAAACTCCAAGGGTTCAGCATACATTTGTGGAACTATTGGGAGTATACAGATTCATTCCACAAGTCTGTACAGTATCTTTAAACATGAACTTTTTATACATAGAAAAAAATACAATAGAGTTTTCTGCTGGTTTTTTTTTGTTTGTTTGTTTGTTTTTAAAGACGAATGTCTGCTGGTCTTGAGAAAGTATTTGGTTCTTTTGGTTTTCTGTTAAATCAGGAGCAAGATTATTTGCACATTGCTACTGAGTTGGTGTTTGTTCAATTACAGAAGAAAAGAAAGAGAGAAAGATTAAAAAGTGGGTTTGTTGAGCAAAGAAAGAGCTGTCTCTTGAGGTCACTTAGAAAGACAAAAACTAAGCATGTTTGAAGGATCCTAAGCCTGTGTCTGTCTTAAATCACTGGTCACTAAGACCTGAAATTCTTCTGCTAGTGTCTTTTCCCTTGGGGACAGTTTGTGTGCATATAAGGCCCCTCTCCCTGCTTGAAGATTTATAATAGATATCAACAAATTGGAGTCTATGAGAAGTGGAACAGCAAAGAAAACCATTTCAGTTTATTTATCACAACTTTTCCTATCCTGATTTAACAACAGAAACATTCTTGTATGGAAAACTTATTTCCCCCTCTAAGAGGTCACGAAAAATTCTTTGGGATAGACCTTTATAGACTCAGCATTTTTCTTCCCCTAGCTCTTTTTTCCAAACAATTTTCTTAGTGCAGGAGTCCTGTAAATTCAGGATCTCACAGTGCAGGGCCAGTATTTTAATTTTCTCTCCCAGAATTATGGAAGCAAAACCAGGAAAACAGTGTGATAGAAAAGAGCTAGACTTTAAAGACGATCTATCTCGCACTTTCAAGACAGCTTCTCTTGATTACATGGAAAGGAGATGCCAGGAAAGCAAAAACTTTCACAAAGGTCTTTGGGACCTTGGTGTCTTTGTCTCCAATTTAGTGTCCTTCCCTGCCCCAGCATCCCTCTTTCCATGTCTTGAGGTTCTTTGGAGAGCATGCTAAATTTGGCTCCCTAAGCTGCCTCTTCCTTGCTGTACTATAAGATATACACATAGATACTTTCATTTTAAGCATTTAATTTCTTTGACCATGGTAAAATGGAAGAAATAATATAGTACAAAAAGGGGGCGGTGGTTGAAGTATGGTGGCAATTCTATCCGTGAGCCATAACCTGTAGTTCCTGGTCCATCTTGCAGTGAATGCACCTTATGTTCTCCACCCGTCTCTTTCTTTGTGAGTCTTGTCAGCAACCAGCTACTCCATTCTTCTTTTCCTTCATCAGATCTTGATTTAGGAAAGACCCAAAGGGGCACTTTTTCCAAAATCCTCATGTTGCTCAAAATCCTCAAAGCTGCAGATTTTAACAGATGAACTTTTGTGTCAGGCGAGTTAAGGATCTCTAAAGTCCTCCAAACTGCAAAGCTTTCTTTCTCTGGCTTTTAGAATGATGTCCTCAGGTGTTCTGTCACCCAGTCAAGGTGTTAATACGTTGGTGGGCTGTAAAACATGGTTTAATCTGTAGAGACGGGACATCCAGAGGTTTGTCAAACTGAAAGTTAGAGACTAGAAGATGATAGTGACCATGGTGGATAAAGAAAGGGGTTCTCTGTGTGAGTGTAGGTGCATTTTGCTCATGGAGACATTCATTCTTTGTGCCTGTGTGTATTTATGTGTGTTCAGTGAGTTAGGGAAGTCAGTGTGACCAAGGAGAGAGGAATGAGCTAGACAATAAAATAAGGAGCGGATCACCCACTTCCTGTTGCCATTACCACCATCAAAGAAATATTGCACAGTGATCAGAGAGGTACATTGGACTGAACCCCTCTAGGAAACACTGCCTTTGGGGTCCTTTGTAAAGAACTCAAAAGTTAGCTGCTGTGAACTTGTTCTTAGATCCAGAGCATTACAGCACTTGTGAAATACATAGCAAGTGGCTCACAGGACATTTCTGCAAATTGAATTAAGGTATGTGTACAGCTCTTGAACCTTATCCTATCTAACATACATTTGTGTGTGAATATAAGCTCAAAATTGTTATAAAACAGGTTTATGTAAGAATAGGCTTTCTTATTGTCAGAGCTATGCAAAGACAAAATTGAGAGCATGGTGAGGCTGAAAATATTCATGTGTAGGCTGGATAATTCCTTGACATGAATATAGTAGAGGTAATCCAAACATCAGATAAATTGACCCTGTATATTCTTTTCCAAAGCAGAGATTCTTTTATTTGTAGCTCTCTTCTTAAAAGTGTTCTTTCTCAATTCTTTTACATTGGATTCTCAAGAGAAGATGAATAGGATGTCAGTTATGGGAGGAAGAAATATCTGCAGAGAAATTTTTTAAACAAAAAGTACAGTATTGTCTTGTTTTAAATGTTTAGTCTATTTCATGTCTTCACAAAGATCTGCAATGGCATTAACATGTGAATGGCAAAGAGTTAAAGTCTAATCTGAATATAAGCATTAAACCAAGTAGCTTCAAAGGTTTGATTACACATAATAATTCCATTTAAAGCTTTTGGAATTCTAGCAGTTTTTTTTTAAGAATTCAGCATCTAATGAAGTACAATAAATTACAAGGCTTTTTGGTCAGTGAATAAGCACTTTGCAACTTAGAACTATAATTTATCAATAGGACTTGTCACTATTAGGTTTGTTTTCTAGTTTTCTTTGAAGGCTTAAGGGCTATTGTCCACCCACATATGAGATTTAGTCACAGACTATTATGAAAAGAAATAATTATTTTTTCCAAGGTCTGTAGGACCAGATTCAATTTTGGAAAACGAGCTGGTATAATGGTTTGTGCCTGACTCTATCAGTCAAAAACACTAAGATGTGTGGGTCAGGAGATTGCAAAAGTAATCAGAGGATTCTCATGATGCCTGTAAGGTTTTGAGCTGGTGAAGTCAGCATGCTACTCCCTGCCAACAGTCTAGGGTAAACCAGGCCCAAAATGGACACCTGAGCTAAAGCCAGGACAGAGTCCTGGGTACCAACATGGATTTGAAGGGCAGAGAAACATGTAATACACATTAAAGGATGTTACAGGAGTTCTATGGTCTCCTACAGCTGGGAGGAGATGGAATAAGAGCAGATTAGGAGATAAGAACATCAGGGTCACTAGACAGAGGGAGAATAAAATAGTTTGAGTTGTAGACTTTAAGACATGCCTGATGGACAACATGAAGTTCAGGACCTAAGGAGCAGAAGCAGTCAGCTAGATTTAAGAAGAAATATAGGAGTATATCCTAATCAATTCATGCAAAATCTCTATGAAATAAGATCCTCTGGCCATCCACATTATTTTGAGTTGAATTTTTATTATAAAGAAATACCCTGATGTTTCTTACATTGCTTTTCTTTTATTATTATTATTATTATTAGCCATGATTCTTTATGTCTGATTCCTTTTTCAGTTTCTCTAGAACTACTATCAATCCTAGTTGATCATAGGTCGTGTGGAGGGGGGGGTTGGGGGAGGGTGTATAGGTGTGTAAAATATGGCTTATGGTAATTGGTTTGGATTGTCCCTCCATTGCTTGGAGTTCCAGTTACAGGAGTCCCTCCAATCCTTTCTCCCTTGGACTTTTGGTCACTAGAGACAAGTAGTGACTCTACTTGACAACAGCTTAAGCCAAATTTGACTTAAGTATTCACTGTCTTGCAATTTCCTTAAGTATTCACTGTCTTTTGCAATTTCCTTATAAAGCCAGCAAGTTCAGCATTCATAGCTCTGTATATGTGTAAATAAATGATTGCATAGCAAATGTTTGTCAAAGGAATGAATTTAATATTTCTCATCAGCAGTTGTGAGAGAGAACTGCCTCTGTATCAAATAGCAAAGGGAAACAATGTCCTCAATTCAGTAGAAGAAAAGGCTTGTTTGTGCCCTTCATCCCAATCTCCTCCTCCCCTGTATCCTGAAGACTTCCCATGTATACCTGAGTATACAATATACTTTAGGATTCCAAGCATATTGTCTTTAGGGGCTAAATAAAATATTTAGGGTAATAAACTGGTAATGTACATTGCCTATTTCTGTTCAATGGCATGAGAAAAGAACCGTTAAGAGCTCTGCGTTATTTCAGCATTTCCTTTTTGAGTCATAGAGAGCTGCCCATCCCACCCCACTAACCTTTCCTGGAAGACAAGATCGTTGCCATGGTTACAAATTGCTTAATCAATAGTCTAGGAAACAATTGGAGCTACTCCTTCCTCAACTAGCTGTTGTCAAAGTATCATTGAAGAAGCTACATCTATCTCATCCAGAGATTCCCTTGAAGGGGACAAGATTAATTTAAATGGTGGGCATTAGAGTTAAAGAAGCTATTTTAAAATTTCAATCTTATGAATTCTATGCATCTATATTTTTACAGAAACTAATTTCAAATGCTAACATACAGACAAGAATATATGCATGTTACCTACTATTCTTGAAGGAATTGTTTCAGTGTGTATGGTAGTCAGAAACCACAGATTCACTAAGAAGATGACTTTACCAAATTAACTTTATCATTAGCTACTTGTTTTGAACCTCAGGAATAGCTACTGAGATCTGACATTAACAAAAACAAGGTAGCGCAGAACAAGGGAGGAAAGAGTCTTGCCTCTGCCTAGGTACAGCAACCCTGCCTGTTGCATTCACACATGAGTGTGTCTACTGAAGGGAGATATGGAAGAACTGGTAGATATCAGAAGACAGCAAACAGCGGGATGAAGTAATCAGAAATCATCTCTTATGAGAAACCATAAAAGCAACTCCATTCATTCTTGGAGATGAGTTAACTTAGAAGACCTAATAAATATCTTTGGACATAAAGGGGTTGGCATGTGGACAAAGGATTGCATGCTTCATATGCTCTCAGAGGGCAGAAAAACTTCCACTGTGGTGGGTGGTAACAAAACTGCTGACTGCAGATCAATTTAAAGAACTATTATCAGAATTATTCAGACTTCATGTATTTGGTGCCTTTCTTTCACTAACAGTTGCCAAATTTGACTTAAGTATTCACTGTCTTTTTCAAACACCTGTTTCTTCAACTGTGATCTGGGAATCACCTGCTACAGAATCATGGCAGAGGAAAGGGAAGTTGAGAAGAGGAAGAGCCAAGAGAAAAAGTAAAAACACAGATATTCAGATTCCTGTGCCAGCCCTAGCTCTTCTGAATCGAAGTATTTGGATTTGTGACACTTGAATGAACATTTTGAGAAGATTTTGTGGATTCCCACTCGTTTGTGGACACTATAGCTAACACGTCCTGAATTCTAACAAACAAATCTTTCTTCAAATACTGCTTTAATTCCTGGTTTGACAATTCACCAAAGTGAATTGGTTTCCAAAGTCTAAATTCCTCATCAGTAGTTTTGAAGCCCTTGATCATCTTGCTTCATCTTACCTGTCTCTCCTTAAGACTTTTTCTCTAGTCACTATCTTGCCAGGCTTCAAGTCTCAGTATATTCACAGAGCTTCTTCTAGCACATTCCAGCTCCCACTATATTTGCTTTTTCTTATCCCAACACCCTCTTGTCAACATCATGGGACTGTGCTGTGCACTTCATATGTTCACTGTCTCTTGGGAGATGTGGATCATCTCTCCTCAGAGGGACAGAAGGATTTGTGAAACACCTGGCATGATGCCCAGCCAAAGGTATTCCAGGCAGTGGGCACTGGAAAGGACCATTTATGACATTTAGGTCAATTTGCCATGTGAGACTTGAATCTCTTGTACCAGGTGGTTCATCAAATTCCAGCATTACCACCATCGGTGGTGGAAATCTATAATATTCTGAGCACACTTATACCCCAGATATTTCATTATTTTGAGTGCAAATCATTATTATTCTCTTTCTAGCTGTCATTTGTCAGCCCAGGATTTTCCTTGAGTTTTCATAGAACAAACTCTACAAACACATACATTTACCCATCCCTAGTTTCTCATCAAAATTGCTTCCCTGGTGTATCTTTTTGTTTGTTTGTTTGTTTTCTGTAGTAAGTCTGATTATAAAGTAGCAATTGACAGGAAATAAAATATCCAAGAGAAAGGTTTGGGTTTTTTATTTTGGACGTGAGGGTATCGAATGAGTATCTTAGAGGATTCTAACTAGCTCTGATATCCTCCTCTTAGCAGCATATTAACCACCACAACAGAAAGATTTTGGAAATGTCCATTTTGATGTATTTCCCTTTAAGCCTATAGTCACAGTGAATCTTCAAATGTGCTTTGTGATTGCCAGATGACAGCCCTACACTGTCAAAATAAGTTCTGTTAGAGCCAAATTGATAACATTGAAACAGTTGACACTGTACATTATGATTTTAATCTGCCAAACCATCTTATTCAGACTCATAAAATTAAAAATAAATATCACGCCTATGGCAGTTTTCACCTGAACCAATCATTTCTTTCTTAATATTATCTTCTTCTGAAACTTCCATTCAGAAATGAATGCATTTAGTTTACAATGTCTATGTTTGATAGCCTAATCCTAATTCCGCTTCTGACTGCAAACAGAAGCATCATCAAAGCAAAAAGGAGTCAGGTGGCAATTCAGGTACATTCTTTGATGTTCAGAGATGTGTTATCAGTAGGCTGCTTGCTCGACATCTGTCATCTGCAAGAGGGGTGGATTGTGGCAAAGCATCTGTGTCTCCTCTCTGGTTCCCCCTGTGACCAATAGTGTATTAAGAGACAGCTGACTGGATTAAGAATACACAAAAGAATGGAATCCACTTTGTTCTTGGAGAATTTCAAGTGCACAGAATCCTGAGGCTTCTGTGCTGTGGGTATAGGGAGATGTTTCTTAATTTCCCCTTTATCTTGTGAGTAAAGGAGGGAGTCTTGCCCTTAGGGTTCTGGGGAAAGATAAACTTCCTAGACTAGCTGCAATCAGCTATTGCAAGATCCTATAGGACCATGAAATGCTTATGCATAAAATTATGTATGTAGTTTTTTGATTTGTCTCCTCTAGTCCGCTTGCTAACACAGGTACTATGTGTGTGGTTTTGCCTCCTTAAGATGCTCTATCTCTGACAGTGCCTAGTTCCTGATATGAGGTTGGCAGTCACTGAATGTTTGTTGAATCAGCGAAGGTGCCCACTGTACCTTAGAAATGATGCTTCATTCACAATTTTCCCTTCTTCCTCTTTCCAGGTCATTGTCTGGTCCAACTTCTGAGCATGTTCTATTGTGTTTTGGTGATAGACTTTAGAAGGTCACGGAGCTGAGATTCCTTCTGCCTCTACCTTGTCCCATTCGCACATTTATCTTCCTCAAACTGCTTTGATCATGTCACTCCCTAGAGTATCTGGACAGTCCTTCACTCTTTGTTTTTTCTTTGACTCACACTGCAGGCACAGGCCTACCCATTTCCTTGGACACGCAAGCCTCAGTCCACTGAAGAGATGCAAAGAGCACCTAACTGTGCGTCAGAGACAGTGTTTGGGTGAAAGCGTGAGTGAGACAGACACAAGCCCTTCCACAGATGAGGTCACAGACAAGGGAAAGAGAGTCAGGCCTTGAAAAATAGGATAAAATGCCACATGAATTCTAGTCCAGACTTGTCACCAATGCTGACAGAACCAGGTGAGAGATGTGGAAGGCTCTAGCTTTAATAGCTCCTTGCTTATAAATGGTGGCTGCATTGTAGCTGTCCCACCTTGGCATTGACATACAGTCCCAGGGACTGAATTTCCTGTCTTTGATTCTCAATATCTGTATTACTCAACTCAGGCTGCCATAACAAACCAATACAGACCGGATGGATTAAACAACAGAGATTTATTTTCTTATAGTTCAGAGACTGAGACTTATACGATCAGGTGTCAGAAAATTTGGGTTTTGGTGAGGGCTTTCTTCTTGGTTTGCAAATAGCCATTTTCTTCTTGTGTCCTCATCTGGCCTTTCTTCTCTGTGCAAGCACATAGTAATAGACAGTTGTGTCTCTTACTCTTTCTATAAGGACATGACACCAGTCAAATTAGATTAAGGCCCTGCACTTATGACCTCATTTCAACTTTAATACTTCATTATTGGCTATATCTTCAAATGCAGTGCCACTGGAGGCTACAATTTCAACATATGAATAGGGGGCCATAATTCATCTGTAACCATCTCAGTGGGTGGTACCTGCCATATATATCTGCTCCACCTTCCTGCAAGTTTGTACCCACATCTAACCAACATAGAAGTCCTTGGCTTATGTGCATCTGCTGCCAACTTAGATGCACCAATATATTCATGCACACACCTGTGGGAGATTGTATCATATCTCAGTGTTGACTCTGACCCTGAACAATCTAGGTAACCTTCTAAACCTCACTTTTCTCACAGTGACACTAGCTTGCTGTGAGAGACCTGTTGGGAGGATCAACTGTGATAACATGGAACAACATATACATAGCACTTGAACTTGTTCAACCATATACTTGGATCTGGTCAACAGTTGGTTTCCCCATTCAAACCCCACCCGAGCTACATTTATTTATACTTTTGAAGGATGAAAATTATGCCTTCACTTCCCCTCCAGCTCGCCTGTAAAGACTTCTGTCCCAAAGTCTGAGAGATGGAATGCCTGACTCAAAGCAAAGTGGGAAGTTGGGAGAGAGAGATCACATCAAAAGAGCAAAAAGGAATAGGCTGCTGGCAACTCCCTTTTATCCAAAAGAGGCTGAAGAGAGTCTCTATTTGATACTTACAGCCAATAGCACTGGAAAAACTTAACTGAGAATAAACTGTTCCCACTGGCAGAATACAATTTTGTTTGTTGTTACACTAGTCATTCATGAGGAATATCTTTGCTTTGTTCTGGGTCACTTACCTTGAGTTGGAAAGATGCAAAATGAATTAGCCTGGAAGACAGGAGTTGGGGGATATGATTTGTATTAATATTTTTTGAGATATGATGTTGGTATGCAATGGAAATAACCAACACATTGAAAAGTTAATTCAGCAGGAGTAATTCTGAGAAGTAATGCAACTTATTTGTCACTAAGGAGGACTGCATAGCCAAGTGATTTCTTTATGCATTTTAAAGTGTTTTTAAACCCTTGGGTAGCTATAGTCAATTTTTAAACATGTTTCCTCATTAATTTTCAATTTGTAAATGTACATTGTACAGGAGTGTTTTAATCATCTGGGGAGGCTGCTTCACAGATGGCTCTTGTGTGACCTAAAATTTCAATGATTATAATGAATCAGAATAGATGATGGTAAACTTGCTTGGAGATTTGCTGATTGTCAACAGTTTTATAGCTTTGCTGCTGTTCTTGAGAGTTCAGTGCTCCTTAAAAATGAAAGAAAGGCAACTGTAATGGGACCGTTGGAGCCAGGAGTTGCCTAAATGAAATAATTTCAATTGCCTTCTTGCTATTCTCTGTGGAATTCTTTCTAGTGAAAACACACCAACGGAATTATTGATCATTTTGAATCAAACATACATACAGAGTATGAGTCATCAACTCCCCAGGCCTACACGTGGTAAGCTTCCCTGTTGCACCATAAGTTGAAGTTTCAATTAAAATATTTAAATGTCTAAAACAAAATACCACTGGGAACTATTTATGCCAAGTTTGTCCTTTGATACTAGAGTTACGTATTTCCAGGGCAGGGAATTTAGTAGGTTGCGAAGTTTTACCTATGACTGTTAAAGACAGAACTTAAGATCCATGTAGAAACCTGGCATGATAATCAACAAATCAACATATTAGATGGGGCAGTTTCTGATTCTCTGTGCTAGAATCATTAGTGTATGTATTATACTCCAAGCCCACCATGCAGTTTGTATGTAACACAGTGCATGGGAAAGGGAGGGTCTTAGCTGTTGGATTCACATGTGTTCTCACTTTCTCTGTGACCTTGAACAAGTTAGTTAATCTTTCTGAATTTTGGTTTTGTGAAATGTGGCATAGTTATCTGTGCCAAGTACAGAGGTTGAATGAGTGAATTAGTACATGCAATCCAGGACATGCTCTACAAAATGTAGCTCTTTCTTGATCTTTTACTACCCTCTTGGTATGTAAGGGTGGATGCCTGGACTCTACATGCCTGGGCCATGTGCTTTCCAGGTTCCTCCAGATTTAATCCCTATTTTCTCTGCCTAACATTTCTTAGTAATGTCTGAGACCTGCCTTCAGCTGGAAGGTGATTGCAATTTCAGATTTATAATGATGCTGAGGGTCTCAGGAGAGCTCCAGGAGAGAAGCCAGGAATAAAATGAGGCCAGGATATTCACTGAGAGGTAGTCAGAGGCATCCCAGTAGGAATATGAGTACTGACATGAAATATAAAACTTGTCCTGTGGGGTCCTGGTAGGGAAACGTCATTTCCCATCCCCAAGTTTGAATGTATGATAGTGCAGGAGCTGTGCTGAGCACCAGCCTGCAGGACTGACTCATTTTCAGCTAAACTGAGGATCATCACTGTTTATCATTTCTGACCATGTATCACTCTCAACAGTGCCTGATCACCTAACTTCCCTGTGCCTTGCCTGGACCCTCAGCAAATCCTTGTAGAGAGAAAAAAAAATGATATTTGATGAGCTTTATGTGAGTTAATTGAATGTGTTAGTATTCCTAGAAACTTTTCATTTTAATGAGGACTAAGCAGAATGAAAATCCAGGGGAGAGAAACACCTACTGGTGGAATACCAAATAAGACCTCAGATCAGAGCAGCAATCAGGTAACCTTGACTTCTGAACCCTGAGGAAGATGATCTCCACCAAACAAGCTGAGGAAGCTGTCAAAAGGAAACCAGATTTGTTTTTTTATGCAGCAAATATGTGAGTACAGTATGGTAAATCCACATTAACCAGAACATCCAGTGAAGTTGCCTCTCTGTCCCCTGCCTGGTCTTCTTAATAGACTGAAGATCCATTCTCAGTAGGGTATGGCGAGTGGTTGTGCCGCCACACTTCCCTCTGCTAGGCCTAGCCAATACACCCCCTGAATCACAGGTGAATTTCCTGTTGAGCTCTCATATGGGCTTCTTCTGGCCACTGAGCCTCTGCATCCCAAGCAGCTAGTATTATTCATCAGATGTCACCAGTGCAATGAAATCTGTTTGCCTTCCTCAGACCATGATTTGCAGACCCTAAATAAAGTAGTCTGAGGAAACCATATTATCTCCTATTTCACTGATGAGGATGATTACTTTAAAGAAGTCAAGCAGCATTCCCAGGGTTAACCAAATCACTTGTTGCAGAAGGAGAGCTCAGAATGAGATTTGGCCTTTCTGAATCCTGCACTCTTCCACTATATACACTATTCTAAACCCATCGTTATCTCATTTGGACCTGATAAACTTTAGAGGCCATTCCTGCTTGATTTTGTGACATTTTGAATGTTATGGAGTCAAGTTTCTACCTGTTTAATATACCTCCAAAACTGCACGCTTCATCTGTGTAAGCACGTGTTAACACAAAGGTACTGCTTCTCAGGGTATAGATTTCCACTAAAGCAGACCAACACACACACACACACACACATACACACACACACACACACACACACACATGCTCTTTACTTGATGGAGTGTTTGAAATTAGAGTTAATATGTGATCCCAACAAAAGTAGGAGTTATGTGAAACATCTGATCACATCCTTCCCTTTGTGAAACTGCCTTCAGCCTACTTGGGACTCTGGTCTGTGCAATAAACATACACGTTGCAATGATGGTGGGATCCAAGTGTGCCCCATTTTAGAAACATTCTGTGAACAAAGCATTTCATATTCCATGCCATAGTGAAAAGAATTTATGGACACACTCACTGTCTCCCTTTGTCACATAGAGCCTCTGGTCCCCAGACCATCCCTGCATTTTGATGGGAGTAGGGGTTATGCATCCAAAATATGTCATGTTCCAAATTCCAGGAAGTAACCAAGTACTACATCACATTCTCTCTTTCTCTAAAACCTTCTGTTTGACACTGAAGTGCATGTTCTGATCTGAATGTCAAGGTAGCCTGTGTGTAGCTCTTCAACCAAATAACCCCATGTGGGAGTATTCATGGTGAGTTCTTCCAAGAACTGGGTTGTTTTTCAAAACCTGGCCAACTTGCTGGGCAAGGTGGCACACGCTTGTAATCCCAGAACTTTGGGAGGCTGAGACAGGAGAATCGTGAGTTCAAAGCCAGCTTCAGCAATGGTGAGGCACTAAGCAACTCAGTGAGACCCTGTCTCTACATAAAAAACACAAAATAGGGCTGAGGATGTGTCTCAGTGGTCTAGTACCCCTGAATTCAATCCTTGATACAAACAACAACAACAACAACAACAAAAATAAACGTGGCCAACTTCCCAGGGCTATCCTGGCTGCCCGCCCATGGTACTAGCTAAATGTTCTCTTTACTTCCTTTAAGATAGCTCTAGTTCTCATCATATGAAAACTAGTTGATCTGTGTTTATCTCTGTGACTATCATTAACTTGTCTAGGCTTTATTACCCCTTTCCTTCTCTAAGTTAATAGGGTAAGTATTTTGATAGAGCTGCTTCTTAGGGATGAGTGTGTGTATATTGCATTAGTCTAGTGGTACCATTTACATTGATATCATAGATTTTTGTAGTTATTATTACATTGTTCCTGCATACAACGGCAAAGTGCTTTGAAGAAGGGGCATTTTTTGATTAATTCACACAAAGCTGCCATCTTGAATAATGGTAGAATTACTAACCTGTTCCAATTTCCCTGTCAGACACTGATGGTTTTCTTTTGTCCACTACAGAACACATCCTTGAAGTCAAGAAGGAAAAATAATAGAGTACTTCTCTATCAGGTTGTTGGAAACCGAGCTGGGCACTATGTTTTCTCACTTCATTCTCATTATGATCACAAATCTCGGAAATTTTCTTATTTTAGAGATTAAAATCTAAATGATTTCTTCAAGGTCATGTAGTTGATCATGACAGATTAGTGATTTGAACTTTGATCTATCTGATTTCAAAGTCCATGTTCTGTCTTATATGTTCCATGAGTCCTCGGTATATACGACTCAGAGAAGAATCTTTCGAGGTTCTTAATCAATGCTATAAGAATTAATTTGTTAATAGTAGCAGAGAACAGCTCATGGAGTTGTCATTGTTTTATTTTATTGTCTGCGCAGTGTAGATAGCTGCCCTTCCACATGTTCTAGCAGAAAAAGAAAGCACTTGTCATGGACTTAAGGCTGGTTAGGGTACCAGTATCATTCCTTGGCTTCCATCCTTTCATCTTGGAATTTCTCAGTGTGCCTCAGTGTGGAAGAAGCTCCACCATAGGAACATGGAGGTTGATGGGAGCAAGGTGGACATCAACTGCACCATCTTAGAAATGCCCTGGAATCCGGAGTCCACTGAGATAAAACTTTGGTTGAAATTAATTGGATCAAGGGAGATAACATAAAACTCTTTTGAACTCTGTTTTGATATTTAGCACCTCACGCTTTAAAGGTCTGGGCAGTATGGTCCTGTGAGTAAAACATGACCTGCCTGGGCAATGGTGACACATGGCCTCTATTCTTGAAGAACTTGTATTTGAATGAGGTTGAGTACAGTATAAGCAAGGAACAAATATGACATAATTTCACATAATGACAGGTCATAAATGATGATATGATAACATAGGAATCATCAAACTTATGGCTCGTGAGACCACATCTGGCCGGCTACCTGTTTAATATACCTTGACACTAAGATCCGTTTTATGTTTTAAATGATTAAAATCAGAAAGACAACAACAAAAATAAGACTATTTCATGATACATAAAATTATATTAAATTAAGTTTTGGTGACCCTAATAAAGTTTTATTAGAACATCCATGTTCATTCAATGGCAGAATTGAGTAGCTGCCACGGAAATCATAAAAATTATTACTATTGGGCCCTTTACAGAAAAAGTTTGCCTATCCCTGTGATGGACAGTGATGGGGGGATGATTTCACTTGGATGGACAGAGAAAGACTGCACATATTTTCATCACCACCGCAATTGTTGTTGTCGTCATCATCACCACCATCATTTTATATATTCTAGCCGAGTAAACACTAATAGACTATTAAACCCATCGTTATCTCATTTGGACCTGATAAACTTTAGAGGCCATTTCTGCTTGATTTTGTGACATTTTGAATGTTATGGAGTCAAGTTTCTTCCTGTCAGAAATTATATCTGTTCCACTGCCTACAGCCAATTTTTTAGCCTCCTTTACTTCTCTTGGCCACCTACCTG
Organism: Xerus rutilus; assembly: GCA_028644305.1. NCBI lineage: Eukaryota > Metazoa > Chordata > Mammalia > Rodentia > Sciuridae > Xerus > Xerus rutilus. Next base: position 19,508,278 of record CM053411.1, on the reverse strand, counting down.
TGTTTTTACACACCTTATTCTGTTGTCAGATGGTGTCTGCCAACAAATTGTATTAGTCTAAGGAAAACATAATTATGAAGGTAAAACTGATGTAAAATAAGGTCATTTGCTGAGCCAAATATAAATTATATTTGGATCACCTATTGTTTGGGATTTTCTGCCTCAGTGCTCTCCCTATTGGAGAGCTAATCAGGAGCTGGCTGTGCCAGGGTCTGGAGCAGTATCTAACATGTGGAGTTTGTAAAGGCTACCTGGTGAAATGGTTAGTTGGATGCCATCTGTCAGAATCTGTCTTCTGCAAACATCATCCTCTAGTATTGGGGTATGTTAATACCAGTGGTGGAGCCTCTTCAGACAGATTCCTGGCATGAGAAAAATACTACATTTTACCCCAGAGGAAAGGTTTTAAAAGCCAGAGAGCAGCATAAAAAATTCAGGAAGTATATGAATTGTATGTGAAAATCTGGAGATATATCTCTCATCTTTTGGGGGTACAAATATGATTTGGTATTGTCGAAAATTCAGTAGATCCTCATGGGAATAACTATACATTTAATTTTTAATGACTAATAACCAGTGGCAGACAAAGCTATTTTTAAATGTGTCAGTCACAATAATATTGACATTCATTGAGAACAGAGCAAAATGGACATGCCCAAGTCGTTTTTATTCATAAAACTCTCCTTGGTGTGCATGATTTTAATATTCTTTTCTGTAAATTGCAGATCCCCCATGAGTATGTAGCCCATAGATTGGGAGTCATACTTCTGGATCAGGAGTCAACAAACTACAGCTTGCAGGCCAAATCTAGCCTACCACCTGTTTTGGTAAATAAAGTTTTATTGGAATACAGCCATGATCATTTGTCTGCTTATTGTCTATGGCTGCTTTTGCATTATGTCAAAGTTGAGTGGTTGTGACAGAAGCCATCTGGCATGCAATTCAAAAATATTTGCTATCTGGCCCTTTACAGAGAAAATGTGTGGACCCCTTTGTTCAGTTACTGTTTTCTCGTGGATAAGGAAGGGTTTCTGAGATGTGTAAACCCCCAGGTATCATATTCATTTCAGTACTAACTGGTAAGGTGGAAGAAAATATGACAGAAATATCTATGGGATTTAGGGATATCAATTCTAGATATTGTGAAAAATTCAGTTACAACAGAGCTACAGAATATTTTGTTATTTATACAGGTGATTCCTTTGCTTTTAAGACCATCTATTTATTCTATTAAAAGTTACTTAAAAATAATTTTTTAGTGCAAACTCTTCAAGTGTTTATCACTGTTTTACCATCTGCATCATTGGATGTTTTTGAGTGCCCTTTTCTGATAGGTACTGGGAGAGGATCCAAGAGCTTAATAATTTGAACATAGAGACTGTCCTCTAAACAACCTAAATTGTTCTTCTGTCCCCTGGGTATATCTGTCTTTTCCTTCTCAGTCCTCAGTGAGGATAGAAAATATTTGGTAACTTGTGTTGCATGAGAACTATTTCAAATATGTTTACCCTCTTTTTTAAAAATTTTATTTATTTATTTATTCTACTTAGGCATACATAATAGCAGAATGCATTTTGATTCATTGTACACAGATGGAACACAACTTTTCATTTCTCTGGTTGTATGTGATATAGAATCACAACATACATGCAGTCATGCATAAAGCTAGGGCTATGATGTCCATTGTATTCCACCATCTTTAATGTCCTCATGCCCCCTCCCCCTTCCCACCCCTGTAACCAAAGTTCCTCCATTCTTCCTGTGTCCTCCCCCACATTATGGATCACCATCCACTTATCAGAGAGAACATTTAGCATTTGGTTTTTGGAGACTGGCTTACTTCACTTAGCATGATATTCTCCAACTCCATCCATTTGCCTGCAAATGCCATAATTTTATTGTTTTATTGCTGAGTAATATTCCATTGTGTATATATACCACAGTTTCTTTATCCATTCATCTATTGAAGGGCATCTAGGTTGGTTCCACAGTCTAGCTATTGTGAATCAAACTGCTATAAACATTGAAGTGGTTGTGGTACTGTAGTATGCTGTTTTTAAGTCTTTTGGGTATAAACCAAGGAGTGAGATATCTAGGTCAAATGGTAGTTCCACACCAAGTTTTCTAAGGAATCTCCATACTGCTTTCCAGATTGGTTATACCAGTTTGTAGTCCCAACAGCAATGTATGATTGTAGCTTTTCCCCCACAACCTCGCCAACACTTATTGTTGTTTGTATTCTTGATCATTGCCATTCTGACTGGTGTGAGATGAAATCTTAGAGTAGATTTGATTTGCATTTCTCTAATTGCTAGAAATGTTGAACATTTTTTCATATATCTGTTGATTGATTGCATATCTTCTTCTGAGAAGTTTCTGTTCAGCTCCTTAGCCCATGTATTTATTGGGTTGTTTGGTTTTTTGATGTTAAGTTTTTGGAGTTCTTTTTATATCCTGGAGATTAGTGCTCTATCAGATGTGCGTGTGGCAAAGATTTGTTCCCAGAATTTTGGCTCTCTGTTCACTTCATTGATTGTTTCTTTTGCTTAGAAGATTTTTAGTTGGAATCCATCCCATTTATTGATTCTTGATTTTACTTCTTGTGCTGTAGGAATCTTGTTAAGGAAGTAAGGTCCTAATCTGGCATGATGAAGATCTGGGCCTATTTTTTCTTCTATTAGACATAGGGTCTCTGGTCTAATTCCCAGATACATACCCTCTTTTATGGAATAGAAATTCCTTAGGTACTTGAATGAAAAAATGGTTTTTCAGAGTTTTATCCAAATACATAAAAAATGTTCTTCAGAGTTTTATCCAAATACATAAAAAACAACTCGGGGTGCATTGTGTGTGTGTGTGCAGGAGGCAGGAGTGAAGCAAGCAGTCATTTTCTAAACATGAAAATGCAGTATCAAACATGTGGGTTTTATTTGAACATAGTAGATTTTCATTATTTATTCAAGGATTTTACATAGAACCTATGTCCCAAACCCATGACCTTGCCCAATGGCCCATATCCTCTACACAACTGCCTATTTGGTACCAAAAACCTTCTCATATTTGGAGTAGAAACCGAAAAGACAAAGGAGCTGCCAACATCATTAGGACAGCATCCAGTTCGAGGAACATTTCTTCTGAGGGTAGTGGGCATTCACCTAGATGTTCAGGAATCCTGAAGGAGAATACATTCAGAAAGCCATACTTTCTTTTCCACAGGGAGAACATTTTCTAACCTGTCCTCTAAACAAGTGGCTGAGATTTTGGAACAGGGCCAAACACTACTCTGCTGTGACTTAAGCTTGGCAAAGAAGCTGCAAATATCCTCACACATAGTCTAATTTTTGCTTCATGATTTCTATGAAAAAAGTTAGTCCAGGGAAGATGGTGTGGCTCAGTGGTAGTGTAGTTGCTTAGCATGCCTCAGGCCCTGGGTTGAATCCTCACATTATAAAAATCTAAAATAAAATAATATAAAATGTATTAATCTGTGTCTTCATGTCACTAAGAGAAACCTTAATAAGGCAGTGTATAACTGAGCTTTGTGATCTACTTCAAATTTTTCTGAGAGCAGATTGAACCTCATAAGTTTGCCATTAGCAGAAGTTATGTTTACACCTTGGGAAATAGTATGCTTCTTCCAGAGCAGCCTGCAGAAGTAAAAGTGATAAGCAGCTAATGTAATGGGATTGGTATTTGAGGCAGCATTGGGCATCTGGGGGCCTGTGATACACACATGATTTGTTGGTAAAAGCTAGGACTTGACTCAAGCTTCGTACTTAGTAAGCAACTAATTTTAGTTCTGTTTCTATTTCCACACAGAAGACCTTCCCTTCTTGTGTGGGCCACCTCTCGCTACCCCAAGAATCATTCATTCATTCACTGATTCACTCAGTAAATTAGTACCTGCATTTGCAAGGTGTGATTCTGTGGGCTGTTAAGAGATGATTTGACCAGACATGATGTGTACTTAAGATAATTAGTTGAGAGGGTGGAATCTAACCATAGAAGAACACATTACTTACATGACACTTGAAGAAATGGAGATAGACAATGCACTCCATCTTGTGAAGATTGAGCTGTCAAGAAACTAAGAATTTAAAAGATTTTAAGACCATTGTCTTCACTCCCTAAAGGCTGAAACAGAAAATACTAAAATTATTTGAACCAGTGAAAGCAAGATGACAATATTAAAGATCATGGTGGTATCACACACACACACACACACACACACACACACACACACACACAAGAGGGAGGGAAAGAGAGAAAAAACTGCTCATGAACAACATGGTGTGCACCAAATTTTTGAGATGAATGGAGGAAAATATATGTTGTTTGTTGGATTGTATGTCCTGGGAAAGGAGCTATTCTGAGTGACAACTGTATGTACAGAGCACATTCAAAGGAAGGGCAAGTTTATCAGCATGGAAAAGAGTTCAAGATTGCTGGAGGAAATAAAAAAACTGAGGGTAATTATTGGTAATGCCTTGATTTCTCTATCCTCTGGGATATAAAATAGGATATTAATCTTCCTGATTAATATCCTATTAAGTCACATATTAAGGGACCAGTTGATGTTTATGATGATGATGTTTGGATAAATTGTCAAGAATGACTTGTGATATAGAACAGAGGGAGAGATGGTAAATATTTGAGGTTGTGGGCTACCAAAAGTGATGATACTACTCAACACTGCCATTATAGCACAAAAGCAAACACCAACAATACATAATTGTGGTCCAATAAAACTTTATTTACAAAAATAGGTTTCAGGTTCATTTTGGCCCATGGGCCATAGTCTACTGACCCTTATCTTTAGAATATGGCCTTTTATCCTTTCTGTGTGTATTCATGTCTGTTGTAGGTTAGGGATGGGGAATTCATTAATAGTTCCTACTGCTACAGATTCTAAATAGCTAAAAAACAAGGACACAATTAGATCTTACAATTTAGAAAGAAGACTCCCCAAACAGAGCAGAGAAGTTACTGAAGTGTGTTATATGTACGTGTGTGTGCACTAATGTAGGCAGAAGTGAGATGAATCTATAGGCTACTAAGATACTCTAGAGATTGTGAGAACCTGGGATAAAAGAGGGCATTAGAAATAAAAGTCATAGTTGGGAGACCATATGCTTAGATATTTTAGGATGACAGATTTTCCCTTAGACAACTGAGAAAATAACTACTGAGGAAGGTGGCTCAGGGAACGTGCTTCATTCATATGAGAACAGGGTGCCTCTGTTGGACCATTGTGGTTTGGATATGAAGTGTCTCCCAGAAGCTCCTGTGTTAATGCAGAAGTACCTTGAGGTGAAATTGTTAGATTATGAGAGTTGTGACCTAATCAGTCCATCCTTATTTGAATGGACTAACTAGGTACTAATGTAGGCAGGTGGGACATAGCTAAAGGAGGTGGGTCACTGGAGGAATGACCTGGAAGGGTTCATTTTCCTTGCAGCCTCTACATGCACTCTCTGTCTCCTCCCCCCATCCCTTTGTCCTTTCTGGATACCATGAATGAAGCAGTGTTCCTGAGTGTTCCTTCTGCCTCGATGCAGTGTTCCTAAGTGTTCTTTCTGCCTCGATGTTCCACCTAGCCTTGAGTCCAGAGTAATGGTGTCAGACAACTGAACATAGAAATTCATCAGCCAACCTAACATAGAAATTGGCTCTGAGAAATGGGGTCATTTATGTGACTGACTTGACCTTGTGGTTCAAAAGCATTTGGAAGTAATTTGCAGTAGGAGTTCAGAAAAGTTTGGGGATGCAGACTGGAGAAGACTTCGAATGTTGTAAGCAGAGTTTAATGAGCAATTCTGGTTGGAGCTCAGAAGACCAGAATGCTGATAGGAATGCAGATAGTAAAAACTGAGCTTATGAGGTTTCAGAGGGGAATAAGAATTGTATTGGAAATTCTACTAGAGGCCATTCAGGTTATATTCTGGTAAAGAACTTGTCTACATTTTGCCAGTGTCCTGAAACTTCATGTGAAGCCAAATTTAAGGGTGATAAACTAATTAAACCAGAAGAGGTAATTTTTTAAAATTTTTTAATTTTTAATTTTTGGAAGAGGTAATTTTGAGGGAGCACAACATTTAAACAGTGTCATGGATGTTGTTATGGGCTTTCAGTCAGGTTTGCTGTGAGAAGCAAGAACAGAAAACATAGCAGAAGAAATTTAAAAACTTGTAGTTTAGCCAGAAAAGTGCATGTAAAACTGAGGCCGGGGAAGGTGTGATTGTTGGAGAGATTACAGTCATTAAAAAGATGTTAAAAACTTTGCAAAGAGACACTGGGAGAGAAGCCTTGAGGGCATCTCATGAATCAGCAAGACTACACTCATCACAGGGTAAAAGGTATATAAAGTTCTTTAAAGAGACCTGAGTGGGCATCTTACTGCACAGGGGGGCCTAGAAACCTGTTTCTTCAGTATTCACTTTATTATGCTCAACCACTCAAGCATTCTGAGGCCACTGCAGCCATGGTCTCAGGAGGACGAGCTATTGCTCAAGCTGGTGGTAGACCTACTCATCATCCATGCAGTGCTGGTTCTGTGGGAAATCAGATTGCTGAAGTTAGGGGTCATGGAAACTTCCACCAAGATGTCAGAGAAAGACCTATGAGGCCAGGCAAAGTATAGCACGGTTGGAATCCCTTGGGCTCCCTCTGAGATAGCGGTGCATGAAGCTGTAAAGATGAAGCAGAAGCTGGAATGGAATTCTAAGGAATTAAGAGATGCCAGTAATATGGACTTCTGCTAAGAAAAACTGCAGAGAGAGTCAGGCTAAGAGAGAGGCCTAAGTACTACACCAGCAAGTCCAAAAGAGTGGGGCTTCTAAAGCACTTTGGAGATCACATTTCACTGCCATGTGCTCCAGTGGCCAAATGTGGAGTTACAGGATTTGTTTGCCCATCTGGGTTTTGGTCAAATTTTTTGTCCTGCATCTTCTTTTTATTGCCCTATTTCTTACTTTTAGAATGGGAATGTTTATTCTGTGCCATTATATATTGAGCAAATATAACTTATTTTTAATTTTAACAGGGGCTCATAGTCAAGAGTTTGTCTTGAGTCTCAGTGTAGACTTTGAACTTGGGCTTTTGGGCAATGCTGAAGCTGTTAAGACTGTGGAAGCCGGGCGCGGTGGCTCACGCTTGTAATCCCAGCACTTAGGGAGGCTGAGACAGGAGAATCGTGAGTTCAAAGCCAGCCTCAGCAATGGCGAGGCACTAAGCAACTCAGTGAGACCCTGTCTCTACATAAAACACAAAATAGGGCTGAGGATGTGGCTCAGGGGTTGAGGGCCCCTGAGTTCAATCCCTGGTACCAAAAAAAAAAAAAAAAAAAAAAAAAAAAGACTGTGGAGATGCTTGAAAATAGACTAAATGCATTTGGCATTGTGAGATGGACCTGAGCTTTTAAGTCCAGGAGCAGACTATTATGCTTTGGATATGAGGTGTCCTCCAAAAGTTACTGTTAATGCAATCATGTTTAGAATTGAAATGATTAGACTATGAGAGTTATAATCCATCCTGGTTTGAATGGACTAAATTCGTGGTAACTGTAGGCAGGTGGGGCATGTTTGGAGGAGGTAGGTCACTATGAGCATGCTCTGCAAATGTTAATCTTTCCTCTGGCCCCTTCCTCCTCTCCCTCCTCATTGCCTGGCTGCCATGAGTGGTACAATGCTCTTTTGCTATAACCTTCAACTGTGATGTTCTGCTTTACCTTAGGTCCAGAGAAATGGAATTGGCCAACCACAGACTGAACCTATGGAACTATGAGCCAAATAAAGTTTGCTTCCTGAGTTGTGTTTGTTAGGAATTTTAGTCACAACAATGAAAAGCCAACTAACACATGGATCTATCAAATATGTTTTATTGTGGCCAACTTGAGGTACAGAAGAGACAAAAATCTATAAATGCAATGTGGAAATCACTAATAAAAGACTAATTTTGTCCCACAGGGAAATTTCAAAAAAATGTGTGTGTGTTAATGCACTTGGGCTAACTTTTTAACCTATTAACATAATGCCAGAAATACATGGACACCCTTGGCAATTCTGGAGATTGATAAAAGAGAAAATTTAAAATATTTGTTCAAACATAGTAACATCAAAGACTATTTAACAATCTTTCATATATTCAAATGTACATTTCTACTCTGAAGATGCCACTTTTAGCATTGTTCAAAAGTTGTTTAGTCTCCTATCTGGAAGAGTTTGTAGAAACTAAAGTTTACCAAGGAAGTATCTTGGTTGCACCCTTAGGCCAGATAAAAGAACCTACTTTGAATGAGCAAGTAATGAAAAGGAAATAGAAAACAATGTTTATAATGTTTAGAATATATTTCTTTCTTCTAGTGAGGGAGTTCTGTAATATTTCTCTATTTGACCTAGAAGGTGCATGTTTTGTATATATAACATATAGATGTCAATGGTCGCACTGACCCACTCACCCAGAATTTCCCTTGGCTTTTTAGGAGTTCTCATTTGTTCATTTAATCCAGGGTAGATGGTTTGTGTGTGTGTGCATGCGCATGCGCATGCACAGTGTCTCCCTAGCAACTGATTCCAAAAATGACTTGCTGAAGTGCACAATTCTGACTGAGCTGGCATTGATTTTTGATGTGGGTGGATATCTGCTGATTTGTGGAAAGCTCCATTCTCCAATCCCCTATGAGGTCACAGCTGGTTTTTCCAGGCCAGTTCTCTGGAGGTAAGAGTGCCATCTGGTGCTGTGAAAAGAAGTGAGACTAACAGGTCTATTGAGGAAATTGATTAGGCAATATTGATTCTACTGGTAGCAACTTCTAGTCACTATCCCATTAACTTAGCAGAAGCCCAGTACTCCAAATGAGACTTCAGCTCACCATGCCATAGTTGATGTGTTATATCAGTATTTCACTATTATCTTACCTCTGACCCTGAAAACAGAAGCTGATCATATCATTTTATTTGTGTACACACACACACAAACACACACACACACACATTCAGAAAGAGAGGTAGAAAGAATCTGTTCCAAGCAATAATCCTAAGAGGTGGCTATCATTTTTTATGTCCTCATTTTAGAGTTAGGGTGGCATTTAGAAATGTCGTATACTGGCAGAAAGGCACAAATGAAGAGCCCAAACTCTTAACCAATAAGACAGGCTCCTTCTCTTAACAGTAACTTATCCTACAAAAGTTGATTTGTTTTCAGTGCTCCTCATTTTGAGAAAAAAATACTTTAATTGGTATACTTTTACAAACCAAATCATAAATTCAGGAATTTCCTTTTATGTGAAAATAAACATTTTTCCCCCCAAACATCCACTCTGTTCCAGTTGTAGCACTTTATTCAAAATAAGTGTCTAATAGTGATTTGGGAAGACTAAAGCCTTCTAAGGCAAATCATTATTGAAATAGGGGAAATCTAGGTTTTATATTAACCTCAAAAGAAAGTTTTCCTTCCACAGGTCTGTCTATACTCTGTGTTTCTAAGCAGCAGAAATTAGAACCTTTATGAATTGGCCTTATGTTTCTGCTTCCTTAACTTGCATGAAAGCATGATTTGTTTAGTTTAATAAGGCCTTGATTGCAGGTATCAGCACACAAACATTGACTGAAACTGGGTTCCTTTTGGTAAAATGCAAGCTGTGTGAAATTCATGGAAAATGCAATTAAGTTCTAATTTACTCAATGCCACTGGCTTTAATTAAAGTAGATCATATTTCAATGAAGCAAATTCATGATCCTCTTAAACAAAGGAAGTCCAAAACACAAGAAGGAAATTTGCTGTTTTTCCTGTGACTATTAACCGAGAGTATAGTTAATCTTTAGTTGCAGTTTGAGAATATCAAGCCATGGGTTGGGTTTTCCCTGTCATAGAAGACCCACACTTTTTCCAACCTCAGTTTAATCCTTTGGTTCGATGCCTTATGATAGCAAGATGGCTATTATAGTTGCAGGCATTTTATAGAGGCCAAGATTTGGCAAGGAAGAGTGGCCCTTGACATATTTCTTTTAGAAATCACTTTCCAGATTCCTCTTGATTATCTCCTCCACATATCTCATTAACCTGGATCGGGCCAATGCCTATGACATGACAGGAGGAATGAAGGGGTTGGGGTGGGAGAGAAAATTGCTGGCAGGTTCCTTCAGCAAGGAAAGTAACTACAGGAGAGAGATGAGATGACTATAGAATGGTTGTTGGATAGGCCAACACTTGTGTTTGCACATCTCTCAAAGTCCATCATTAGGTTTATATGTTCATGTAGGTATGAAGCTATTAGAAAAATTAAATTATAGATCACAATCATTGATCTTGCTTGTTTTGAGTTGTATTTGTCAGCTGACATTCATAAATAAGGCCACATGAAGTTCATTCAAGATAATTATATTTATTTCTATTTTAATTTTATATTTTTTATGAATGTAGAAATTCAGAAAAATCACTCTGTGAAATGATTCTTCTTTTTCCTCTTCTTCTTCTTCATCATCATCATCATCATCATCATCATAATTCTTCCAATACTTGGGATTGAACCCAGAGCCTCATGTATGCTAGACAAGCAATTTACCACTGAGCTTCATGCCCATTTTAAAAAATAATTAGAGACAGTGTAATAAAGATGTCCTCAGTGGTTCTCAGTGGTAGAGCATTTGCCTACCATGCACAAGACCCTGGGTTCAGTCCCCAGCACTGAAAGAAAGAAAGAGAGAATAAGAAAAAGAAAAGTAAAGAAGGAAGGAGGGAAGGAAGGAAAAAAGGAAAGAAGGAAGGAAGGATGGATTGCAGACAGGTAATCATTTATAACTAAAACTTGATATGTTGTAAGGAAGGGGAAAAAGGATTAAAGTTTGGTCATGGGAGTACTGTAATGACAATATTTAATGATATTTCCATTGGACCATATAAGAATGAATTTAAAGAGCAAAATTTATGCTAACTTGAGTTAAAATGTGGCAAAGACTGAGTATGTTTTAATGTGCTATAAGGAAATTAAAAGCCTCTGGCACTCTATAAAACTCAAGCCTTTGGTTTTGACTGAAGTACCCATTACCAGCAAAGGGTTTAGTCAATCAACTGTGCTGATAACACAATGGGTAATTGCTAAGAAACACTGCTTTGCTGAGGAGGAACTATTTTTAATATCACTTTCTTGAGAAGCCAAAGTTTCAGAGTGGTTTTCTAAGTTATTTTAATTTGTCTGATAATTTTTACTTCTTTTCACAAGTAAATTGACTGATTATAGTTGATAGACTTTCATTCATTAAGAGTAATAATTTAGTGTAAGGCTGTTTAGCTAAACATTTATAAATCATTTTCATTATGAATTATATGAGTATGTGGGTGCAATTCCACTATTTTATTTCTGTTTTGGACTTACTGCCTTCTGGAGAGTGACACATAGATACTGCTGACATACCATGGAAAACTGCTTTGGGATACCCTGTAGGCTAACATCCCATGGGAAAACTCCTCTGGGATACCCTTTGGTCTTAAGAGGATCTAGAAACAGAAAGAAAAGGAAACTTAGCACTCATTGGATCCTACTTTTTTCTTTTAGAGCACATGAAGTTGAGACTAATAAAGAATTTTTTTCCCAAAGTTTAGTGTTGCCTAGACATTACGTTGGAACCTTTTAACCAGATTTTTCTGTTGCCTTCCCTGATTTGCCTGGAGCTGTGGACATGACAGTTACCTAATAAATGTTTGCTCTTTGAATGAAGGAACTACATGAAGAATTTTGAGGAATTTGTGGCAATGACTTAGGGTCAAATTGGTCACAGTCATGATATAAGACAATACAACTTTTCACCAATGTCCTTGTATTTCTTAAGAGTTTATATCTAGATTCATCTATTTAATCTGGTTGTTGGTAATTGATTGGTAGAATGATTGGTTCAGAAAGGAACCACTGACATTTGGTTTAATTGCCTTGGAATGGTTACGTCCCAGGTACCACAATGACCGGCACCTTGTATAAAACTAATACATAAGTTGAGTATACATTTCAAATCAAATGCCAGCTCTGGATTTTTTCCACACGATCCAACACAACTAATAAAGATATCTACTCTCTGGGGCATTTGAGGATCTAAAAGATATAGACTTATAGAGAATTCTGAGACAACCATTTCACAATTCTGATTTAGTCAAACCCTACTCTAAGGAAATGTTCATATATTAAATGAACACTTAATGAAATGAAAATAGCAAGTTCTTGAAAGAAAGACCATTGAATACTACAGCAGGAGGCAAAAGACTCTTGGATTGGAATTTCAACTCTATTATTTGTTATATCACCTTGAACAAGTCATAAACTTTGTGCGTGTCTCAGTTTATTAACACATATAGTGGAAACAATCATTATTATTTCTGCTTTACATAGTTTTTGAGGAGTAATATAACACATGTGAATTTCAGGAAACAATATAGTACTATGTAAATCTGAGGTTATTATTAGTATCTACTAGAAGCATGCAGTTATAAAAAAAGAAATGGTTATATTGAGAGGCAGTTTACCATAGTAGTTAACTTAGAATCATTAAAAACATTGACAGCATTCTAAGAAAAACCTTAATAGCTACCTCATCTTGAAGATGAAGGAGACGATATTCAGTAGAGTTTCAGGATCCACAGGGGTCTTGGGAAGTGGTCAAACTAAAAATCAGGCCTTCAACATTTCATGATGTGTCTCTTCTTGACCACCAAGTTACATTTATTGAAGAGACTCTTTAAGGGAGATGAATGGTCTAATTCCAAAATGAAAGAGTCACCAGGATGAATCAAAACTATAAGGAGTTACACTTGATATATTCCCATATTTCCACATTTCTTTCCTCCATGGAATTAAGTGGCCCTAGGTTGGACTGAGGATCTCTTTTCTTTTTCATTTCCCAGTAAGGTTTCTAAGTAATTCATATTTTCAGGCAAGTTTAAAAAACACTGATTTAAATGATACCATCTAACCAGGTCTATATTTTCCCCTGAAAATTGGAGAGTTGAAGTAGACAGCAGGGATTTTCAAGCTGTTTCTAGAGCTGATCTGCTTTACATCTCGGCTTTCCACATATACCTTCTTTGCAGATGTGGCCCATGGTTCTGACCTCCATATTTGGCATAGGGCTGTGTTCATATTTAATAAATGTCTATTTTTTTGAGTAAGTGAATTATAGGTAATTCTGTGGATTTAATTATATCATTGCTCTGTAGTTAGAGTTACAAGTATCCATACAAAATGTGTGTGCCTGCAGGTGCATGAGAAGACAACATGGTCTCTGTCTTGGGTGGCTTACAACACTGAGAAGCAAAGACTCACCCAGCAGGAGTGGGTGAACAGTATTTCTGTTACTCTCCTGAGCCGACTCTGGAGTCAGTTTTTTCCGCTCCTGGGCCTTTCCATAATCCAGGAAGACAAAGCTCTGCACTGTGTTTATGAAAACTAAATAAAAGCTAATCACCTTCCAGTGGAACAGTCTCAATCCTGTCATCTCTGAATGTGGTGTGGTGTGTGTCTCTACTTCCTCCTGCAGATGAGCTCTGCATGTTCTCTTCCAGTCTCCAGTCAACTTCACTTGTGAAAAGAACACAGTGAAGCTTGAGCAATGACTGCTTTCTCCTTTTCTGCTTAGTCGCTGGCTATGATTTCATCTCATTGTAGGAGCCCAGCATTGGGCTTTGCCTCATCCCTAGACATTGCTTTCTCTTCTTCCTGTATTCTACACGTTATGGAGGAACCAGCATGTCCCCTATAGGCTTCTTAAGAGAAAATAGCGCAATAGAATAGACAAGTGCTAAATGAAATGGAGAAAGACAGTTTACAGGTTCCAAAATAATCATAATGAGCCACACAAGTAATAAAAGGGCAAGGAAGTACACCTCAAGCTTAGCCTTGAAGATGAGGGGTAGCTTGTGAATTATTAGAGGCATAGAAAATATACTCCAAGAAGGATTTGAAAGACAGTATAATGATGTTGAGAAAGCACAATTCAATAGGAATTTTCTGGAAACTGCTCTAGGCATAGATGAATTAAACCTCTGAAAGTCTATAGAATGTTAGTGAACAATGGTTCCTCAAATCTGACTTTCTCATTTCTTGTTCAGTACATATTGGCCCTGCTTCCCTTCCTATTTTTATGACAAAAGTACTCAAAGAGGCCTTGAAAAGAGCTTTGAAGCCTGACAGTGAAACAAGCACTTGTGAAATAACCACCCAGAGAAGGCAAAATTGGATTTCACAATGAGGTTATTGCATCCCTCTTTCATTACTCATTTCATTGGTCCCACAGCAATAGAGGACATGAGATGGTACACAGTTCATCACCACTCCAGTTGAAAAAGAAGTCAAGGGAGGGAAAAACAGGGTACAGAATCATAGCAGGCTACTCAGCTGAATTCAGGACTTAAAACAGACAAAAGTGGGACCCAGATTTGCCACATTCATTTACATTTGGGCCCTGACCAAGCACCAATCCCTGCCCAGTGCAGCAGTAATTCTGATTCTCCTTATACTCCTAAGACAGGTGGTTTCAAATCAGCCCGGGAGGGCAAGAAAGCAGCCTTGGTACTTTTCACAAGCTTCCCTGTCCTTTTAGATTTAGGCTTCAAACCACCCACAGCACGAGAATAGACCTTACTCTTGGCAGAAAACACATTATTGAGAGAAGTTGTGGTAAAATGTCATGTTCCATACATAGAAACAATTTGATGCCACAATGAAACCCACCATTCCATATAATTAATATGCATCAATTTTTGTTTAAATGATGTTCGTTTTTGAACTGTATGTCCCAGATCTTTGTCTCCATATTCCCTGGTCTCTGCTTTCCTTTTCTGAAGTTCTCCACAGTGTCATTTTTGGATCATAGTCATATCGTAGGAACTGGACTTGGTGGCCATTACCTTGTCTCACTGCATCCTCATCACCATCCAAAGATATTCTTGTTCCCATTTTACCATTGAAGACATTAAATAGAAGAGATCTTAATGGTATTTTCCCATATGCATAAATCAAGAATGAAGTCTGGGGTCATACAAAAATCTAATTTGATGTTCTTTATAACATTGCCTCTGTATTAAAGCATATATGGTATGTTAAATATTTTCCCATTCTAATATAAAGGATGAGGTTGTCTGAAGACATTGATGTTTGCTTTCCTACCCAAAGTTCTTGAATCAAATTCTGTTATGTCTAAGTGACCTGGTCCAATCATGACTATTCAAGCTCAATTATCTAAATGTATAGAGCTACTAGGCATTACCCAGGGGTTGACTGAGGCTCCTTGCTGGTCTTCATCTGAACTCATATGCAGTATTTGAGGATTCTCAAATGCTCCTTTAAGCTCTGGATAGCAGCAAGGCAGGATTAGGAGCATGTCCAGGTCACTGGTAGCTTTGTGGAGGAAGTTGGATAAGAGAATGGAACAGTCGTAGAAAGCAAATGGAGGCACTAATTGATGAGAAGTGGCCAAGGCAGAGGTGAAAATTAGCATGTCTTATTCAAGGGACAATCACTGCTGATTTGCTAGCTCTGAAGAGAATACCAGTACTGTTTCACACATTTAACAAAATGTTTTTGGAAAGAGCATCAGTGAACCAGTTTGGATGAGGATCAAATGAAATGATTGAAGTAGAGCAAATCTGGGACATCAAAATTTTAGAATTTTAGATCTGGTGTCATTTGGCCCAAATGACATTTTCCAGCAGAGGAAGCTGAAGTGTCATAAGTGAAATGAGTTAGTGGGTGTCATTCAGGGTGACAGATCTGGGCTGAATCCCAGGCTCCAGTTCTCAGTCCTCTGCTAGCTTCACTACTCCACCATCCCTTCTCCAAAAGGAATCTGAACAGCATTGATAGTGTCATTGGTCTGGGACCCACAAAGATGACAGTGACAAGGACCATCTCTGATGTAAAGATATAGATGATGCTGTTGAGGGCTCTTAGATTAGGGTAGATCAGCTTCACCAAATCATTTCTCAGCCTGCAAGGACATTAGAGACATTTAGTACATGTAGAGGAGGGAACTTGAAAGCACAGGTAGTGTCTGCTATCCTGTTCATGGAGCATGAGCTACTATCCAGACACCACAGTTTCCCTGCTCTCTTCCCGGGTGCTGACAGAATGCTTCTCATCAGAGCTCTTCAGGAAGTTGGCTTCAATCCATTGGATTTGGCATGCAAGATAAAACCCATTTGCCATTTCTTCTGTGCTTCCTGGTGCTGAAATTGGTTATATCTTCCTGGTTTTCTTTAGATCAGTTCTTAATATTGTGTGGCACCATCTCTGATCCCTGCAAAATGCTACAAGGGAAATATTTGTGAATGGTAAAATGGGATACAAGCATGGGTCCATAAGACCTCACATAATCAAAAGCCCAGAAAGGTGAAAGCTCATCACATAACTGCAATATAAGATGCCAAAGCATCTGCCTCACTTTTGCAACAAAGATTGAAAACTACTTAGTACCATAGTTGTCCTCAGTGAGCCTTTGTAATATGTGAGCTCACTCTTCCCTTTTTTGATACAGAGATTTTCTCATGGACCATTTAGACTTTTGCACCATGGAAAGCTGTGTGGATTCTGCTACTGTCTAGTTGCCCACATTTATCTTTCTTCTGTGTTTTTTTTTCTGATCTTTCTTTCTTTTTTATGAAAATAAAAATGAGTAAAGGAATTATAAAATTTGCAAAAGCTCAAATCTAAACTCAAATCTATCACAGCACCTAGTTAATAGTTTGAGTTTAGCATTTCATGAATGTTTAAGTGAGTCCATGGTTAAGTGGATAGAGATTTTAGAAAGACCTGTTTCAGGACAGTATGATTGGTTGACCCCCTCCTTGCCCTATACTCTTTCCCATGTGTGTGACTGAAGATAAACTTAAGGAGGATAATTGAGGTGAAATTTTCCCCTTTTGTAGCCCAGCTTCCTGTTTCTTTAGGGTCCTAATCTAAAAGGTCCTACTCCTACCCCTCAACCTCACCTGTTTTCCCAATCCTCTGGTTCCTTCTTCAGTTCTTTTCTCTCCTTCCTACTTTCTGCAGTCCTCCTCATCCTTCTTTTTCTTTCCTTCTTCTTCAAATCTTGTGGTCAAACCACCTCAAGGTCTGCTCTACCTTCTCTGTATTTCTCTCAGTGCTTGATTATATTAGGACATAAATTCTCCTATTGATAGATGCTTTCTTTGATATTCCAACAGCCAAATCTAAATATAAAGGGAAAGACATAAAGAATGGACGGAGGGAAGCAGCCAGCGGAGCTTAAGAAAACAGTGGGGCCAGGAGGGCAGACAGCAGCAGCAGCAGCAGCTTTACTCCGCTTTCTTCAGCTCTTTCCTTTAAACGTGGGCTGTTGGTATGATTCTTCGGTGTTTTACATGGCCTATTATGATTAAAGCCAGGAAACATGTTTGGAGACTGTAATGAGGACTAGATTGCATTCTTTAGGCTGATCTTGCAAGCTAAACAGGTAAACAGATGTTTACATTGTAATTAGGGAGCTTTCAACAGGGATATTTAGACCCCAACTTTATAGCCTGTCTTTTACTATCAATGTTACTCCTTTAGATCAAAAAAGCTAGTTTTTGGTCTTCACAGAAAGCTACAAATAATAGATTTAAATCTTAGTATGTATGTGTTTGTTAGTAGCTGAATACCTTAGCTCACTATCAACAAAGAGAGGGGAGTAGCTATGCTTTTAGTAGCATGTGAGTCATCATAAAGAATAGATACATAAGCTGATATCAAAGTGACTAATACTGTAGACTGTCACTAATTTCAAAACAATTGTGTTTGTCCTCCAACCAGCCAGCAGGACAGACAGGGAAACCTGTGAAGCCAGTTGTGCCCTGAAAAGCTGGGGCATAGCCAAGCTTGTGGACATGAATAATTTTTGGAAGAGATTCAACAAAGGATGTTTAAATCTTGAATCTCTCTCCCACCCACTTCCTCCAGCCCCTAAGGAACAAGAATAGATAATAAAGCCAAGATCTATGGCTGTAAATTAGCAATTGTGATGGTTATCTTGCTGGGATGATTTTAAAAGGAGATTGCACTTGAGGGAGACAGAGTCAGGACAGTATTGCTAAATTGTCATTTTGACCATTTACTGAAATAAAACTCCCTGGAACTTTGGGCTATCAATTAGTGGATGCTCTGCAGGGATCATTAGCCTAAGAGAGGGGCATTTTTACTGGTTGTAGATGGGACAGCTATTCTTGGCTTAGTATGATCTCTGTGGGAGAATTCTTCTTGGTTACAAATCTCTAAAGTCATTGGTTTCCTAAAATATATCAATTATAGTCAGTGATATGTTTTGCAAACTTTTAGAATCAGACGATTGGCATGGCTGTCTCTGCTCAGTGGTTTTTGATAAAATATAATGATGAAAATAGCTAAATTCTTCTCAGAGGCAGTGATAATGAAGATAAGTTTTCCAGGGAAGGAAGAAATTTAGAAAGCTACTGAATAAATAAGTAGACCTCCAGGTGTCAGCCACCGGCAAACATCATGACTGGATTTGAAATGTGTTTGACAATACACATGGCAGAGCCAGGCAGGCTGTGAAAACATGCCTGGTACTCTAATGAGGAAAGTGATTTAATCGCCATTACTCCAAATGTGTGGCTGCTTATTTGAGTGACCAATGTTAGAGAATTTCCATCTTGCTACAGTGAAAGGCGCTCAGTGCTGGGAGTTGGGAAGGCCCAGAGCTGCAAGAGGATTGTTGCAGCTAGTCTCTGTGAGCTCAATCTAGTCCCTGTCTTCTGGACCCCAGCTTCCCAAAGAACAAAATCAGAGTAACAATATCTCCTCTGCCTCACAGGGATACTTTGAAAGCAGCAAAAATGAAGAGATGGAGAAATAATGGGCCAAATTTAAAGTTCTATGCATGGTTTATGTAGCTTCTAGCAAATGCTGAACACCAAAGATATTACATAAAATGGTGCCAACACAACCCACAAAGATCAGAAGTCCAAGTAATAGGAAAAGTAGTAGCCCAGACATGGCTCCCTACTGGGGATTCTATGATTATAAGATGAAGAATTGCTCTCAAAGAACTCATTCTTGATGTGGAACTGTGCTCTAAATAAATTTTAAAAAATTATGGCAAAGGTTAGTGTGGTAGTGCCTAGAGCACTAAGATAAACTGGAGTTAAGTCTTGAAGGATGAGAGGAGCAGGAACATGGTCAAAGAGAAGAGAAACTTGAGATAGATAGACCATTTGCCAAATAACAGTGGTGCCAGAGAGCACCATGGCCCTTTCACTTCCTCAGACTTTTTTTTTTTTTTGGTTCAATGGTCTAGTTAAGCTCTGCTGTTTTAAGATCTGGTTGACTAGAAAGCTTACATTTATTAAAAGTCACTTAAAAACTTTGTTGCATGGAGATCAGATAAAATGTGTAGTTCAAGTAATTATTACCAATAATAAACACCCTAAAGTTTCTGAAGACTTTTCTGTTTTTATAAGTTGGAGCACATTCAAGATTTTTCCCATGATAGAGCAGTCTGTCATGTCGTCCAACTATTTTTATTGAGTGGAAGAAAAAGAGAGTTGTAACTGTTGTTTCTGGAGTTGCAACTGGGAGTGTCTCCCACTCTTGTACTTGAATATCACTTGCCATATGTATATAGGAGAGGAAATGGTTGAGCATCATAGAAGAGATAAAGATCATATGTACATACCATATGCATGCAAAAGTAGAAAAAAAAAGGTTAAATGCAAGAGCGCACCATCAAAATAGGATGGTAGCTACCCTGAAAGGATAAGAGGATGAAGACCCTAGAATGAAGATAGAGGACTTTAAATAAGTGTGGCTCTCCTTCAGTGTCCATCCCTCTGTATACATGGGGGATTGCTTCCAAGACTCCCTGAGAACACCAGAATATTCAGATGCCCAAATCTCTTATAAAAAAAAGAGGCAGTATTTGCATATATCTTATGCATATGCAAAAGTATAGTATTTGCATATAACCTATGTATATCCTCCTGTATACTTTAAATTGTCTCTAGATTACTTATAATGCCTAATACAATGTAAATGTTATGTAAGTAGTTGTTATACTGTATTGTTTAGGGGGAAATGACAAGAAAAAAGCTTTACATTGTCATTAGAGACATTTTTTCCCCAAATTTTTTCAATTGGTGGTTGGTGCAGAATCCATGGATATAGAATGTCCATTGTATATTAATAAACAGCAAGTCTGATATGGAATCCATGTTTGTTATGGGCTTTTTTTTTCCTGTTATTCAGAATTTTTAATTTTTTTCCAATGTAAAAATTACTTTTTAGTATGTTGATAGAACAAGAAGAAAAATGAAGCCCAGATGAATAGGGAATAGAAACAAAAACGAGAATCCTAAATTGGGGCCACTCTGAGAAAATGGACTAATTTACTTTGTGATTTAAAAAATAATAATAATGATGAATCTATTCATAAGATAAAATTTCATAGAGATGTACAAAAAAGATGCATGCTAGTAAAAATGTGAAGTTTGGAAAAGGTATTAGTTTATTTTATTGTACTAATGTCAGTTTCCTGGTTTTGATAATTTACTAGGGTCATCAATGATGTTATTTTTGAGAGAAGCTAGATGGAGGATAAGCAGGAACTCACTGTACTATTTTTGAAAGTTCTTATGGGTCTAAAATTATTTTTAACTAAAATGCTTAAAAAGGATAATTATGAAATAAAATGCTGTTTCCAGGATACCTCCATTCTCAGAAGACTTTTGTTATCAGTACATCTTTATAAAGAGCTTTGTGCTATAATAGTTATAAGTCAGGCACAGGTTAGGATCTTTTAGGACAGCCCATAAATCCCGCTGCATGGATTTTATTCACCTACTTCTAATTCTAGGCCTCATAGTGTTTCAGGGCACACATATTGCTCCTCAATTATTCTTAAATATGCTTACATCCCCAACAGCAGGCTTTCCAACAGATACCTTGTGCAACTCATGAAAAAAAGAAATCTTATGCAGTTTAATTTTCTGCTTGGCTGATATATCTGTGATCATGATGTTTAGGGAAGAGAGGCCTCAGCATTTGCTGTTTGCTAGAATAGCTTGGAGGAGAGGAATGGACATATCAGTACTAAAGCTTCCTGTTGGCAGACTACCTGAGAACATGGGGTCATCATCGTCCCTGCACATAGGTGAATAGAGACGTCTTCCCCAATCTGGGCTTTGAGGGGCAGCAGTAGATGCAGATTGACCCCTACCTGTTTCAAGTCTCCTTCCACAGGTCTTCTGTCTGGAATAAAATGGTATCTAGGGAGAAAAAAGTACTAATTTACCAGTCTGTATTTTTTATATACTAACCAAGAGCAAAGACTGGAAGCAATACACTCCCCTCCCAGAATGGGTGATGTTGCCTTCATTCTTTAAATCTATTTCAAGTAACAAGCAATTCTTGGCAACCCAAGATACCAGCAGTTAACTAGAATGGGATGAAAATGAGGGTTAAGATCAAAACCCCTATACATCCAGGTTTCAGTGGGAGAAAAGATTAATTTAGCAGAGTGTTGATAATTATTGAGATTGAATAACAGGCACAGTGAAATCCATTGTACTATTATGCTTTTTATTCTGTTTATACATGATTGACATTATTTATAGAAGAAAAAAGTTAACAAAGGAAAAAGTAAACAGTTCTCTATTCCTCAGTATTGTCAGTAGTTTATTAGTGCTATAATAATTTTCAAAAAATGTAAACTCATGACTCATACAGATAAAATAATGAACACTTGTTATGGGTTCAATTATGTCTCCCTGGCTCCAAAATAGTCCTAACCCCCAGATCCTATGAATGTGACCTGGTTGGGAAGCAGCATCTTTGCGGATTTAATCAAGGGAAGATGAAGTCATAAGATGGGCCATAGTCCAATATAAGAAAAGAGAATTTTGGACAAAGACACACAGAGAGAATGCTTAGTGAAAACACAATACGTCGACCCAGAGAGATAGCAGCCACGTGAATATGGAACCAAGAACTGGAGTTATGCTGTCGTAAGCCAGGTATCACCCAGGACTACCAGCACTGCAAAAGGCAAGGAGAGTTCCTCTCCTAGAGAATTCTCAAAGAGCAACAGCACCTTGGTTCTGACTCCAGACCTGTGGGAGAATAAATTTCTGTTGTTTAAAGCCAATCATTATGGTACTTTGCTACAGCAGCCCTTGCAAATCAATACACATGTCAAAGGTTTTATTTAACTCCTCAATGAGAAAACAGTCAAGGTATTATAACCAATTCAAAGGAGAATTTTATACAAAATAGCTGGGCGTGGTGGCACATGCCTGTAATCCCAGAGGCTCAGGAGGCTGAAGCAGGAGGATCACGAGTTCAAAGCCAGCTTCAGTAAAACCAAGGCGCTAAGCAACTCAGTGAAACAAAATAGGGCTGGAGATGTGGCTTAGTGGTCCGGTGCCCCCAAGTTCAATCCCCAGTGCCACAAAAACAAAACAAAAAACAACAACAGAAAACAAATTAACATGGAGCAAAGGAATGTTGAAATGTATGTGCAAATGGAAACAAAACTAGATCTTCCATAGTAGGACTGGGAAGTCAGTTTAACCTCTCTAATGGACAGAAAATAGTTTGTGGGTATATAGACAAAAATTATTTGCATTTTCCTTAATTCATGTGTAATTTATAGAGTTGGAAAGTAGCTCCTTTTACATAAGAATTAGATAACCTTGAGGGATTGAGGAATGTGTTCTACACCAAGGTTATTTTCCACAAACCAAGTCTACCTATAAGACCAAGCAAAAAATTGTAATACCTTGCATATGAATGATCATTAAAAAGAAAGAAAAAGGCTGGGCATGGTAGTACATGTCTTTGATCCCAGTAACTTGGCAGTCTGAGGCAGGAGGATCAGAAGGAGACAAGAGAATCATAAGTTTGAGGACAGCCTAGGAAATTTAGTGAGACTCTATCTCCAAATAAGAAATAAAATGAGCTAGGATGTAATTCAGTGGTAGAATGCCCCTAGGTTTAACACCAGTACCTGAAAAATAAGAAGAAGGAAAAGGTGAAGGAGAAGGTGAAGAAGAAGGAGAAAGAGGAGAGGAAAAGAATAGAGAATTAGGCTTAAAGGAATAGAAAATAAGACACCCTATACTTACCAAGTGTGTGATATTTGACAAAGCCAACCCAATCCAATCTGGCTCCCTCTTTCCTTGTTGGTAAGATGGGAGTAATACTGATATACTGCCTATTAGGTCACAGTGAAGGATTAATGAGATAGTGCATGCAAAGTACTTGACAATGATGGTCTCAAAGTGTTCAATAAATAATTGTGATTATTGCTATTATTACCTTAAAGAACGCTGGGAGAACCAACTGAATCAATAGAAGCTTTGTACATTATTGAGTATTAGGTAACTACAGCTTAACTTCACAATTATTTTACTAACTCTAATTTGGAACTTGTTTGAAGATGAGAACAAGGTGGAGAGTTTTCAGGCTAGAGCAGGATCTTGACTATGAAAGGCAGGAGGCCTAGGAGGGAAGAGAACAAATGCAAGTGAAAACAGGGCCTTGGAGGGAGGAGCAGGGACAAGAGACAGAAGCAAGGCTGATTGATGGTGGCTGAACAACTCTGCTAAATGCTGACCCTCCTCCAAACTCTTGCCTGGTGTACTGACTGCCATGATAGATGTGAAAACCACTAATGACCCAGCTTTTAAACCTCTCTAAGGGTTTGAGTCCCTTAATCAACTCCAACTCCAATCCGCCCTGAGACCTCACTTCTGAGGGCAGGCAGAAGAGCAAGGGGGTTATTATTCAGATGCACAGGACAAATGGAATAAAGGCACACTTGTGACTGGTTCCTGTGCCAGCCCATTTAGGAGGCCAGCCTGCTGTCTACATTATCTCATTCAAAAGAGCACTTCTGCCAGAAAGGCAACCACCAAGGCTTTGACTCTCTGGTTGTGCTTCAAATCTGTGTTTGTGTGTTTGTTCTGGACCTGAAATTATTCCTCAGATTTCCTCCCTGAAGGAGTTTACAGACATTATACAAAGAAATTAATTAAGTAGATTTTCCATTTGCACAGTTTTAATGAATAAATGATGTTCCTATTTGTTTATCTGCTTTCTAATTATAACACAATTCAAAACATCTTGGTTTCGTGCATTTCGACAATGTTATTGTTATGGTGGTGTTACTGCTGTTCTCACAGTGCAGGTAATATTATTTTTTTAGATAGATGCCAGGTGCAGTATTCCATATTTATTAAAGTGTGATCTGCATATTTTTCTCTTTTCATGTATTGCTTATCTGTACAAGTGCAGAAAGTTAAATATAATTCTCTGCTTTAAAGAGCCTGGGAGGGCTTCACAGACAGCTTTAAGAATTTGTAGTCTGCTTTTGGGATCAGCTGGGTGATGCAGTTCATAGCCTACACGAAGAGGTCAGGACCAGGAACTCAACCAGCAGGACCAAACCTCACTACATGTCACCAGGGGACCATGAACTCCAGCAAGAAAGCTGACAAATGGAGATTTGGACAGGAGACAGATGTCAGAGGCTCAAATGTCAACAGGTCAGAAACAGGCAGAGCTGCACAGGAGCAAAGGAAGGAGGACTGTGCAGAAGAGATAATGTCTCTTGTTTCTCTGCCTGAAAATTCTTCAAGTCAACAGCCCAAAAATGTCAAAGGTCTTTGTTGTAGCCAGAGTTCAGAGCTCTGCAGAGGAATCCTGCTGTAACAGAGATGTGGGCAGAGGAGCCAGATGCATGTGGTAGCATCGCTGTGCACTTTCGCCCTTGGCCAAGGGTGATTTCTCTGTAAATTCATCCTGACCTCAGATTCTCAGATCTGAGAACCATCCAGTTTAATGACTGATTGTTGGCCTCCTTTGATGTGTCACTAATGGGACCAGGTGCTGGGGAGACACTCTTGTACACCAGGGATTTACAGTCTAGACTTCGGAAACTTCATTGGATGCTGTGGATATTAATCACGAAATCTCAAAAACATACTCCTTTTCTTTTGTGCATTCCTCATAACTCCAGGGGTAGGAGGGTGGTGGTATAGAAGATCTCACTGTCCACTTGCATTTTTAGGCAATGCAACTCAGGCTAATAGGCAGTGTGGTGCTAAGGAAGGAGAGTTTTGAGGGAGACAAATCCAGAATAGGAATTCAAAATTTTCCTCTTTTTGTTGAGGGATATTGGGCAGGTGACTTCACCTCCCTGGATTCTGTATCCTACTGAATGAAATGGAGAGATATTTCTTGGTTATTCTTATGCTCGTTGCGACATTTATATGAGATAACAGTTATAAAGTTCCTGGGCAGTGTGTGGAGCTTAATAAGTGGTAGTTCTTAGAACCTAGACTTATGAAGGAGGCAAGAGCATTGTTTAGGATTGGGAGAACTTTGTCAAAACCTGGCTTTATGACTTAGCCCTGGTCTTCAGCATCTCATTTGTAGAATTAGAGGTTAGATTTAAGGACTTCAAGGGCTTGTGTCAGTCCAGTTGGGCTGTGTAACAAAATACCCGAGACCGAGTAATTTATAAAGAACAGAGGTGTATTTCTCAGAGTGCAAGAAGCTAGGAAGTCCTAGATCAAGGCACCAAACAGTTCAGGTTTCTGGTCAGAGCTATTCTCTGCTTCCAAAATGTTGCCTTGTGCTGCATTCTCTGGAGGGGAGGAATGCTATACCCTCACATGACTGAAGGGACAGAACACCAAGAAGGGACAAACTCCCATTTTTCAAGCCATTTTATAAAGACACCTCATCCCATTCGTAAGGGTGGAGCCCTCATGATCAATCATCTGCTGAAAGCCACACCTCTTAGTACTGTTTTATGGAGGATTAAGTTTCAACATGAATTTTAGAGGGGGGAAAAGAACATTCAAACCATAGATGACCCCTCTCACAGGAAGATTCTGTGAACCATTAATTGCATATGTCATCTGTTGCCAAAGCTAATTTCGTTGGCTTTCTCTTGTGAATAGTCAATGCTCCTTCTTTGAAATCGCCCTTCTTGCCATTCCCCAAACCAAAGCCCTTGTAAAGTTTTCCCCAGTGCCCTAGTTATCTTTTATCCTCACAACTAAATCTCCTTTGTGTTGGCTTCTGATCCTGTGTTTTTCTTCTCAGGGAGTTTGCTACTGTGAACATTTCATCCTTTTTATTTTTCTGTTCCTTTCTTTGATAACTTATTTTTGTCTGTACTTCTTGGGCATTTGCAAAAGTAGGGCCAATGTTTTCTATACTCTTCCTAGTTCATTCCCCCTCACTCCATAGATTAAATTTTACATTGGTTGCATACCATGTTTATTAATGAAGTTGTTATTTAAGTGGCAATAAAGTCTGGAATAATCATCTTCTGCTCAATCCCTTCACTGGACATCAAACAGACAAGCACACATTTATTTATTTAAAATGGTTAACAAACCATTTCTCTTGCATAGGGATAGCTTTCCCATTGCTTCCCTCCATTGTACCAGGTCTACTTTCTCTTTACTTGAGCAAGTTTTCTTTTGTGGAAGGCCACCAATGATGAACGCCAAGCACAAAAAATATGGAGTGCCTGTGGTAGCCAGGAATGGTGCCAGCTGCTGGAGTTTCAGGAAAATAAACAATAACCCTTGTCCTTGAGAAGTTTATAGTCTACTCAGACAGACCAAGAGGCAAGCAGGGAGATATATGTAATCTGATCTTATCACTCTGAATACAAGTATTTAGCAAATTCTACTCCAGTCCAAGTGTGTAAGGGAGAGCCTCTTTCACTCTATGCTGAGTCTAATTGAGAGATAGGAGTTTGGGGTTGCTGGAAAGGAAGTTATAGGTGATTGAATTTTGACTTAGTATAAAGATGTACTTTAAAACTGTCAGAGTTCCTCAAAAAGAGACAAGGCTGTTTTAGGAAGTGATGAATTCCCTGTCAAACGAAGTAGTAAAATATCTGATGAGAATACTTTTGGGAGGTTTTATGAACTGAAAAAAAAAAGTGAAAATTTGCAAAGTGATCTTTAAAATCTCCTCTAAGGGGTTGGAGTATGAGTCAGTGTAGGGTATCTGCTTCACATATGTAAGCCCTGGGTTTGATCCCCAGGACTACAAAATAATAATAATAATAATAATAATAATAATAATAATAATGTCTCCTCTTATTCCTAAGAGATTGAGACTCCTTGGACTACCACACAATTGGATATTGAGGTCTCATTAACCAATGTGATGTTCATTAAGCAGAGAGCAGTGAGGCAGAGCTTGTGTCAATGAGATAGTTGTTAGAAGCCAAGACTCTGAGACTCTGAGATAGAGCCACACACATAGGAATCCATGGGATGGACTTGGAATAGCTAGGTGTTCTGCCTGGCCTTTTCTAAATTCTCTAAATTCTCTAG
This sequence comes from Xerus rutilus, assembly GCA_028644305.1. Classification (NCBI taxonomy): domain Eukaryota; kingdom Metazoa; phylum Chordata; class Mammalia; order Rodentia; family Sciuridae; genus Xerus; species Xerus rutilus. The sequence continues at coordinate 19,480,921 of CM053411.1, read as the reverse complement.
CCATTCAGATAACTAAGGCGTTTTTATTAGAAGTTCTGTTTATTTTCTGACACTTGAACTAGAATATTGCAAAACAAAATCTTGTGAATACAGTGCCCTTGGATCCAATGTTTTGTAGACTTTTTCTGGAAAATACATGTTCCACCCCAGCATGGCTTGGTAGAGAAGAGGAACTAGTTGTTGGAGCTACAAACAACACTGGTGGAATTTGAGCAGGTTCAAACCCAATTTCATGTCAGCCTCACAGAGTCTTGAGGATTAGGTGTGGGGAATACAGAAAATTTCACATAGGATTCCACCTAGCATCCTGGTAGTGTGACAGACCTTTGGTCCTTTGAACACTATTAAAATGCATGTACCTTCACACAAGTATAAACAGAATAGTCTTAGAAAAACCTGAATATGATATTGCTTTTTTGCTTAAAATTCTAGAGTTTTCCACAGTCTCTTCCAATGTGAACATTAGACTTCTTAGCATGGATGATAAGACAGTTAATGATTAGCTGCATAGACTTTGAGCTCTGTTGTTTGAGAATGAAGACTGATTTGGGACCAGTTACATAGCCTCTCTGTGCCTCAGTTTCTTTATCTGCTAAATGGAGATAAATATAGTGGCTCTGTCCTCATCAAATTGTTATGAGGATTTCATATACATCAAGCATGTCGACTGGTGTCTGGCATGCAAATATTATTGGTACTGAATTTGTCCCCTCTACTCACTGTGAAATTCTTAGGAAGAGGGATCATGTGCTTCATGTGGGCATCCTCTCAAGTATACATCCCAGGGAAGACCTATCACATTCATTACACAAGAGTTAAGAGTTCAAGCTTTGGAGTTGGACTGCTTGTGTTTATATTCTGATTCCACCATGGGAACATGTGCACAGTATTAACCTTCCCAATCCTTGACTCTTTCATCTGTAAAATGAGAGTGAGATAATATATGTATATATAAAAGAGTTCACTGACCACAGAACCTGGCACTGAAATTGTTAGCTAATATTATTTGAGATAAGTATATACTAGTATAATAAATATTTGAAATTCTGGTACCAAATCCAGGATGAATCTGTCTACTTTGTGCCTCTATCCTTCCTTTGATGCCATGGTGGCCAATCAGTTCTGTGAACCTCAATTTCCATGCTGCATATCTGGGGATAATTCAACCAAATGCTTATTTCCCAGGAGGACCAAGAAGATGGATGTTTGTGTTTATAAAGTTGCTCTGAGCAACCTGAGGAAAATTGCAAGTGAAAAGTATTGCTCTCATCATGATTATTAATTGATCTCCTAACCACTCATCAGTTGGAATATGACTGATCCACAGGCTCTGGAGGAAGATTTATCTCTTGCCTTCCCATACCTGTGGATGTGACTTCCATTAAATGCAATTATCTCCCAGTGAATGCACACATCTCAAGTCCACTGCCTCTTACTGAAATCATTAAACCTCTTTACAGCAAGGAGCCATCAAAGCCATCTGATGAAAAATAGCCATAGATTAATATTGGATTTAATTATATAATCTCTGCTCTGGGAGTTCCAAGGATGTTGTTCTGTTATCTCTGTGTTTCTGTTTTTCTTGGACCCTGCCCTCACCTGTTACTATTTTACAAGATATAATACAAGAATCTGGGTTTTTCTATACTTCTTAGGACTGCTGCATAGGCAGGAGCCTGCCTCTGTTAAGAATGGACATATTTGAGAAGAAATTAGGGATGGTGCTTTCCTTTCTGGAAATCTCCACCAAGAGACAGAGCTCTCCAAATTGTACATCCTTTTCTCTCAGTGGCCACAGCTTAACAGATCACTGGATTCCTTTGAAGCGATCCTCACAGCTCTCTTCCAGTAGCCAGAAACAAACTTAGCAAGGAGAAGATGAGGTTTAAGGTCAGTAAGGTTCAAAATAAGGTGAAAGACTAAGTAAGACAGACCAGACAGTGGGGAAATCTTAGGGCCCTGTATGAGAGAAAGAGAAGCATTAAAGGGAGGAAGGAAGCCCTTCATAGGTAAATGTGCCCCTCTCAAGCTATGTACCTGGCCAGCCTTAGCACATTTGGCTGGAAGAAAAGTACAAAGAGGTGACCATGGGTAGCAACAGTATAAATATTTCTATGAGCTGTGTTGTACCAGCAAGAGAATATTTAAGGATGCCTTGGAAGCCCTATGAATCAGTAGCAAATGGAATGATTAGCAGATAAGAAAGTAGAAAATGGAGGGTAAAGGAAAAAGAAAAAGATATAAATGAAGAGGGTCATTTGGAGCCAAGAGATGGAGCCCTTGGCTCTCTAATTGCAAGTCCTTGGAATCTCCCATGTGCATATGAGATATTTTCCTGCATTTCTACAGTGCACTGAGGCCAGACAAGCAAAGTGCCATCGCATAGCTCCTCAGGTTCCTGCTAAGATTAACCATAGTTAACAAAGCCCCATTTTCCAGTGGCCCACACCTTTGAGTCTGTGTGCTTCCACTGAATGGCTGGATGGGAAAGCTCCCTGTACACTTTGACTTAAATTGTGGGTGTCTGTCTTCTATGAACGTCCTCCAGAGCTTTACTCCTGTATTTAGTCACAAGCAAAATGAACAGTAGCTAAGGGCAGCAGAAGAATTTCCTCTTAAGTGATTTCGAGTAGATGACAGATTTCATGATATCATATAAAATGATGTGTTCTTGTATTACTCTTTCAAAAAGAAGCAGACAATGGAAAAAATAAGTTAGAATCATCAAAGTGGAAGCAGTCCTCAATGTAATTGGAAGCTGCGTGGGAGAATGCAGGGGAAGGAGGTCATATAACTACAGTGAGAAGTTCTATTTTGCCAAATACTTGAGTAGAAAAATCCATTTCAAAGACCCAGGAACTTCCTTGTCAAAACATTGCTTTCCATTTTCCTTGATGGAGAGAACTGAGATTTTAAAGTCTATTGGCAGGGAAGTTAGGGCAGTCACATCTCTAGCTTAGTTTAGTTGTCATTAGCCATCAAATTAAGTACATAGAGCTAGGGATTTTGCCCACAACTGAAAGATGTGGCAGCTGAGGTCAAAGGTTGTTTTTGCATTTGATGATGTGGCTTAAGGTTCTGTTGTTTTTGTATCATGTAAAAAATTTTTTTGGCCCTAACTCAAGTGTATCATATTTGTACAAATATTAGAAATCTTGATGTATGTCGGCAAAATGTGGTAGGTGATAATTTGATCCCAGCAGATTAGGACTGTATCCAAAAAGCAAATGATGCAAATTTGAGAAGTTGGCAACATGCACGGGTAAGAGGTAACAGGTGTCTCACTGGGTTCCCTGGGGAGGGACCAAGGGGTCTCATTGACTCACTCAATTAGGGTACAACCTCCTCCTGTATGATTCTGGGAAGGACCCATATGTAAGTCTGTGAAAATTTAAAAAGATTAGTCACAATCTGAACCTGTACCACAAAATGAATTCTGTGTATGTTACTAATAATTAACTTAAACACAAGAATGCAGCAACTTACCAATAATGCCGTTTCATAATAGTGTAATTCTGAATTTTTTCATCAATGACTCCTTCCTAGGTCCTTACAAAACAGTATTGTCCATCTTATCCTGTCCCAGGCCTAACCAGTTTCTTACTCTTAATCTGTCTTGACCCATTTTATTTGACTTTCATTTTCATTTCTTAGTTTCTCCAGGTCATTGTGTTTTGTCTATTTGCAGTTGATCAATAACCCTGAGATATTTTGCCTTAACCACATTGTTTCATTATCTGGTTATTATCACTTTTTATTTATTTCTCTTTTATTCTTTCACTTATCTTGAAAATATTTATAGTATGTCAAGGTTTTCTTCCCTCTGCATTATTGACATGGTAGGCAGAATAATTCTTCATTGCAGGAGATTGTCCTGTGCAGTTCTGGATACATAGCAGCATCACTTATCTTACCCACTAGATGCCAGTAGTGCCACTCACTCCAGCTATGACAACCAAAAATGTTGCTAGACATTGTAAAATATCGCTTGAATGGAGGGAGCTGAAAATCACCCTGGATGAACACTACTGTTCTATGTCAGTCACTTTTCTATAAATTGTAGATGTAAGAATGAAGAAAATTTTGAAATTTTATAAATACATGCAATATAAAATGTTCACATAAGAAACTCTTTAGGGCTAGGGATATTGCTCAGTTGGTAAAATGCTTGCCTCACATGCATGAGGCCCTGAGTTTGATCCTCAGCACCACACATACCCACAAATCTCATTAGTTACTAACCTGCATATCCTATTTGAGATGAATGATCTATGTAAAATCTACTCTAGGATTGAGGGAGGAGGAAGAATGGGTAAAAGGAAGAATACTGGAATGAATCTGATCAAATTTCCCTATGTACATATATGAATATAACACAGTGAATGTCACCATTATGAATATCCATAATGCACTAATTAAAAAAACTAAAAATAAATAGAAGAAAGATAGGCAGAGGAAAGGAAACAGGAGAGGGAGGAGGGAAGGGGAAGGGGAAGTACTAGGAAGTTTATTGGAGAAAATTATATGTCATACATGCATAATTCTGTCAAAATGAACTCCAGTATTATGTGTATCTATAATGAACAGTAATAAACACAGAAAAGTCTAAATGAAGACCATGCATTAGATTTTTAAAAATCTTGAATTGTGTTCAACCTCTGAACTTCAATGAAAATTTTAGCTGAACTTGTCATGTTAACAATAAATTTGTTAAGATGTTAAAAAATCAGCTCTGTGCTAGAAGGATATTTATAGAACCACAAAGCTCTAGGGAGGCACAAAAGGCATTTTCTGGGTTGAGCTCTCCCTACAAGGTGCTTCCCATCTACACTCAAAGCACTTTTTCCTCATTCATCCATTTATCCAATAAATATTTTATTGAGAATCACTGGTTATCAGTCATGTTACTCTGGCTGTTTCCTCTTCTCAGTTGGGTTAGCTTTTTCCTAATCTCCATCAAAAGCCACTAGCCACTGTTGGAAAGTTTTTAAAGCTTTCCTTTGCAATGCTGTGCTGCCTCCCCATAGCATTTCCATTTAATTGCCATGTGCCTACTCCATATGGAACACACAGGAGGTCTAGAAATTCATGATTCAATTTACAAGAATTTCATTAGTGTCTACTCTGTGAGGTAGACAAAGGAGCACAGTGAGATGTGTCCTTCACTTGACCATGAGCTCTTTTGGAAGTTGGTATATCTTATTTCAGAAGCACTGAGAGCATTTTCCTAGTAGATCAAGATTTACATGAGGGCACTCTTCATGGTGGTTGCCACAGGATTTGTAGTATTCATTGTTGGAGAACTAACATGTAAATGACCTTACAGAAGGAATTTCCTTTTCCCCAAACAACTCTTCATTTGCAGCTCACACATTTTTAATTCTGGCTTAGTTGCTGTGGTATATTAAAGATGTCTGCAGGTTTGTTTTCTTTATCACTTCTCATAGTGATAGGTGGAGTATCCTCTTAAATCTCTCATATTTGAACAATAGAATGTAGCAGAAGCAGGTTATATAACTCCCAAGACCAGACCTTAAGAGATCTGCAGAATACTTCTCACAATCCAGCTGCCATCCTGTGAAAACCTTTAGCCATGCAGAAAGCTGAGTTTCTCTGATTGACAACCCTAGCTGGATCTTCAAACAACAGTGAACCTTAACTAGCAGCTTGTGAAAGAGACAACTGTGGATCTTCCAGTTGACCTGGAACCCCAGACAACATCACATGGAACACAGATAAGCTGCCTCTGCTAAGCTCTGCTCAAACTGCAGAACTGTAAGAAAATAAATGGGGAGTTTTGTTTTAAGCCATGTGTTTACAGGATGGGTTTTTACTAATCTATGGATTCAGTAGATAACCAAGATATTTACTCCTGAAAATTTCTTTCCTCTAAACTCTCCAGCTTTTGTTGATTATAGAATCAAAACCCTATTAGCTGGGCGCGGTGGTGCAAGCCTGTAATCCCAGCATTTAGGGAGGCCGAGACAGGAGAATTGCGAGTTCAAAGCCAGCCTCACAATGGCGAGGCGCTAAGCAACTCAGTGAGACCTTGTCTCTACATAAACAAAAAATAGGGCTGGGGATGTGGCTCAGTGGTCAAGTACCCCTGAGTTCAATCTCCAGTGCAAAAAAAAAACCCTATTGACCCAGCTGACTGGCACAGGCATGAGGTTTAGATTCAGTTCATCTGAATTTCCCTCTATCCTTGATGAATTGTCTTGTGTTTGGGAGAGAAATGAATCAGCTCTCAATACTGAGTAGCTTACTCTTGCTCTCACTTGAGTTTGGATTTGGACTACAAAACCCTCATGTCAATTCGCTAACCAAAAAGACTAACTTTTACAGTTATAGAATCAATTTCTAATATTTTTTAAAGAGAGAAGACCCTTGTCTTTAGTCATAGAGATGCTACCAGAGTAGGGTAAATTCTCAGGGTATAAAATGGTGAATGAATGCAAGAAGCTTCTGCTGGGAACTGTGGTCCTAGCAAAAGTGTATCAAGATCAGGGAAGCCAGGCGCTGTTGTGCATGCCTGTAATCCCAGCAATTTGGGAGCCTGAGACAGGAGAATCGCAAGTTCAAAGCCTGCCTCAGCAACAGCAAGGCGCAAAGCAACTCAGTGAGACCTTGTCTCTACAGAAAACACAAAATAGGACTGGGCATGTGGCTCAGTGGTTGAGTACCCTTGAGATCAATCTCTAGTACTAAAAAAAAAATGATCAAGGAAAACAACTCATCAGCCACAACAAATTCCTGTTGGACTCCCCATAAACTTCCTAACAAAATCCCCCTTGTAAATCATTTTTAGGGGCTCTGAATCCGTAGCTTTCAGCAAAGTCCTGTTGAGATGCCGTGTATGCTTTTCTTATATGAAATATTTAATGGTCAATCTGAGCTCCTTAGCAGGCTAATGCATTTCCTCCCCTGTTTTATTGGCAGTGCTTTGTGTTAATATCATTTATACCATGTGGTGGACTTCTCAGCCTCTACCTCCTTTCACCCACCCACCCAATCCTGTTATGATGTTCATTTGTCACATGCAGTACTGTGGTTCTGTAGAGACACACAATTGATAGACCATCAAATTGCTCCTGACAGAGTAGTTTTAAAAGCTTTTAGAGAGGATGTACAGGGGAAAGTTTTGTCGTCATGGAGTCACTGTGGCTCATCTGTCTGTATTAAATGTCTAACAGTTACACTGAACAAGAATGACATTTTAAATAAGAGTAAGTACTGCTTAACTTTTTAATGTCATTCTTCAGAGCCAAAGACTTCCTTTTTTTGTGCAGGGGGGGGTAATGTACACAGCTCAATTTATAATATAGGCTTTCTTTTCTTTTTCTTCCATTGCTAATGTCTAAGTGTCTCTATTTGCAGTTTAGTTGAAGGAATCTCTTTCTATTGAGATGACTAGAGATTTTTAAGGGCACTGACAGATTTCTCTCTTTACAGGCTTAAAGGTAGCCAGTCTTTTTGGAGACAAAGCTACATATGGGACAGTAGCAACAAAAACTGCTGAGTCAAGGGAAATTGGAAAGAGGGGAGTCAACATGTGAAATGTATAAAATGGATATTAACAAATCAATAGTAAGTGGGCAGGATAATTCCAAAGGACACAAATGCCAAATGATTCCAATCCACATGGAATTTCTAGCCCTTTCAAATACTCAGCTGCCAGATGGCAGCTAGGGATGAATGGACATGATGAAGCACTTGTTCCCACATCAAATGAACAGTCCTAGGATGGACTGCTCATGTGACAGAACAGGGCAGCCACACCATAAGCTAACATGATCCTCTTCTCTCTTGGTGCCTCAGATAGCTCTGCAGTCCTCTGCTGAGTCCTCTCTAACTTGATGCATCATAAGTACTACTGATCAAGCTGGAATTTATCAAATTAAATAATAATAATAGTAATAATAATAACAACAGCAACTTATGGAAACTTCAGCATTCTGATTTGGAGAAAACATTTTTTATCCTATAAATTGCTGTAAGACATGCTTCCTCTAGAGAATGTACAAGTCATCTTGTACAATGTACAAAGATATCTATAGATGGTCATGGACACATAGATCATATATATTCAACAAGGTTCAATTCCAAAGTCATCTTTCCTGTTCTATACAATTATAATTCCTACTTTCTCTTTGTCAGGGTATTTCTATATTCCCAGACCCTGTTGTACTCCATGCATTAGCAGTAAGAATATCCCCTTTGTAGTCACCCTCTGTGTGACATACCTGTGGAACCACAGGCCTGAATGCACTAATTAAGGAAAGGGCCTCTCTAGGCACCAGGATTTCAAGCAGGTAATTCCTTTCCTAGTCATGTTGGTTAGCTTTGCCTAAAGAAGATCTTCAGCTCTGGATTCAGGGAATAATCAATTAGATTGAATAAGCACAATTAAATACACACACACACACACACACACACACACACACACGTGTTCCCTTTTTTACAGTTTTATTAGTCAGTGAACCAAAATGCAAATGATCAGTTGCAATTTCAAGGCACAATCAGGACCTTGTTTAAATACAAACATGTATCCTGAAAGATGAATCATGAACATCAGTACCCCACCTAGCCTGTTCATCATCTTCTGTGCCCCTGCCTGTCCTGTTGCACTTTTGGGTCTTCTGCTGGTCATCCCCAGGCTCCAAAAGCAGCACACTGACTTAGGCTTGGATTAGTATGGTAATTTATAGCTACACTATAGAGAACTTTTTCTGAGACAGCCATATCTGTTGGCAGTTGCCACCACTGGTATTGCTGTGGCATGCCTTGGGCTTCTACGTGGGGCACAGGATGATCAGATAGACTGAGGTCTCTCTCTCTCTCTTTTTTTTTTTTTTTTTTGGTACCAGAGATTGAACTCAGCAGTACTTGACCACAGAGCCACATCCGCAGCCCTATTTTGTGTTTTTTGTGTACAGACAGGGTCTCACTAAATTGCTTAGTGCCTCACTGTTGCTGAGGTTGACTTTGAACTCATGATTCTCCTGTCTCATCCTCCCAAAGTGCTCTCCCTTTTTCTTCCTCTCTCTTTGTCTCTCTTCTCTACTTATCTCCTCTCAAGGCTTTCTTTCTGACCTTTAAGTTCCATCTCGAACTCTGTGTCCTCTCAGGGATTCTGACTTTGGCTCTTTAGCCACAGGGTAACAATCCCATCAGCCCCTCTCTCTTCAACTGGAAGATTTTGCAGATTTCCCAGTTGCTACATGATGGTCTCATACATTCTTACTTGGGAGCTATGGAAAATGAGGCTTCTGGGGCAGATCATTGGGATCAGACTGGAAAGGCCTGTAATGCCACACCAAGGAATCCTCCTGGCTCCTCTAGGCAAATGTAGATCCTCTGTTATTCACATTTTCAATTCCTAGCTACAACTTTGAGAATTTCCTTGTGATTGGGAATTGGGCTTACAATCTCTCAAGGGACCATTTGGGGAGAAAAACTGCAAGGTATGATCATTGCATTTAAATGAACATTGGTGTTGGTTCAGAACACTATACCCTGTAATTGCCTGCTTAAAGCAGAATGCCACACTGGAACAGAAATTTCACCTGTTTTCCCTGTAAAGCTTCTGAGAACAGATATTTACTCTGACACAGTACATTTTTATTCTACTTGGAAAAATATGCCAACCTTTCATTTGCATGCAGATCACGGAACCATTTACTCTTTAATGTTAGGTATGATAGCAGGCAGGTAGTCTGCCTGATGTGCAGAGGGAGCCAGTCTCCCATTACTTTCTCCTCTTACAGGCAAAGCTGAAAGCTCAGCCTGTTTCCCACAGTTAGCTGCCTGGAATGCACAGAGGATCTTCCCGGGGCAGAAGTGAAGGAGTGAGAGAGGGCATTTCTCTGTGTGCCCTCTTTAGTCTCATATTCTCTATCAGGCTTCCTCCATGTCTCATTGCAGAGCAGTTTCCTCCCAGATTCTGTGCCTTCAAGCTGCTCACGAAGCCCATTTGTCTTTCTACTGGGTCTATCTGTATTTTCCTTCCAAACCAACATGTTGCCTCTCTTTCCTTGCAATGGTTATAGTGAGATTCCCCCCACCCAAACTCTGGGTTAGAGTTCACACCAAACCTAGGTACATCTAGAAAATAAATTCAGTTCTCCTGAATGTATGGGTCTGATTTGTTTGAGGTACAGCCTGGTGTGGAGTGTCAACAGCTTTAGACCAGGAGCTCTGCAATTAATGATCCACCCATCACTTCTCTTTGAGGCTTGATTTCTATTGCTATGAAATTATTGTGAAATGCATAGCAAAAAAACATAAAAATAGATTGTTTCTATGGCCATATCACTCTTCAAGACTCTAGGTGCCCCAGAAATTCCTTCCCAGGGAGCACTAATCATTTCCCAACATTTCTTACATATACTATAGAAATACTCATCTTTGGAACACAAAATCTCTTCTACTGTCTTACTTCCTCTTTCTCCTTATCCTTGTCATCTTGGCTAATACACTGTGACCTCTAAACCACCAGCGCCATGGCAAGCACCACCACTCTTGGCTGAGGTTCACCAAAAGTCCCTATGGTTCTCGATGGTCCCAATTTTTGTGTAATGGTAGCAGTACATGACGGTTTGGCCAGGATCACCACTCCTGATGTCTGAGGTACCGTTGCTGCTGCCAGTGCGTCCTCAATTGCCAGCTACACTCCTTTCATTCTCCTGCTATTTCTACAGCATTGCTGCTGGCACTGCAGTGATGCTTCCCTTGCTCCCTCTTTTATTGCTGCACTACCCTGGTCATCAGGCAGATGCCCAGGAGTCTAGGCCAGATGGCAGTCTCCCTTCCTGGGCATTGCAGGCTACCAGTAAAGGGGAGAGGTGTTCAAGGCAGAACAGTATAAAAGGCAATGAGCAGATGGTCAAGAGAATCCAGATATATTGCCTCCTGCCTTTCTGGACTGGTTTTATAAGATCCAAGAAGACTACTCCATCTCTAAGATGCCTTCAAAACTTCATAGTCTGAGTCTTTTTAATACAGACCCAGGACCACTGAGTGAAGGGCACAAGGCAGATGGCATAAGCTTGTGGCAGATCCTAGAGGAAAATCAAGCCGTCCTGAGATTCTGTTCTATGGAAATTCATGTGTGAAGCTGTGAACGCAGACCCCCAATGCATGAGTGGTCCCATGCACATGTGTATGTGCATTTCCAGTATCTAATATTACTACTACAAGTTATTCAGAGCAGGGGCTTGTTCTCATTATAATTACATGAACCCCCAAGCATGTACTCTGATGCCAATCTGTGGGGTTCCATAAATGTTTGATGAAGAAAAATTTTGTAAAGTTTTCCATTCAGAGCACTTTTCATTATTAAAGCTCCAAATCATTAGGAACAAAGTGCTTAATATTCCACAGCAATCTACCCAGTGAGAACATCAAAAGTTACCAAAAAGGGACAAGGGAAATCAAAGAAATGCAAATGAATACAATGTCCCCACCTTGCTTTTATTGTGCTTTAAAAAAAGATACAGAAAAAATTTCCCACTAACACAAATGTAATTTTATGTTCTTCAATACTGATGAGGTGGGAAATTTATATCTATGCAATCCCAGCTCAGATTTTAACTACTTTTTTTTTTTCAAGAGTTCAGGAGTCCTTAAGCATGGTTGTTGGGAATTATGTAAAAATAAACCAAAGTAATTGGATTTACCTTACCTTCCTGCACCTTCCTTTTAAGAAGTCCAGCCCCTCATGTTCTTTCCAAATAGCTTTAGAAGTCCCTAGAGGAACTAAGCTGTGTTTCTAAAACCAGCCATTTTGATGACTATTTGGGTCTCTGACCTTTCCCTCCTGTTCTCTCAGATCATGATGGTGGAATTTCCAGCAAGATCCAGTGATGAATTTAGCAGCCAGGTCACTGGAACTCACTGAAGCATAGCCTCTGACGCTTGTAGCTAGTAAAGACACCACTTCTGTGTTTCAAAAGTGCTGATGTCCAAAGCTGGGGTGCCATTCCCCAGCCTGTCAGTGTCCCCAGGGGCTGAGCGGGTCTCTCTTCTTCCAGGGATCAACTTGTGCTCTTGAACTTTATCCACGATTATCTTCCAGCCTTGTCTGAGTGCCATTTCTTCAGGGCTAACATAAAAGGTGATCAGTGGTTTTAATTAGATTAAGGCAATCCCTCCCAGAATGGTATCCTTCCAGGCAGCATGATGCTCTTACTCAGGAAAATGCACCCAGTGGTCCTTAAAGAGTGGTGGTGGTTGTTCCAGGTGTGGCCTAGTTTGGAAGGAGGGATCTGCCCTTTCTGGAAATAGCAACTGCCTGTTTCTTCTGTGCATCAGACCAGCTTTCTCTCCAATTTCCTCTTCCTCCTCACTGCTTCCTCTTTTCACAACTTCCATTCCTGAGGACTAGATGATAGTCACAATACGTGCCTTGTGAATGAAGCTCCATATCAAGGCTAAAAGGAGCAGACAAAGTTGGGAACATGGAAAGGGCTATAGCTCATTTTTTTTTTTTTTAAAAAAAAAAAAGCAGCAACATCTGCTTCTGGAGGCTACACTGAATCTTTTTGTGGAATCAACCCAGACTTAGAAAGCGGGCATTACAGGAATGAGCAATAATAGTATTACATTGAAATTGCATAGTTCTCCTTGAAATATGAACATGAATGTAGCGTAATATGAGGAACACAAAGTCACATCCTGACTCACCACTTCCTGGCTATGCAACATTGAATAAGTTACTTACCTTCTCTGAGCTCTAGTTTCTCTTCTGCTATGTGGAGAAGATCCTAGTGTTTCTCTCATAGGACAGTTAGAAATTTTTAAATAAGAAAGGCTTAGACTTGTGCCTGGAACAATATTAGTGTTCAGTAACTATTGGTTATGGCTTGGAAATTTGCTATTATAATTATTATTATTTAGTTCCTGCCACCCACAGTTAGTTCTGCAGTTTATTTGGTTTGGTGAGTTTTTGCCCCTAGAGATAATGCATGCCTTTTTTGGCTATTAAGCTCCCCCCCACCCTGTTGGTATTTCAGAAGGATATAAAATGGCATCTCAGAAGGGCCTCTAGCTATTGGAAAGGTGAATCGCCAGTGGTTTTAATTAGAAAAGATATTTTCAGGTGATACTCTGAAGAATGAAATGATGTTTTCTGAAGAGCTACTTAATGAGGAGATATCACTGCATGGTTTTCTACAGTGCCTGGAGCCACATTCCAGGAAGAAGCTAAGTGGGAAATACATTCTGAACGTTGAATATGAGTATGAGGGAAAAGGAGCTTGGAGATGTGTGACATTAAAGTCATATTCTATTAAGCTCCTTTGATCACATAATTTGTTTAGGACTCTCTCTGCTCTACGAGATAGGCCGGATTGTGTTGAGAAACGGACTAATGTCCAATCCCAGTCGTTTAGCACCACAAAGAGTTATTTCTCACTCCTGAATCCTGCTGAGTGGAGCACCAGGTGATAGATCCTGGGGCATCTTCTCCATATATTAGCACAGACCTCCAGGCTAAGAGAGCCTCCACCTGTAAGAGCCATTCTTAAAATTTTAATTTTCTAGATTTTTTCCCATTCTTATAAAACACATAAGACTGGTAAAAAATTTTTTTTATTTTCTGGGTTCTATCTATGGATAATGAGTGTATTATACACTAAAACAGACTAAAAATGGACATCAATTCATTTAAAATAATAGACCCATTACATGTTAATATAAATAGCACTTTGTGGAAAATAACTAGATTTTCCAAAATATATAGTAAGAACAGTGGCTTTAGTTTACATTTCTATAAGTCAATTTAATGCATAGCTTAATAAATGGTAAACTGGACTCTCATATCTTCTGTATTTAATCTACTACAACATGCTGAATTTATCCAAGTTGATAAAGGAAACATAGAATCTCACAGATTTGTAATTAGAGAAGAGATAATCTCCTTGGCCCCTGATGGGGACTTGAGGAATCTCAGATCCTAGACTGCTGATCTAGAACATTCCAGTAACTATGACTGAGAATGAAAGGAATGCAGCGTTATCCTCCTGCTCTTTGATGCCTTATCTCAGAAGGGTGAGTCACTTTCTCCCATTATCCACTACCTAGAGCTCATCATATTATTGAGACTAACTTCAACATGTCTGGGAATCATGGAAAAAATAGAATATTTGATAAAGACCACTATCCTGCCACCAAGTCATCCACTTGATGTTATTTTTTGGCTGGTGCATCTCCACCCCCCATTACTTGCCTGGCATTGACTTAGTGCTTTAAATGCTCACCTGTAGGGTATGGATATCAAACCCAACAGAAGTTAGCTCAGAAAATGAGATATTCAGGAGAACTGAGGCAAACTGGCAAGACTTAAGCTGCCTTATTGGTACTGCATAACACTTTGCTCTAGCAATGTGTATCTTTGTCATCTACCCTTCTGTAATTGTGTCTTCCTGGGTTATTATAAACCTCTTAAAAATAAGAGTGCTGACGATGGATATCTTTGATGTCCACTCAGATCCAAATCCATGGTTTGCCAGGAATTCTGTTCCTGTCAACTCTTCCTTCAGAACACTTCTTGATTGTCAAATAAAAAGATTTGCTTTGATCTTCTGGAATTTTCAGCATCTATGTTTACCTGGAAACTCCTCTAACAGTGTTCGGCCATCCAACGATCCAGGCCACTACCTCATAAATATAGTGTGCAAAGAAATCTTACCTGAGTTCTTGTAAATGCAGATTTAGCAGGTCTTAGGTGAGACTGAAATTCTTATTAGCCCCAAGGTTGCAGATGCTACAAATACTGGGTCCATACTGAGTTGTAAAGCTCTAAACCCAATACTCTCTGGGGAACCTTTCCCCTGGATAGTTAGCCTCTTATTCCAAGGAGACTGTAGCTACTCTTCCACCTCTCCAGCCAACCATTAAAAACTCATTGTGAATCACATTCAGTATAAACTTTGCATCACCAACAAATCTAAGATATTTAATTCTTCAGGATATGAAACACAATGGCTTTAGTTTTTCTGATTACTGCCAGAACTGACTATGATGAATCCTCTTTCCTGCTTTTTTCACAAAACATCCAGAGTCTGTAACTTTTTAGTTGTTTTCACTTACTTTCAAATATGAATCTGTGTTTCTAAGGTTCAATGTGACCTTGCTTCAGAGCTGGTGATCTCTATTTTGTGCTTGGGTGAGTGCTCCATATGACAATCAAGGCTTAGGGGGAGAGAAAAATGGTAGCTTGATTTGGCACTCATCCATCGTGTCCCCTTTTAATTCTAAGGCAAGTGGGCTGGAGAAATTGAGAAAGAGTAGAGTCTCCTCACCTGAAATTGCTGAGTTTCATTCTTTTGGTTTGCAATAACTACTATTCAGACCAACAGCTATAGACAAAGCACAGATAGATGTTTGGTGTTATATGCATTGCTGATGAGGAACAGATCTGTGAAGAGCTAACTAGTTGTGGTGATCTCTTTGACCACATCCTTAACTCTTAACTCTTGAATTAGATTAGTATTGGAAACACTGAGGCTCCCAAATAAACCTTTTCAGGTCTTTGAATTCATGAAAAATCTGATGTTCCTGTATTTTCAGAATGAGGAACTCAACAGAAGGGAGAGGAGGATTTATACTTTGTCCCTTCCCATCATGTCTTCTGTCCCTAAATCTGGTTTTCTGATTTATCCACTGGCTTAGAGTATACAGACCAAAGAGAGATGGAAAGTGTTACTGTTTGGATATGTGGTATTTCCCAAAAGCTCATGTATGAGAAAATGCAAGAAAGTTTAGATGTGAAATGATTAAAGAGTTATTATCAATTGGTGGATTAATCCACTGATATGATTAACTGAGTGGTAACTGTAGGTAGTTAGGGTATGAATGGAGAGGTCGGACACTGGGGGTATGACTTTGGGGTATATATTTTGTCTCTGGTGAGCAGAACACTTTCTCTGATTTCTGATGACCATGTCTTGAGTTGCTTTCCTCTGCTATGCCCTTCACCATGATGTTATGTCTCACCCCTGACTCCCCAATCAATGGAGTCAGCTGACCATGGACTGAACCTCTGAACCCATGAGCCAATATAAACTTTCTTCTTCTAAGTCGTTCTTGTCAAGTATTTTGGTCACAGTGACACAAAACGTGAACTTTCCTTTTCCTTGTTGCAAACTCCATTCATCTTCACTCTTGGTTTCTAGGCAGGAAAACATGTTCTTCTATTCTCCATCAGAAGGAATGAGTGATGCAAAGAGCTGCTTTTAATGAAGGCTATGGTGCCCAAAAATGCCTCTCTTTCTCACCACTTAGTTATATTGAGCAAGAAGGCAGAAGCATGGTTGCTGTGAGGGATTGTTCTTTGGCAATTCTCAGTAAGCCTACTATCCTACTAGTCCCATAGGACCTTGAACTTTAAGCATGGAGAACTTAGTTCCTTTATTCTCAGCATTGATCCTTAAACACAATTTTAGGACAATTGGAAAAATCCAAGTAGACTGCCTATTAAATATATCTGTGTGTTCATCATATGTGATCATCAGTTGAATGATGTTTTTTATATTTTTCCATATTTAATTTATTTATTTATTCTATTTAGGTTTACATGATATCAGAGAGCGATTTGATTCATTGTACACAGATGGAGTGAAGTAAGCCAATCTCAGAAAACCAAATGTTGAATGTACTCGTTGATAAGTGGATGCTGATCCATAATGTGGGGAAGGACACGGGAACAATGGGGGAACTCGGTTCACAGGGGCCTAAGGGGGGAGGGGGCATGAGGACAGTAAAGGTGAATGATGTTTTTTGACAATTTTTGTTTGTTTATCAAAACCATATCAAGCAGGGTTTGGGCAAACGAATGGTTTCTGTTTTTTCTCTGCTGCTCTAGTACTGTGTATACTGCAGGAGTTAATCCAAGAGAAGGTAGTTACTCTAATTTGCTAATACCTGCTGTGTCTGATAATGTTTGATACAACCAAAGGGGGAAATAGACACATTTTTAAAAGGTCATGGTATGTCTGTGACATTTATTCTTACTTAACACATTTGCATGCACAAATGCAGATTCCTGATGCCCTGCACGCTGGTTCTGCAGGGGCCCGAGGTTGTATGTAGTTGAGCCTGGAGGCTGTACTTGCCTTAGCCAGAGCCACTGGTCCCTAATCAGAGATAAGAATGGAACCTGGCAGAAAGATTGACAATTCTCTTTGACATCCATCAAAATTTAAGCTCTCATATCATCAAACTTCTTTTCTTTCTATACTATATAGCTCACTGAGCCTTTCATGAAATTGTAAATATAAGATTAATACATCCGTCAGTTAGATAAAAAGCAACTTAATATTTTTCTTTTTAAAATTTAACCTCTTCACCATTCATTCCTTCCGTTATTATGTTTTAGAATACAAATGTCAGAAATAGCCCCTTCCACTTGGTGAATTGTGAACCAAAGCAATCATCAGAAAGTAGAGCTGCCCCAGGGTCTGTGTGCCTCCTGCTTCTGTCCGCCACTCTTCTGGATCAGTGGTCTTTAAACATTTTGATTTAAGCACACCCCCGACAGACTTTTGAAATACCACGTACTATATTATACATTAGTTTTGTTTATTTTGATATAATTGTCAACTCACATGCATTTAAAATGTAAAAAGTAACACAAAGAGATCTGTATGTTCTTTTCCCACAATGGTGACATCTGATAAAACTACAGTACAATATCCCAACCAAGATGTTGTCCCTAATACAGTGAAAATACAGAACAGTTCCTTCAATCAAGCATCATTCATGTTGCTCTTGCTTCTATCTCTCCTGTGTGGATCAAGGCCATGACATCTTCCTTGACCTTCTCTGATGCCACCCTGGTGTAAATGTTGGGATACCTCATTATATACCCTTATAAGGTAGAAGTCTCCCACTCAGCCTTTGCTGGCCTATGTGAGGATGAAAACACAATTTTTTCTAAAGGTGTTTGCCTATACTAAAACTGTAATGCTTATTATCTAAAAAATTTTTTCTGAAATTCTTTTTTTGGGGGGAGAGGGGATTAAACTCAGATGCACTCAACCACTGAGCCACATCCCCAGCCCTGTTTTTTGTATTTTATTTAGAGACAGAGTCTTACTGAGTTGCTTAGCGCCTTGCCATTGCTGAGGCTGACTTTGAACTCGTGATTCTCCTGTCTCAGCTTCCCAAAGTGCTGGGATTACAGACGTGCACCACTGCACTTAGCTTAAAAAAAATTCTGTATTAATAGGCTTCCTCTTTTCTGGTCCTTTGACTAGAGAAAGCAAGCTTTGATTTTGTGAAATTGTTATATCATAAAAAATACATATATTTGATCTTTATTTCTAGTTTCTGTCTTCTAAAACCCTTGGATTTTACTGAGTGATAGGAATAAGGGAAGCATCCTTGGTTATTCATCATAGCCCCTTTTAACCACTAACGGGGTGTCTCTTGGTCTACAGAAGCTATTTACCAGAGGATCAAATCTTGTGATTAGAAGGTTCTAGCTCCCTCCACATAGACACCTCAGGGAAGGGAGAGGGACTGAAGATTGATTTAATCATCATGGTCAGTGATTTGGTCAACCATGTCACACTGTAAATCTTCATCATGATCCTAAGGATTCTAAAAACACTGGATAGGTGAATATATGGAAGTGTTAGGGTGATGTGCCAGGAGAGGACAAGAAAACTCCATGCTACACCCCTGCCCCATGTTGCCCTGTTTATCTTTTCCATCTGACTGTTCTTGAGTTATATACTTTATAATAAGCCAGTAAACTTCAGTAAATGTTACCCTAGTTCCATGAGTTGTTCTAGTTAATTAGTAAATCTGAAGAGAGAGACTTGGAACTCCTACTTTATAGGCAGCTAACTAGAAGCACAGGCCACAACATGGAACTTGTAATTGGTGTCTGCTTTGGGGACTGATCCCTTTATGTGTGGGGTCGTACTAATTCTGGGTAGATAATGTTGTAATTGAGTTGTGGAACACCCAGTTGATCCCTGAAGAGTTGAAGATCTACATACATTTTGTCTCAGAAGTAGGAAGCAGTCTCTTTTTCTTTCAAGTTGGGACTTTTGGGGTCTGTGCCTTTGGTAATTCACAGTTGCCAGTTGTCTGAGATAGGTGACAAAAAGAAAACTCAGGGAACTCACACCTATCTTTACTCAGACCCCATAGTCCCTGACCATCTTGATTTCTTTTTGCCTTCCAGAGTCTTCTTGCATTTGTTTCACATATAAATAATATCCACAAATTTTACTGGTAACTAGAGGAAAAGGGAAAAGTTCATATACCATGTCTTACTGGAAGTGAAAGTCTTATCTTGTACAATTTTAAGTTTAAATATTTTAATTCCAGATTGAATAAATATGATATATATTAAAAGATCAAAAACATGAAATAGCTAGAGAATGAAATAAGAGGAACTGTGATTGATATAAATATATAATGTCATTTTTGATCAGTAGATTTGAAACCACATTACTAACTAGAGTCCACCAAATCATATGTGATCAGGTAAATTGTTTTATCTTTAGGCTTCTTCCAATGTGGTAAAATATGAATCCTGCAAAATATTCATTGCATTTAAAAATATATGCATAACTCTAATGGCTTTGGCATTTCTGATTTCAGAGTATCTGAATAGTGAAAGAAATACTCTTTTATGATGCTAGGCTGTACCATTCAAGGAAATACGTAGAAGGCATAAAAGGAATGTACCTTGATTAGTTATTAATGAAACTCTGGAGGCTTCTTGGAAAACAATATTGAGATTTTTCCCTTTAGTGCCTAAAGGTATTTCTATTCGCAGGGTAAGGCAGTAATGATATTTATGTTAGTAAAAAGTTTGCCATTCTTTGTAAGGTAGGTGGAATATTGAGAATAAATATGTTATACTTCTTGGGCAATTTGAGAGACAGTAAATAGAGACAATAAAAATATGGAATTGTTTTTCCTTCTTATGATCCTTGAATTATACCAGAGAGGTATACATACCTAAGTCTAATGATCTTTATTCTAAACAAAGTTTGCTTAAGCACAATATCTGCTTAAACCTTCAGCCTGGAAGATAGAGGCAGATCTATTTCTCTGGTCATATTTAGAATTTTTCTTGAGTGGTGAGCTGAAATGAGTAATGCATGTAATTTGTTTCATTATTTTATTAATATATTTAGCTTGGGTTTTGCATTCAGCTATTAGAAGAAAAAAAATGCCTGAAAATAAAATAGGTAATGAATGGTTCCAACTAGAAATGTCCAGTAGAGCCTTAGGGAAGTTGTGCTTTATAACACTGATAGAAATAAAGCAGGAGTCTGAGGTTGCTTGTGAAGAAAGCATTTAATCAGTGTGTATTTGTGTGCTTGCATTAATGAAATACTTTCTCCCTACTTTTTTTCTTTTTGCGAATAACAAGTATAACCCTGAAAAGGCAAAATCAGTCCATTGGGGGAACAAGGAAGATGTGTGTGTGTGTGTGTGTGTGTGTGTGTGTGTGTGTGCGCGCGCGTGCGTGCTGGTGTGTTTATTCCATCAGCTGGGATAGCATCAGAGAAGTGAGACCAGGGGATGGGTATGGCTGGGTCAATGCAAGAGGAGAGGAGCAGAGGTGTCTCTTCTGAGCACTCCCTTCCTCTCCCACTCAGCCTCTCACGAAAGGGAAAGTCATGATCCTTAAAGAGTCTCTGGCCCAAAGTAGGAACAAGAATTTTTATCAAAGCCAACAGTTTGAAACAGGTAACAGCCATTGAGGTACAGCCTTGTGGGAAGAATATGAAGGGAAGAAAACATCCATGAAGACCAAATAAGTGAATTCAGTCCCCAATCTGCCCAAAGAAATCACATCTCATTATTCCTGCAGAGAAGTTTGGTATGTGGCGAATGACACAGTCTTACCCAAGTATCTCTTTTCCTTCTCCTCCTTACCATCATCCTGCCATCCTCACCCTCATTTCTTAGTGCTTGTCAAAGTTTTGCAGACACATATCTGGCTGGGGCAGAGTGGGTTGTTTCCTGGCTGTTTAAAGCACATTCTTTTATGTAATTAATAGTGGTTTGGAACTGTGATTACCCATTATTATCCCTTGGGCAGCTTTGTAGAATTTCCAATGCCTAGGCCTCTCACCATATCAATTAAATCAGATTCTCTCAAGGTGGGACCAGATATATGTATATTTTTAGACTTCCTCAGGTGATTTGAATGTACAACGGAAATGAGAACTGCTAATGAACTATAACATTTCTAGTTGATTACCACAAACCAAATTTTCCACTCCTCTTACAAAAGAAGTTTGTGACTTCAACAATATTGACTCTAGGCCTGGGCAAGAGGGACCCTCATCCTATGCCATGTAATTTAGAGACCTCCACTCCAGCCCTTCTGTGACTGTATTTCAATCCATAGCATAAGAAATCTATGGATCTACAGGGACCTATGTCCCCATCCTACACTATGCTGTAGGTACCAAGACCTTGGAAGTAATCGCCCTAATAGTCTGAACCTAAGGACAGAAAAGAGTAATACTGTGTCCCTCCAGGTCTTCCCATAACGCAGTTGTGTGTAGGGAAAGATGAGATGATGAAGTTTTGACTTTGAGAACTGATGTCCATGGTCATAAGCACAAAGTCCCTCATGATGTGGTGCACTCTGGAACTGGGAGTAGGTAGAGAAGGAGGCTGGACTTTGGATGGTTATGGAAGGGTAAGATCGGAGGTTAAGTCTCTAAGGACTGCCAAGGATGGCACTTTGAGAGGTGGAAGAAATCCACATCAGAACCTGGCCTTCCTAGTTGTTGTTTAAAGATATGCTTGTTTAAAAAGGAGAATGGAAAATATTCAATAGTTTGCTTGAGATATAATATTTAAATATTTTGAATATAATATCATGCTCCCCATTTTCACTCTTTGCTGATGCTAAGAATTGTTAAGGTTCAACCTATGGCTACCCTACTCTAGTCATATGCCCAGGGATCCATTTCTGTGGCCTGTGTTCAATGGTGGAAGGAGATGGCTTAATAAATGGCTCCCACTCTCCAGTACCACCCTCCTGCCACCTACCGCTCCCTGCCCAGCAAGGGCCCAGCCTCTGGATTGACTCACTAGTCTCCCGTCCCAGCAGCTGTAAGTTGTTTCTGCTCTTTCATGGTCTCATGTATAAAGGCATATTAAAGGGCAAAATACATGGATTTGGGTGACAGATAGACATAACTTCTGGATCCGGCTCTGCTGTGTGCCACTTGTGTGATTTTAGATGATATTCTTGACCTTTCCATTCCTCAACATCTTTATCTGTAAATCAGAGTTAGTGATTCCTACCTGGAACAGTGTTAAAGAGAAGTAAATGAGAAATAAGAAAACATATGAAGGCACCTAGTCCCATGCCTAGAGGTAGCAAGAACTCAGTAAATAATTGCTTTCCTTTCTCATGTGAGGCCAATTCATTTAAAAACAGCAGTTTTGCTTTAACCCTCCCCCATTTACATTTTCTGGACTAAAAAACTGAATGGTTTCCATTTTTCTTCTTGTGATACAATTCCCTACTCTGCCCAGTTCTCTCTCTCTCTCTATCTCTCTCTTTCTCTCTCTCTTTGTGTGTGTGTGTGTCTGTGTGTGTGTGTGTGTATGTAAAGAGTATGTCCTTCATATATCAAAATAACAACTATCCTGCCATCAAGAGACCTAGCTCTTTGAGTTTCTATGAGGAACAGGCCATTCACATTTTTTCTCTTTGCCTATATCTCTTCTTTTCCACCAACTAGTGGTCTAGTTTTTCTGCAGTGAAAATGGTAGAACTGATTTGTGAATGGAAGTTGCTTATTGGAACTTAGTGTTCTTAGTGGCAGCAGGTATGTGTTGGTATATCCATTAACAGACACATATAACTGTCGATTCTATGAATAAACCAAATGAAGAAATGAAATGAATGACAGACATCTACTGGGCAGATGGAGTGCTATCCTGAGGCTGCTTCTGTACTTAATTGTTCTAAACACCGGAAGGATCCAGATTTTCAGTCTGTCAGTTTTCCTATCCATAAAATTGGCTCATAGTATCTGCTCAAAGAGGGAAAAATGTTTAATGAAGCCAGGTATTTAAGCTAAGTTCTGTGAATTCTTAAGAATTACTCCCAATATAATTAATTGATTAACAAAAGAACTGACTGTGCATACATACATTCTGTGACTTATGATGGGGTTACTACTTGATAAAAACCACTGTAAATTAAAAATGCACTTAAAACATCTAGCCCACTGAACATAATCATTTAGCAATAATACACTGTCAAGTCTTAGTTTTGTACATTCAGGATCTTGAGGCGACTGGGAGCTTCATCTCCCTGTCACTACCCCACATTGTTAGAGCATCTTGTTGTATATTGCTATCCTGGGAAAAGATCAAGATTCAAAGTATAGTTTCTACTGAATGCATACCGCTTTCACATCTAAAGTAAAAAAAAGAAAAGAAAAAAATGTAAGTTGAGCTATTGTTAAGTTGTGGGCTTTTTATTCTTAAAAGGGAGAGATTTTAAAATTATTATTATAGTTCTAATTCTCCTTAATACTTCAGTGCCTGTGTTTGCCTTCATGCAGGAATGGTCCTTGTTTTGGTGTTATAGGCTGTGCATGAATGGAATAGTTGCAGCTCTGAATGAAGTAGTGCCTGTCTCCATTCAGGCACTACTGTGCTTGATGGCCAAAGAGGTCCCTGGAACTGATGTAATAGCTGGAAGTTACTCTATAGCCCCAAATAAATATGAAGCTGCTGAGCTTCTAGCATTTGCATGGATATATACTTAAGACACTCATCACTTCTAAATTTTGTGAAGCTCAAATAAAAGAGAATGGAGCGTCCAGCCAATGTTGAGGATTGGAAATAGATAGCTGGGTCCTTTAGGAGTAAAGCATCAGTAGTAAGATATTTGGAGAGTGTATTAGGCAGGATACATGTCAAGATACTGAAACAAAGAAACTACAAAATGCATGACAACTGAAAAGTAAGTACGTAATCTAGGGCAGGTGGACATCTACATTCAAGGGAATTCTGCTAGGGGTCTGATATACCTTCTTCCATGCAGCTTCTATTTGTGAGTTGCACAGCTTCTGCTCTTGATGTCAATTCTTTGGTTGTGATACTGGAGGCAAAGGATGACCAGGACAAGCTCTTCCTCCAAGGACATGATGCTGAAATTGTACACATCACTTTAACATGCATTCCATTGCCTCAAACTGGGTTACATGGTCACACCTATCTGTGGAGGATGCTGGGAGACATCATCTCCACCGAGGAGAACAGCTGCCTTGGTAAAATACATAAAAAGGAAAAAGTAAGATCAGGCTAGCTGGGGACAATCTGTAAGCTCAACTAGAGGGAATCCATAACAGGGGACATGTGTTCAATTTTACTAGAGTTCTTTGTGTATTCTAATAGCACTCTGTGGTCACACATAATGAGAGAAATAAAAGAGGAGATGTGATGAGGGTACATGCAAAACAGCAAAGGAGGAACCATAAAAGTTAAAAAGTTGGCAAAGCAGAATCAGACCCCACAGAGATCACAATGGGAGGCATTTTCAGGTTCAAGGCTGCTCAAAGGCCCCTGAAGTTGGAGATTCTTTCACTTCATGCACTAAATTGTCTCAACTACATCTACACACATGTTGTTTCATTCTGACAGGCTTTCTGTGTTTATTTCTCTTAATTTACATTTGTAGATGAACCACAGCGGGCCTCAACCTTCCTTTTAACAACATGTGATGTCTTTCTCCATTGCCAAGTGGAAAGTGATTGTGTTGTTTTGAGTTGGGTCCCATAGGTTCTGGGTTATTGGCCGGACCTTGGAGTTAGTTCTTTAGCAGGCACAGCAGGGGTGGAAGGTATAGTGGTATCTCTTACATACTGGGTCCTTGCTAATCAAAGTATAAAAAGTATAATCCAAAGACCATTATCAGCAGCATCTAAGACTTGATAGAAATTGAGAATCTCAGGCTGCTCCCATGGTATAACTTTCCTAGATCTACCATAACAAAGTACCAAAAGCTGAGAAATTGATTGCCCTATGGTTCTAGAGGCTAGACATCAGGGATCAAGGCAGTGGGTATGTTGGTTTCTTCTGTTGTTGGTCGGACTGGAGCTGAGGCCCTGTGCCAGCTAGGGGAATGTGCACATGACTGGGTCCTCCACATGCTGCACCACTGGTGGCCCTTTAAAAGGAAGGGTTTAAAGGAAGAAAAAGTGGAAGCATCCAGAACACCAACAAAAGACCTTTCCTTCTGAAGTGTCCCTCCATCACCTTCTATTGATGTCATTTAGTATCACACCTGTTGCAAAAGAGAACTACTGAAGCATCCAACCCACTATTGCATGGCAACTAATGAAGGGTAGATTTTGGTAGCTGAGAGGCAATAGGCTGACAATGAGCACAAGCACTGTGCAAATATAAAGTTTTTTTTCTTCTCGGTACTAATATTGAATATGGCTTCAGAAAACAAGAGAAATAAAAAATGTGGAATTCTTAATAATTTTACCAGTACTATGAAGAATTAAATCTCTCCAGGCTTGCTCTAATTCTCACACATACTCTTCTTTTTCCAACCACGTTACTTCATGATACTTTTAAGAGGAGGAGATGAACATTGAAAGGAGAGGTTGTTGATAAAAAAGGTGAACTGGAAAAAGCTTGATGAGTGTGCTCACCTATGCATGCCCTATTGATGTGGTACACAGAGCTTTTCCTAGGCACTCATGCTGCTCCCTGCAACCGCCACTTATCTAAGACCTTCCTCTGGGTCCACATCCCTCGGGCTGTTCCTTCAGCACTCTAAGCTCATCTATACAATCCTAGGCCATTTCATCCTTGCCCACAGCTTTAATTACTCATGAGTACATTCCTCTGGTCAAGTTGCTATTCTGAATTCCCAGTAATAGGAGTCCACTTGATGCTGATCTTGAATGTCTCAAAGGCATCCCAAACTCTACATGTCCAAATTAAGTTCATTTATGGGTCTACATTAACCTCCAGTCTGCTGTTCTCTCTCCAGGACTGGCAACTTGTGTTTACAATATCATTTTCTTCTACTTTGCCTTCTGTATTTCTTCCCCTTCAATATCCCTGGATGGTATCCCTTAAATATATCTTAAGTGTATTAATTTCTCTCCATCTACTTGAGCACCAACCAAACCCAAGTTATATCACATATGACCTAGACACTGTAGTAGTTGGTCAATTCACCTTTCAGTAACCACTCTGGCCTCTTTCCTAATAGAAATTGGATTATATCAACACACCTTCACTTCTCTCCTCTTCCTAAAATTCTTCAAGTTCTTCATTGCTCTTAGGATAAAGACAAATCTCCTCAGCATGACTTTCAAAGTCCTACGTGATCTAGCTCCTCTACCTTTCAAGCCTGACTTTATCTCTAGCTTTCCCTTGCTCCCTTTGCATCAGCTACATTGGCTTTTTTCCAAATCTCAACCCATTGTTTCAGGTTACAAGGCCTTTGCTCCTGTTCTCCCCTGTGCCCGGATGCTCTCTCATTCTTATTGCCACCATTCCTTGATCACTATAAATCAAATGCCTCTGTTTTCAGTTCCCTAATACCTTAGAAACTGCTTCCGCCTGACAGCATTTTTCAGTTAATTATTATATTTTTTGATTTAATTATTTAATTAATGTCTAATATCTCTTTAGGCATGACATATCTTAGTATTTTTTTTTACTATTTTATTATTCTTAATACCTAGCCCAGTGCCTTCCACTTAGGCAAAATTAATCTAAATATTAGAATCTACATGCTAAAATTTCTTACTGAAATTCACTTGCCCTCTCACTTCTTGAACATGTATGTATTGAATACTTACATGTGTTTCTCTCTATGACTGGAACTATGCTTCTAGAACTGAACAGAACAAGTAAGATTCCTGCTCTGATGCCATGTTAATTCCCATGGGAAAAGATGGAAAACACTTATAAGCACCTAAGAAAATTTTCAGATTTTGACTTTGCAGAGAAACTGGAGAATGGCTTTGGAGAAGAGTTGGGTTGAGCTATCAGGCCTCTCTGACTAGGTGGTTTTGAGTTGGACATTTATGGTGAGGTACAAGATGAAGTACCTACCTCATAATGATCAAGATAAGGGGAGAGGGTTCCAGGCAGAAGCAGCAGCAAGCAAAAGGCTGTAAAGTGGGAAGGAACTTTCTGCACTGGAGAAAATGTGAAAATGCATACATATATACATAAAAGGTGTTACTATTCCTAGGATTAAGAAGGCAAGGCTTGGGGCTGGAGCTGTGGCTCAGCGGTAGAGCGCTTGCTTTGCATGCGTGAGGCCCTGGGTTTGATCCTCAGCACCACATACAAAGCAACAAAATAAAGACATTGTGTCCATCTAAAAACAAAAACAAAAAAAAAACAACAACAAAAAAAAGAAGGCAAGGCTTTGGCCCAAAGGCATTGTGTCTTAAAACCATTGAATGTGAGATTGGAAGGTGCCTTAGGAAATCATATTGTGCAAAGGGTGCAACATTAGCACTTCGGTGGGGATGGTTTGTTATCAAATTGCAAAGTGTGCATCTTTGCTGCTTCCACTGTCTTTGCCCCTCATCACCCCAGTGTGTCCCTTGTATATAGAATGCATCTTGTACAGTACACCTGGAGGATGCAAGCAGAGATCCTGCCTGTCTCCCACCAACAGATTCCTTCAAATGTAAATCCAGAAATGTCAACCCCTCCCTGCCTTCCCTTCCCCCACCACATTCTTTTCCACATGTCAATATGGGCTGGTATTGATCTTGATTAGCATGGCTATAGCTGTCTCACTCTACAGATGTGGAAACTAAGGATCCATGAAGGGAGAAGAATAAACGGCAGAACTCAGGACTTCTCTCTGACACCATGCTCAGTGTTCTTTTTACTATAGCAGAGCCATCACTCATCTTTTTCCTCCCAGTCATGTTTTCTAGGCAAACTCAAAGCTAGCAAACCAAAACCATAAAGATGCTGTGTTTAAAAAAAAAAGAAAAGAAAGAACACCTTCCCCTAATTTTCTTTTTTGACAAATTCAGATTTGTATGGATGACATTTTCTTTTAATGGTCCTTATCTGTGCTTTGAGGAAAGGTAAACTTGAAAGCCCACCTTCTGTTCAATGCTGCTTCAGACAAGTAAGTTTAATTTAATGCAATAAACATTCAGCAGTTGCTCACTGCAACCGAATGCTGTTGGTAATATTTAATCTGCCCAAACTCATTGTGCATTATCATTCAGATGCAAAATAATTTATGACTCTAACTCCCAATGCATTTACATGAGTAAATCACTTGATATTTATAAGAAGATATGATTGTTGCTTAATTTTTTGCTTTGCTTAACTTCTAACATCAATAAATTTCCATTCATATTTGTTTAAATTGACTTTTTAATTAAAAAATTGAAATAGGAATGTGTGCTCATGGGTGTGTACACATTTGGGTGTGTCTATATTCTATGGGACAACCTTGGTGAGGTCTTAAATCGTAGCAAATCAACTAGTGAATTTGTGACTTATCTTTTGAACAACTAAAAGTCATTCAAAGCAAATTATGTTGAATGATGAGATAGATAACAAAACTGAATTTTAACACTAGAGAGTATAACAACAACAACAACAATATCTATTAAAAATATTTTTAAAAAATCATCCAAAGGTGATTTTCAAGTGAGAGAAAAGTGATATAAGATGGCAACTTGGATATATGAACAGAAATGGAGAATTCTAGAAATGGTGAATATTTAAGGAAACAAAAATTACTTGTGTTGTTTTGTTTCTTAATTTAAAAAATTTGACAAGGAGAAAAACTAATATGGTATTTATAGCATATGTAAAAGTAAACTGTATAATAGTGACAGCAAGATCAATAACTCTCATACATTGTGAGTTTGAATATAAAGTGCTATAACCACTTTGGAAATTTGTTTGGTAGTGCCTTATAAAATTAAACATACGCTCCCCATATGAAAATAAAATAAATAAATAAAAAGTCATCCAAAAGGAAGCTATGCAAAAAAAAAAAAAAAAAAAAGATATCAGCATCATGAAGAAAGTAGATAGTTCAGTGTGATTTATTTGAAGGAAACAATGCTCATTTACATTTGCTCATTCTGTATCTTTATTAGGAAATCAGCTTTATTAACTTGAACGTGCCATTGACAGACAAATGCATATTTAGTTTTTGTTTGTGCAGGTATATATTCATTAAGTGTGATAAAGAGCTAATGATGGTAATACTAGCATTAGGTGTGTGTTACATGCTATCAGAGCTCTCAGGGAATTGAAGGTATTCTCGCATTCTTCACACTGCTAGGACTGTAACTGATGGAATAATAGCTTCATAGTGGCAGCACTGTTTTGATGATTTGAAGCTCGCTGGAGTCAGGTAACTATTAGAAGGAAGAACAGTCCTAATGATATATAATTTCAATGCTGTCAGTTTAGCAGCAAGACTAGTCTAAAGACTCATGGTAAACGACATGTCTTTTGAGAACCTTGCCTCAATGGACAGAGTTTAGTTTGCAACGAGTAGCCAGAATGGATTGTGTCTATTCAAAGTGCTCATTTTGTGTGTCTTTTCCCATACTTTAGTTCGTTTTATAGACCCTTTCTCACATGGCATAATGGCAAACCTCAGCTTAATTGTTTTCATTTAGTGACAACTGAGTTCAGATTTCTTCTCTATTGAAATTAAGAAGCTGTTTTCCAATAATTTGCTTTATCTCACACATTTAAAGAAATAACCTTAAACATCCTATGAATACTCCCTAGAGTGAGTTTCCCATGACTAGCTAGTGCATCAGCTTTGCTAATTGCTGCATAACAAATAACTCCAAAACTTATAGATTTAAATCAACAATATTGAAGATCTCAGTTTCTGGGAGACAGGAATTCAGGTATGGCTTAGCTGGGTCCTCCAGTGCAAGGTTTCTCACAAGGTTGAGAGTCAGCTGTAGCTACAAGCCTTGGAAAGCTTGAGAAGACCTGCTTCCTAGTTCCATGGAATCATACTCTTCTACATGATTTTTGGCAGGACTTAGTTCCTTGCTGGCTGTTGGCCAGAAACCACCTTCTGTTTCTTTCAAATAGTCTGCTGAGCAAGTCAGAGGGCAAGAGAGGGAATGCTAACAAGACGGAGGTAGTAGTCTTTTGCAACCTCATCTCAGAAGTGAAACATCATCAACTTTGCCATTCAAAGAAGAAGAAACTAAACTAAGTCCAAAACAGAGTTGGGGGAAGGGACTACCTAAGGTACTGATTACCAGGAGGTGGGGATCACTGAAATACCTTTCAGAAACTATCATAGGAAGGAGTATTAGGAGGGTGTGATGATCAAAAAGAATATTAAGTAAGAGGGGCTGGGAAAATAGTTCAATGGTTGTGCACTTGTCTAGCAAGTATAAGGGCCTGGGTTCAATCCCAAACACACCAGAAAAAATAAGTATGAAATATGAGAGCTCAAGTTTATCATGGGGCCTTACAGGCTTCTGAGCATGCTAATTGTGTTATGAATCACTGAGTATAAAGGGAATATGTGATGTAGTGTTTTTCAATCCTATTGGTCCAGTGAGTCCTTCTTGTTGAAAAGTAATATATTCAAAGCATCCTTTTTCAAAATATTTGAAGAAACTGCTGCCCAATGTCTCCATCTGGAACACGGTTGCCGGGAACCAGGTCTGCCTCTTTGTAGTACTGATGAGTTAAATTAAATCCTGTTTTGTTTTGTTTTTTGCATATGTGTGTATTTTGTCCTCACACTTCCATACCTCTTTCTTCTGCATGTGATCTCATTAGATATTCTTTCAGCAAAAGTCAACAGGGAAAGAGCAGCTCTCTTAAACCAAGTCTCTAGAAATCTGGAAAAGCATTCTTCTTGCTGGAATATTATCTTGGTACAAATTCATGGGTGGATGAAGAATCTAGAACCTACACGGGATGTAATATCAAGGTGAATTATGATGCTTGCTGCTTTTAAGAATCCTTCATTCATTAATGAATTTTGAAGGTGAGCAGATGTTTCTACTTGCTCTTTTTGGTTCATGGCCCATTCAGCAATTGGTATTGTAGTCCACATATTTCTATGTAATATATATCACATATGGTCCAATACATTAGGAAAAGAGAAACTTATAATAAAAACATCGGATCACTGGCAGCAAACAGTATGCCTGGAGCTCGTGGTGACTTCAGCATTATCAGAATGTTGATAGCATTACATCTGTTGTGTCTGAGAAGTGCTAGGAAATGGTGCTAATTTATAATGCAAGGAGGAGGGAGGTGAGGAAAGATATGGTGATAAAAAACAGTACACAGGAGGAGATAGTCGGCTACATAGTAATTTGTTAAGTTTGATTCACACCATGTAACAAAGTGCTGTCACAGGTTTCTGATGTGGTTTATAAATCAATTATGTATGTTGCTCATCTATACTTCATGTGAAAGCAAAGATCTGCTCTAAATAGACCTTTCTTTTTTTATAGAAAACATTTTTTTATATCTGTATCTAAGGGTTATGTGGTACAGAAAGAATGCAGTGGTGGAATAAAACAACACCTCTGGCTATCACTGAACTTTACAAGGCAAAGGGCAGGTGGCAGAAGGCAGGAAAGCAGAGGGAAACAGGAAGCAAAGGCATCCATAGAGGAAGAACTGAGAAAAAGAGGGGCAGATGGTAGGGATCCATAGAGAGAATGATGCTTATAGTTATAACAGATGCCTCTCAATTTTAAAACCTTGAATGCTTACATCTCTGAGAAATTTAAACAACTAAAAAAGATGCCTATGCCTTTTCCTTCCCCTCATTTTTAGTCCTTTAATCCCTACCACACTACCAGTATGTATTTTTCATCCCTAAGTTTTTATAGGCAATATATAGTATGGAATTAATATTACTAGGTTGGACAGAGTATTCTTCCAAGACAGCAAAACAGCAAGTTTCCAGTATTCCGGACATAGCCTTAGGGGCAGAGTTTGCACCAACTTATGGAAT
Organism: Xerus rutilus; assembly: GCA_028644305.1. Taxonomy (NCBI): domain Eukaryota; kingdom Metazoa; phylum Chordata; class Mammalia; order Rodentia; family Sciuridae; genus Xerus; species Xerus rutilus. The sequence continues at coordinate 19,448,928 of CM053411.1, read as the reverse complement.
ACATAGCAGGTATGAATGTGGTATCCCTGAGGGATTCATTCCAGGATCCCCTGCAGATACCATAATCTGAGGATACTCAAGTCTCTTATGTTAAATGGTATAGTACATCCATACAACCCTTGCACATCCTCTCACATGCTTTAAATCATCTCTAGGTTACTTATAATGCCTAATACAATATAAAGTTTAAGTAAATTAAGTTGTTATACTGTACATGCTTTAGGGAAAATGACACACAAAATGTTCTGTACATGCTGCATATAGACACAGCCTTTTAAAAATATTTTTGATTTGCAATTGGTCAAATCATAGATGTGGAACCCAAGGTCATCTTTCCCTCCTGGTTACTCTTTGAAAGTCAAATTTTGGAAGTTCATGTCTTATTTCAAAGCTCAGGGTAATGTCTTAGGTACTTTACTGAGACTGAGCCTTGCTAAGTAGAATATGTTGATGTGAAAATTATTGAACTTACAAAATAAGTCTCTCTCTCTTTTTTTTAACCTATAGAATATCTTTGCTCAATGCTTGATAGTGTTTTAACATGAGACCTTGGACACTTTCAGATAGTAGAACCCTCTTAGTTTCCTATTGTTGATATAAAGAATCACCACAAACTTAGTTGCTTAAAACAACACCCATTTATCATCCTGTTGTTATGAAGGTTAGAAATTGAGCATAGTCTCACTGGGCTAAAAGAGGGGTTGTTGACAGAGCTTCCTTTTTTTTCCCAGGAGTCTCTAGGAAAGAGTCCATTCCAGCTTTCAGGTGCTGTCCACATTCCTTTACTCATGGCCTCTTCTTCCATCTTCAAAGCGAGCAAGAGTGAGACAAGTCCTCACACTGCCATCTTTCTTATTTTATGATGCTGGGAAAGGTTCTCCACTTCTAAGGAACTGTCAGTCCTAAAAAGGACCTTACCTAGACAAAACAGTCAACCTCTTCATTCCATAATCCTTAACCTAACCGAATCTATAATAGGTAACATATTTCTAGGTTCCAGAGATTAGATCTGGATCTCTAGTCAGTCCACAGGCACTGACTAGAACAAACTATTTCTGACCTAATGTGCCCTGTGCTAATGGTCACTGACAAGCCTGGTCAGAGATTTCTGCCAAGGTCGACTGCTGCTCCTCTTCTGTGATCAACTACAATCAGTTGTCATGTCAGCCTCCACCTCCAAATTCTAGCTGAATTAACCACGAGAAAAACTTGAGTCACCTCTTTTCATTCCTTCCGAGTGCTTATGAAATTTTGTACCCCACCCTTGCAGTTCCCATAGGAACCTCAGATTTTTCCTATTATCATCTATGCTTGCCCTCCAGAGGGCGGCAGCATTGAGTACTAAGAGAACTTGAGCAGCTAATTGTCCAAGGCTCTCCTTTTCATAAAGGAGCAAACCAGGACTCAGGTAAGGAAAACACATTATCCAAAGTTGTGTAGAATCTAGATCTAAATTTAGCCTACCAGGTCCAAACCTGGGGCCAAGTAGTGTATCTCCACCACAAAATACCAGACTAGATAGGATCAGATACCAGAGGACACAGAAGACAGCCGATTTCCATACTTGAGATGCAAATTGTCCCAGCATACAATACAGCTGTCTGGTGTGCTTGACCGCTAGGCTCCTCTATGCAAGGTAACCTCAAAACTTCTGCTGGTGAAATATTCTCTTTCATTGTCATAGTTTACTCTAATCAGAAGTTTAATCAACATTTTCCTAGACTATCTTGCCAGGAGATGAACACTATTTTGTTTTCCCTGTCAGAGGGAATTTGCACATTGCCAGTATTTTAAAAGAGAAAACACAGCCATAATAAGAGAATGATAGGAGATAAACAACTAGCTTAGGAAAAAGTAAACTTTGGTAAGATTACATTCAGATATCTTATCAATAATCCAGCAAAATCCCTGTACAAATAAGATCTTCTCCCTTATTGGCTAAGTGTGTAGATTTAGAAGCTCTCATTTCCCAAGAAGCATTTATTCAGTACTTACTATGTGCCAGAATTGCTACTAAGGACAGGTGAAATATGGTCTGTGCAAGTCCTAATAAGAGATTGAGTTTAGTTTGGATGAGGAAGTGAATCTGAAAATCTTCCAATTCAATTGCCCTTCTTCTACCCCTCTTCATCTTTTCCTTCACTCCTTATAGGTTTCAAATAGAAAACAAGTAGTGCCAGTATATTCTCAACTTCAGACATATTCTCTTGATTCATGGAAGAGTTGAGACTAAGGCATTAAGTGCTACTTGGAAAACCTTGAAAATATGAAGAGTAATGAAAATATTTTTGAGAAGTAAAAATGTTTTATTAATATATCTGTATGGGGTAGGAGGAGTTGTTACCTATTTCCAAACTCCATTGCACAATATGGGGGCTATATAAACTTTGACTAGGGCATTTAAGCTGCAAACAGTACTCAGTTTGGTTTATTTAGAGGAAATCAGAAATTTGGAGTCTACTCAATATAACTAAACATGGACATCTTTGACTTCTCTAGGATCAGAAATAAAGTCAAGACATGGGAAAAACTAATCAATTGCTACTTAAGAACCCCTTGTAGGAGCCAAAGATAGAGATAAGGGGTAGAACACTTGCCTGGCATACACAAGGCCCACAGTTTGATCCCCATAGAAAAGACTCCCTTCTGGAAAGTAGAAGTATTTAGAGCATCAGAATCCTGTGAATGTTCTATCATAATTCACAATGTTCAATGAGTCTCCTTAAATTTACGCATTGAAAGCATGGGATTCCTCTTCTTCAGTAGGAATTTATCTCTGGAATATGCAGTTAGGAATATTCATGCAATCAGGGAATTTGGAAAGTTACTGTGCAAGTAATCTGAAATAACCATCTCATTTTCACACAGATGAAGACATTTTCTCCATTTTTATAGATAAGAATTAGAGCTGGGCGTGGTGCACCTGCCTGTAATCCTAGCACTGTGGGAGGCTGAGACAGGAGAACTGCAAGTTCAAAGCCAGCTTCAGCAACAGCAAGGTGCTAAGCAACTCAGTGAGACCCTGTCTCTAAATAAAACACAAAATAGTGCTGGGGATGTGGCTCAGTGGTCGAGCCCCTTGAGTTTAATCCCCAGTACCAAAAAAAAAAAAGAATTAGAAATTTTAAATCCCTATCAAAAGTCATCCAACTACATACTGTCAAGACTGGAGTTAGAAATTAGAACTCCTTCCAATTCAAGTTTCTTTTCTGCTTTTCCATAGCCTCATGCGAGCCACTAGCAGAGATCACCTAAGTTTTGTCTACAAAGGAACCCTGTTGCCTAATGATCATCATGATTTAATTCCTTCCTGTCGACCTTTTTTCTTCTTTTCCTGTCTTTCCTTTTGTTACTTATTCCTTTTCTATCTCATTAATAAGAACAAATTAAAAATTAACTCATTTACCCAACTTTTCCAAGAGCGCACCTCTAAGTTTTACTTCAGAAGAATTATAAATGTCAAATACACCAGGGAGTTCAGCCATCCTGTGCTCAGTTCCACCACATTGGGAAAGATTAAAGTACTATGATGCATATGTAGTGATATTTGTCCACAATCCTGTGTAGAGTCTGTGTGTAATTAGTTACACATCATTGATGAGGAGGAAATTCATCTTGAAAGTGATATCTGTTCTTCAATTCTCACTGGTTAATCTTTACCTTTGATTTTTGTTTTTCCCACTTGTCCTTCCCTCTTAAATACTGGACATTGAACCCAGGATCTTGAACATGCTAAACATGTGTTATGCCATTGATTCACATCCCCACCCATCAACTTTGTTTGCTTGAATGCTTTTATTCATGAAGCACACAGTGTGTGTGTGTGTGTGTGTGTGTGTGTGTGTGTATGTGTGTCTAACTAAGGATTGAACTCTGGAGGTACTCTACCAGTAAGCAACATCCATGATCCCTTTTATTTTTTATTTTGAGGGTCTCGCAGAATTGTTCAGGCTGTTCTCCAACTCGAGATCTTCCTGTTTCAGCCTTCCCAGTTGCTGGGATTATAGGCACATACCACCACACCTAACAAATAGATTTAAAAAAAGAAAAAAAAAACTTGGCATTTATAAGTCTTGGTGATTTTATTAGTAATAGTTTGGTATTTTTTTTTAAGCAAACTGAGTTTTCATCCATAGCAGTCAATGAGTAATATTAGTTCATAGTGATTTCTTGTTCCCTTCACCCCTTCCACTCCTACGGACACCAAAAATCTGGTGGGATTAACAAAGCCATGGTCTCAGGGCTGATGATGTTGTAACAGAAGCAAATGAGCTAAAAGTCTTGTTTCTGATCCTAGGAAGTCACTGACAATAAAATTCAGCTTTTATAGAGCACTTGTGTAAATCAGGCATGTATGTATTCTAACTGACCTATGAAGTCAGAGTTATTTCCATCTCCATTTTACAGAAGCAAAAATTAAGCTTCAAAGACAGTAAGAGGTCTGTCACAGAAATAAAAGTAAAAGACACAAGATCATAGATTTTCAGACTCCAAATCCCAGTCAGACATCTTCCCCCACTAGGCAGTGCTGCCTTTTTGCTCTGTGTTCTTGGGAAAATCACTTGGCTTCTCTGGGCCTTAAGTTTCCTTGCTAATCAAATGGTGGGATTGGGTTCTGATTATTCCTGAGTTTCTTTTTAGCTCCAGAGGTTGGAGAAGGGCATTTCTTGTGTCCTCCCCCAGCCCTTTGGCATTTACCTTTCCCATAGCCAGCTGTTAATCATTAAAAATGAAGATGGTACTCAAAGTAATGTCTGGCTGTGAGGACACGATCTGAATGCTTTCATTCTGACCTCTAAATCAGTCTGCACATCTTGCCTGTAGAACAAAATCGAAGGAGGCTGGGGGAGGGACCAGGGACTTTAATTATATTTTTTAAACAATGGATTTCCATTAAAATTGTATTTTTCTACACCTCTGGAAAATTACATTGTAGATGAGATAAATGCAGCCTTGCATTTAAATTAAGGTTATCTTTAGACTGGTAATCTCATTTGCTGTTTAGCAATTTTAATTCAAGTCAAGGCAGTGTAATTAGTGCCCTCAGCCAATTGTCATTCCTCACTGCTTTGTAGCTGTATTTACTGCTGTTAAGACAAGACTACTCGTGTGGAAAGTGTAAGTCAACATACTAAATTATTAAAGGTGGCATACATCAACAGATACTCCCCGTGCATGCTGATGCTTCAGATGAGAAGGCTGTGCACTGTTGTTTCCAGCCAACATTGGTACAGTCATGGCCAGTGTGGGGTTATCATTACTTTAAAACACTGAGAAATTAAATTGATATTTTATTCTTATAGCAAATATGCTAGGTTTGGAAAGGCTTTAAGATATTTTTAATTTGAGATAAGTCTCAAATTAACTTAAAAACCATGTTTTATATGATGTGAAAGATTTCTTTTTCATACTAAGATATGCAGGTGTGTGTGTTTGTGGGGGTGACGAATGGGCATGTTCTGGAATCTCTATATACATTTATATCAGAGCTTAAAACCAGACTGAAATTATCCATTAATATTAAACAAATTAAGAAATTCATGAGTTGAAGTTCTATCTATACTCTTGAGATGACAGGTAATCTTTTATTTATTTGGAAAAAACATGTATCAATATATACTTATAATCAATATTAATAATATAAATTTGTAATATTTATATATACTTGTAATTGACAAATCAGGTTGTGTCTTTCTTCTCTGTGTGTTTTATGATATTTTAGATTCCATTTTAGAGTCTTGGTTTGAAGTGCAAATTGTTTTCAGAATTTAAATTCAAACATAAATTCAAGTACATTAATTTTTTCTGGTGCCTATGGCTTTAATGAAGGAAATATGTAATTTTGTTTGCTTTGTAAATTTTCAATTCCTGGAGAACAAGGGCTTGATCTTGTTTCATTCCATGCATCCACCAGCAGACCCTTGCTTGAAGCCTCTTAGTATGTGTTTGCTGAATTTAATTATGTAAAGGAGCAGTTGACAATATCTTTTTAATATATTAATGTTCTGCTAATTTTATAGTTCATATGTTGAACTTCAGTATGTCTGCTTTTTCTGTATTTCAATAGGATATAAGCATATTTACAGACAAATCAGCTTCCTATTTGAAGAAAAGTATACCACTCAGAACACTTCTGGAGAAATATTAGCATTGTAAATTTGACTTTCATGTCTCAGGGGGGAAAAATCAAACAGCACATAGAACATATGCATGTGATATTTTGGTTTGTGAATCTTGATCTAACAAATTTTAAAGATGAACTAAATGATTCCATTTGATCAGGGATAGAATTTGTTTATTCTGAAAAATCAAGTCAAAGCTTAGTCCTTCTGATTGAACCTTAATGATGACTAGAAATAATCAATATAATAGACCATCCAAGCCCATTGTGGAAAACCAAAACATCTCTTAGAATCAAAACACTTTATATGTTTTAGAACATATAAAAAAATCATAACATATCAGAAAGAAGTTCTTTGTTTTTGTAAAGAAATTGGGAAGCCTAAGTAGTTTATTCTTCTGTTCTTAAAGTGATTGACATTAAAGACATTGCTCACTGTTTTGAAAGCAGCTTAGAAGTATGTTATATTGGGAACCACAGGTCACAAACCAAACTGTGTGGAAGACAAATTCTACACACTGTAATACCAAGACCTCTTTATTGTCTTGAGAACACAGATTTATGTTATAAAACTGAATAAAAAACACTATAGAATACTAATAGATAAGTTTTTATTTTCTGCGTGTGTGACAGGGTACTGAAATTATATCTTCGAGCATGTCATTTTACCACTTTTTAAGGAATGTAATTGCAAATTTTCCTAATTGGGAGACTGTTAAAAACACACACTTGGATTAGGTTAATAAAGCATGATAATCATCCTCTGTTGCTCTCTTGAGACAGCTGTGTTCTCATTTGGTGAGTTTGAGGGTCTAAAATTTTCACCTGCTGCCTCAGCTATTCCTAATGCCTGAGACCAATCCTATTCCCAGTTACAAGATTTTAAAGGACTTCAAGCCATCATTGTAGATTATTCATCCTAAAACCAACCATGCTATTTCCTCTGAACTTGTTCCTCCAGTAATGACCAGTGTCCACGCCTTGCCCTAGATCCAGTTACGGAAATTTTTGCACTTCAGAGGAAAGACTCTATTTTAATCTCTTAGTCTGATCCACATTTTTTAGAAAATGGATCCCTATTTTGCTTTTACCCACACCAACTTGGTGGTGGTTCTATTCCCAATTTTCCAACAACTCTAATGCCTACTGTCTGTTACTTTTATTTATTTATTTTTCCTTTATGATCTAATTTGGAGTTTCCTGTTGGAAAGTTGCCTCCAGCTGCCGAAATAGCTAATGTTCACTCATTCCTGGACTTCTCAGAAGCCACCTGTTACCACCCGGGGCCAAGTCACCACCGTCTCTCTCCCGAACTACTACAATCATCTCTCCCTGTTTCCTCTTTTGCCACCAGCCCTAGTACATTCTCCAGCTTCCAGAAAGATCACTTAAAAAACTAAACTGGATCATGTGGCACCTCTACTCACAAGCACTTTTAATGGCTTCCCAGTGTAAACGGTTCCTCAGCATGATAATCTCATCAGTTTCTGATGCTCCCAGGCCATCCTCACTCACTGTTTTGAGTGCTCAAATCCACTGTCCTTTTTCATGCTGTGGAACTGGTGTACATAATAGCTTCTTTCTCTGACAGCCTCCCCTTTCTAAGCTCTTAATGGTAATACCTTCTCAACTTCTAGGTCTCTGCGAATATGTTATTTCTTTGGTACACCATGTCATTTTCTCACTGAGATCTCCATTCAGAGCACTTATCATAATCTGTAATTAATTATTTTGGTTTGTATTTCTTGTTTAATGGCTGCTCAGATTATAGGATCAGTGAAGGCAGGGCTTATGCCCACTTTCTTCACCACTGGATACTTTCATTTTAGCAAATCACCTCACCTGTTGAGTGGATTACTTGGTGGAATCTGTATTTAAATGATTAGATGAAGAGATTGTCTGCTAGGATTATGATGTATTGCTTCTTTCTCACTTCTCCCAATAATTATTATTTATTTCAGTTAAGGCTTGTGTTCCAAGTAATTCACATGCATTACCTTGAATCCTTACAGTCCAAATATAAGACAGATAGGATGATTTCCATCCTAGAAAATGAGAATGGAGACTATAAACATTTAGTGATCTGTTCCATTCCACAAAGCTAGTCTTGATGAAGCTGGGATTCTAGTCTGAGTCTTTTTCCAAAGCCTGTGCTTTCCCCACCACATTGGTTACTCTCAGAAGATTCTTCTTCTGTTGCCAAATTCCTCCATCCTCTGAAGAGATGTTTGCTCTTGAGGCCTCACTGTGAATGTGTGAGTGGGAAAGGACAATGAAGATTGAATAAAAATCATGGTGAGCCTTGTCTGACGAGCAAGCACTTGGAAGTTGGGGATCTGAAATGTTAAAACGTACCCCAGCCATTAATATATCACCTTAAGGAAAACTGTTGTTTCAAGATCTAATCACACCATACCAGGTGGCTTGGACCCTCCATTATCACCCTGGCAATTAAAAGATCAAGACCCTCACAAAGAAAGCTTTCTGAGGGTTATTCAAAGTGTGTTAAACTCATTAAGCGGATGATAAATTAAAGCAAAAGTAGGAGACTCAGTTTCCTTAATACCTCCAACTTTGAGCACCACACCATCCTCTCTTCCAGTAGATCCATGCAATTCCTAGGCTGTCCATTAAAAGTCAAAAGGTGGACCTGGGCAGGACTCCCTGGAAACTTCCCTAGGACTCCTATTAAAACTACAGGGCAGAGAGGGCACTCCATCTTTCTCTTTAAGAGGACTGACTCTTTCCCATGAGAGTGTCCCCTTCTCCCCTTTCCCCTTTTCTTATCCTTTCTAGCAAACTCATGCCTGTTACTTGAGCAATGTGTCTGAAATACTTCTGGCATGATCACAGGAATCATGGTGAAGAGGGTCCCTCTGTGGCTGCCTCAGTTTCATAGCACTACAACAACATGAAGTCCCAGCCTAACCCCTGATGTGTACATCAACCCTTTTGGGTCCAATGTGCTTTACCTCCAATCTGGCACACTGACATGGAATTATCTTATAGTAGAGAAAGTCTCAGTAGTCTCACAGCATAAACTGGTGTGTATGCTTTCTTCTGTAGTCTAGGAATATGTCAATATTTGTTTAGTTATGCAGAGCTCAGGCTTCCCCTCATGGGGAGATAGACATTACCTGAATTATTTGGCATAGGACCCAAGAGAAAATACTTTCCCAAACTATAACTTTCCCAAATGGGCTCATGGCCCATTCATCCAATGAACATTGTTGACTGTGGTGGTAGTCACTCTGAAATACTGGCAGGATTCACAGTATGAGAAAACATTTAGTAAAGAGAAGATACTTTATAACACTAAGTCTTATGTTTCTAATAATTTCTCTGCCCCTTTCCCCCAGATTCTCTGCTCTCTTGTCACTGTTCATGCACCTGGATGAAGCTGGGTAGAAACAGCAAACTCCAGTGGAGGAGGAGCTGGGGAGAGTCCACAATACAGTCACCACTGTTAAAATTCAAGTAGGATACTAGAGCCTGTACAGCACCACAGGAAGTGAGCTCGCCAGTTACCTCATGGCCAGCTTCAGCTCATACCCTTGCTTGAGGTCTTTGTTCTTTCAGATTTATAGGAACATGGAGACTTCAGAAAGGGGATTGCTTTCAAACTGATTAAATTCTGGACTATGAAGTCCATGAGAAGGTGAAAGAAATTAGTATCAAGGAGGCTAAATTAGTGCAATGAGTGAAAACTGAGCTCTGATAAAATATAAAGCATTATTATCCAGAGAATGTGTCTTTGTTGGGAAGATCTAAACTATGTTTAATAAACCGTGATATTCAGTTCTCTTCACTTTATGAGATTGCCTCTTACTCTGAATTTTTTTAACATTGCGCATTTCAATTTTCAATGTGTGAGACTGTTTTTAACAAATCAAATTAGAATCAAATTTGCAAGTGAAATGCCACAATACGAAGCAGTATATTCTCTTCTGAAGTTGAAATATGAAACATCTTTCATTGCTGAATTCACTAATTTTATGACCCCATCCCAAAGTGCTTGGAAGAGGATTTATGGTGATTCTATCCATGAGGCTTATTGCCCATGATGTCATTGCTCATTATTGTGTTTACTGATTTATTTCTCACACACCCAACATCAGTTTTGTTTTGTTTCCACTGATGAGTGGATTTGTCCTTAGAACTATAGAGTTCATAGGAAGAGTGCTAAACTCTTTAATCTAGAAAAGTGCAGGCAATCACTGCTATGCTTTTTTCAGTTGTCTGCTTAGCTATCACTAGCAACTTGAAAACATGATCTTTGAAATTAAGGAGAGTTAGGACTAAGAGGATTATAAGGGGCATAATGATATTCTGTGCCATGACCAGTCCTTGCTGATAGTGGCAATTTAACCACCATTTTTAAGATTATCTTCATCTTAAGTATTTTGGCCAAAAAAATACAAATAATCCTGGTGGGAGTGACCTGTTAATAAGTCTGCAATTGCAAACAATCTGTCATTATTAATGTTATCAGCAGTAATATCACGTGGGATATGAATGCCAGAATGAAGGCATGGAAAGTCATTTCAAAGAAGAAAGGCAAATGAAAATATCTGAAGAATACAAGCTATCTGGGACTATCTAGTTGGCAAATGTGATTGATTCTGCAGAAACTCAGTTTGAAGTAACAATGTGCAGCTGGAAAGTTAGTAAAGGAAGACTGAGTGTGGTTAGATATGAGACCACTAGACAGGTACAGTATCAGGAGGAGGAAGGGCTATTGCTTCTGACCTACTAAGAAACAGTGTAACCAAAGCAAGACCAGGAAATATGAGAGCTCTGAGCAGGTCTTCTTCCCTGTCTCTGGAAGTTCCACTAGGACCTGACCCAACCTCTCTCCCAGGCAGCTATGGAACTAAGACTTGTGGTTTCAGGTTTCCCTTGGATACATGTAGAAATCAAATCTACTGACAAGATTACATCTCTCCTATTCAAAACATTTTACCTGTGAAATATCTTGCACTGTCATTCATTCATTGAACAAAAATTTATTAATGGGCTATTATATATTATATGAATAAAAAGGAAGGCAGCAGCCACTCAGAAGGCTGAGGAAGGAGAGAATCACTTATTCAAGGCCAGCCATCTAGGCAACTTAGCTCAACCCTGTCCCTTATTTTTGGAGGGACACCTTATTTCTAACCCATAACAGATGGGAGCCATGATACTTGAGGAAACAAGTAGGATTATGATCCTAAAGAAGAAAAAGAAGGAAGGAATTTCAGTCCAAAACATGGATTTATCAGCCTTTGCATTTAGGAATATTTGGTCTTGTTTAACCAGATCCACAAGATTTCTTTTTCTAATCATAGAAAAGTGTTCAGCAAACATGCCAAGTTCCTTAATATCCCCATATGCAGGACCAATCTTGTGGCTAATGTATATTCATTCTCCTCCTTCAGGAGATGTTTTTGCCGATTCGTTATTATTTTTCTAATTGCCCAATTTTCTTTTCTCTGTTAAACACTAATTAAAGAATGAGGCCAAGCCTGCCACCTTTTTGGAGACAACATTAATTTCCTGCCCTCTCTACATTTTAATGGGCCTAATTTATCCCTATTATCTACTTCCTTCACCACCCCAACCCAGGGAGGAAAAAAACATTCCCATGCCCTCCACGTTCTCATCACTCTCCTGCCTTCTAGCATTCCATTTTCCCTGCTGACTCCTAGGGATCTTGCATAGCCTGGTTTAGATTCACTTTTCACTGTTAGCAGGATATGCATATTACCAATACTGTCCTCTCTCCTCTTCCTTCTTTCCTTCTCTGCTTGTTCTATGTTGCTTCCTTCTCTCTTATCACTAATCCCCTACATGCCTGTGACCAGTGGATGGATGGACTCATTAACCACCCAAAAAGGCACCTAATAGTAAGCCATCGACTTTGGCCTCCAAACACCAGTAGTATGAGGGGAGACATCCAAATTGAAGACAATTACCATCAATTGTACAGACAACTATACAGATTTTAAGAGGAGGTTGCAGGAACACAGAGGAGGAACTCTCACTCCAGCCTAAGGGAGTAGAGGAGGCTTCCTAGAGTGCCCTACATTTGCAAAGATCTTGGATCTGTTAGGTAGACAAATGGATTGAATCCCAGAGTTCATGTGCATCAATAACAAACTTGATAATCAGTAATATTGACTTCCATTGCATCTCATTTTACAATTTTGTAATACTTCCATTAAGAAAATGTTACAAGGTATATTGAAATGTCCCTATGAAAATAGCATATTAATTAAAATAGAGCAAAGCCCAACTAATTAACCCAGCCATAAACTCTGAGCAAAGAACTTGGCTTCTAAGGGACAAAATAAAGAGCTGCCTACAAGACCTGAGCTGATGGTATTGGTTTTTAAAGACTTTATTAACGTCTCTCCTAAAAGAATCACACCCAATAATGATATTCTTGGCTTTATGACATTCTGCACAACTAATAGATTAGAAGTAACCAAACTTAAAGGGTTTCAGTGTTCTCAAAAGAAGCAAATCTCCATCCCAAGGAAGAAGTGACTTCCTAACACCTGAATAATGAAAATGAAAACACACAAATCTAAACTATAAAACAAGTTAACAAATAATATGTATGAAAACCAATTGATCCAGGGAATTAAAAAAAAAGAAGAAAAAACAAACAAACAAACAAAAAAACAGTAGATACTTAGCCATCTCAATAACTCCACTGTTGCCCCTGCACACTAAGAGCACAGTAACTGAGGTCAATAAGGATGCACCAGAGTCAGCAGAAAAATGTTTTTTTTTAGATTAAAGGAGCTTTATTTCAGAAAATTAGGAAGTGGGGTGATTCAGGGTGGAAATTTTTCTGTAAAACTGGATTAGATGGAATGTAATTGTCTTTTTAGGAGGAATAATTTTCAATCAGCAAATAACTGCATAGTTCAATGTAAGATGATGATAATTATTATTATTGTTGTTATTATTATTATGATTATTATGAACTTAATATCTTTTACAATTTCCCAGAAAGATGAAGCATCACTACTGACATCTTCTTCTGGATTTTTTAAGGTACTCCTCAAATAGAAGGCAGGGAAAATAGTTTTTCATGTCAACAGTATTTTCTTAAGATTAGAGCTTTTTTGATAATTTTCTAAGAAGGAAGAAATACTTGTTTAAAAATCCAAAGTTCTAACACCTTAATATGAATAATAATAGGCACTAGGAAGATTTTTTAATTGATTCCCAGCATGCATTTAAAACATATTTATAAAGTACTTTATATAGATCATCAAGTGGCTTCAGATGCAACCTTTCAGGTTACAATGAATTATGTTTTGTTCCTCTTTCTTGTCATGGTAATCCATTTTAAGTGTTTCCTTTTCATACTTACCATAATAATCTGACTCACCATTGCCTTTTCCCATAATTATCAGCATACTCTTCTTAATCATACTGAAATCATTATTCTTACGCTCATAGCATTACAGAGTGTAGATTTCCAACAATATCATTACAGATTAAGATATGGATTCTTCAGAATGTGATGTGTATTTTTAGAAAATGATTGCATTCCCAGCCCTGATCCTGAGCATCATTGTTCTATGAACCCCAGGGAATCTTTGATTTCATGCACAGCCTAACTGGGACAGATATTCACACACTGGGATTTAGAATAATTTGAAACCAGTGCATTACTATGGACTAAACAGAATGCACGACTGTCAAACAAGGGGCAGATTTTTGAAACATACTATCCCATCACATCCAATGTTGTTTTATAAAACATGACCAATTTTGAAATTCAGATATTTGATAAGCTTCCACAGAGAGGCAACAAAAGAATAAAGTTGTACATGGTAAGAAGAAAGAAGAAAGGTGAGGGGCAGGGAGAAACAAGGGCCTGCTAGACCTGTTTTAGACTCATTCTGATCTCAGCTGTTGCTGCCTCCTTTATATCCCCTTCACCTACATCTCCCACCCAGGTGGTGTTTTGAAAGGTTTTTTAGGTCTGTTACATTTACTTGATATGATTTATGCCTGAAAACATTAGAATTGCTAGGCCAGTTAGTTTTCTATCAGTCACTAATGATTTGAACATGGTAGATTACCTCTAAATGCAGAGTTTTTTTTCTTTGCCATCTGATTCAGAAGCTGGCCTAGGGGGAAGCCAAGGCTTCCTTCTTAAGTGGATTTCTAGTAGAGAAGAATGAGCAATCAGAAGAGGCGGCATCAGCATTTGAAGGCTCCTGTGTTCTAGGTGGGGCAATCACAAGATCTGATTCATGCTCCATCATATATATTTCTGGCAGGGTGACTTTGTTAAAGCACTTAAAGTTTCTTAGGCTCAGTTTCATCACCTGTTAAAGAAATTAAGTGGCCATGAATGAATAGAGACATATTTTACTATATATTTTAAATCCACTGAAATAAATTATGTCATTCATTCATTGAACAAAAATTTATTAGAGGGTTATTATATATTATATCAATGAAAAGGAAAGGAGCAGCCACTCAGAAAGCTGAGGAAGGAGAGAAGCATTTGTTCAAGGCCAGCTACCTAGGCAACTTAGCTTATCCCTGTCTCAAAATAAAAAATAAAATAAAAAAGGCTGGGGATGCAGCTTAGTGGATGCAGCCTAGCATGCACAAGACACTGAGTTCAATTCCTAGTACCATACATTTTTTTTAAAGGAAGGAGATATGGTAGAGGAAGAATTCCAGACAGAGAAATTTAGTTGAAAATATGTGTAGAGAGGCTAGCAGTGTTTTGACTCCTTGCTTAGAAATTCAGAATTTTTGCTGAAGGCTATGGGGAAACAAGGTTTTATGTTTTAGAAATTTAATTGGCAGAGTGTGGAGAATGGAGAGAGGTGAAGCAAAGGCACAGAGGTAAGGGAGACCCCTCAGTAGTAATCCAGGAAAGAGATGGCGAGTGCTTGAACCAGGGCTGGGACATTAGGGATGAGGAAGCCTAGAGATGTATAAGGAATAGCTAATAGGTAGAACTGGCATGGTTTGCAAACTAATTGATGTGGACAGGAAAGAAATTGGGGAAGTTGCTAAGTTCAGTCTGGGACAAGTTGAGTTGGAGGGCACGCTGGCAGAATGAACTATTCTATGCAAGGATGTGGAGTGTGGGAGAGAGCTTGGGGATAAAGGTCCAGATCTGGGACATAACCACACACCATATTTAAATAAGGCTCTTTGAGCCTCTACATTGATGAGATTTACCAAGGAGAGAAAGGAAGAGAGCAGAGCAGCAAAAGTTAGAGGAGCAACCAAGAAAAGAAACCTAAAAAGGAAACTAGGAAAGAATAGTGAGGCAGCTGAGAGAAGAACAAGGAGGGTGGAGTCAAAGGAAAAAAAGAAATCGTCAGCAAGAGTGCATGAAGAGAGATCAGATAAAATAAGAACCAAAATCATCCAGTGGTGTGTGGATTTGGATAAGT
Source organism: Xerus rutilus (assembly GCA_028644305.1). Lineage (NCBI taxonomy): Eukaryota > Metazoa > Chordata > Mammalia > Rodentia > Sciuridae > Xerus > Xerus rutilus. The sequence continues at coordinate 19,433,379 of CM053411.1, read as the reverse complement.
AGCTGGGAGAGAAGTCAGATGTGTTTCCAGAAAGTGTCTCTTGCTTACATAAGGCCTAACATGTGCCAAGGTCCTCTGCCAATGCTTCTGAATTGGCCTTATTTACAGAAAGATTCCACCTCCACAGACACACACAGGTCAACCAATCCATTCTTTTTTGTGCCAAAATTATTGTGACTTCTATTCATATCTGCTTTAAAAAAATAGGAATGTTGAAAATTGACCTAACAAGTCTATGTAGTCTATACATGGATGCATGAATAAAAATAGATAGATAAATAGAAAAAGTGTAGCTACCAAATGTTTGAGGTGGGAGAGCTTTAGCTGTTTCCTATACTATACTGCTAACAACTATGTTGGAAACAATTTTCAGAACAAATGTACTGATGGATTCTCAATTTCCTGTGTGAGTTACTGCCTTGCACAACACCTTGCATGAAAGGTTCTCTTTAGGTACACCTGTATTTGGGAGGCAACAGTGTTGCCTTCAAGGAGCCATTAGGCCGGCAAAAACTCTGCATGTCAGTCTCTGGGCCCAGCAGCATTTGGGGCTGAAGCCGGAGGTGCCATCCCCAAGCATCCAGGTCTCTGCCCAATTACATGCTTTCTTGCTCATACAACTGTGGGCAACGTCTCTACAATACATTTCCCAATCCACAATGTTTAATAAGGATATTGTCTATCCTGCTAATAACACACAAAGCTAATTAATAAGACACCCAATTTCAACAATGAAAAGCCATTTCTCATACTTACTATGCAGAGTTAATTGAAACACGTCTATGAGCACTTGCAGTATGTGACTTTTGGGGGTAAATAATTTTGACCACTTGTGTCCGCTGGTGTCCTTCAGTGGAGCTTAAACTAAAGAACACACTTAATACCACACTCTTTGTTGAAGGGAGTGTTGAGGTATATGACACACATCACAGCAAGAAGGAAGAAAGCCTGAGACATCATCAGGAGACATCAACATCATCAATGTGCTGAATAAAAATGTCATTTGGAAACAATGACTGTTTAACTAAAAAATGGACTTTTAAGGTATTTTGATTATATTGCAAATTTTTGAAGCTTCTGCATAGTTAGTATTCAGATTTTATTCTCATCTGAATCTTTCTATCATAGTCCAATCACACACACACAAATACAGGCACACCTGCATACACACCATGAAAACAGCATGATTGTCAATGGCCTGTAGTATACCATCAAAATAATTCACATCCATGGTTTTACAGACACTTGTGGTTGTTCTGAGGCTCTGCTGTCCCTGCAAATTATTTCAGTTACTTACTTCAGCTAGCAATATAGGTAAAGTAACACAAGATTAGAAATGGCACTGAAATCCGAACACTAGCATAGACATTTAATATTTATGTATTTATTGTTTTTCTGATTATAGAAATATTGGTGTACATAGTGCATAAAACTTATAAAAGTACATTACAGAAAAATATAGACCAGAAAATGAATATCTCCAGTAATTCTATCTCCAGAGAGAACAAATGTTAATTGCTTGGTGTGGTTTATGGAAGAACTTTTCCCATGCAAGAATAAACATAGGTGAATGCAAGTTTTGTAACACGATCCTAACTTTATATGCTATTTTACAAATTTTTAAAAGAATTAATCCTGAACCTATCTCCTCCTTAGTATGCAAAGATTGCTTTTAATTAATTAATCTATTTATTTATTTATTTATTTTTGTTGTTGTCAATGAACTTTATTTATTTATATGTGGTGCTTAGAATTGCACTCAGTGCCTCACAGGCGCTAGGCAAGCACTCTACCACTGAGCTACAACCTCAGCCCAAAGATTGATTTTTAAATAGCTATAGTTTTTCATTTCCAATGTTGAGTTCAAACCATTCACTTTAGCACTATTCTGAACTAAATCTTTGCAGTAGATAGCTTAAATATTAAGGAAAATAATGGTAATAATACTAACAATGGAATTAACTGAATGTTTGCATCACCACAAAATTCATGTGTAAAACTCTAATATCAATGTGATAGTATTATGAGGTGAAGCCTTTAAAATTTTTTTAATTATTTTATTTTTAATGCCTTATATATAATAGTGTGGTTCATTTTGACATACTCATAAATATGCATAACAATTTTCTCCTTTTCCATTCCCAGTATTACCCCCATTCCATCTCCAACTCCCGCCTCCTGATCTCCTTGTCTATTGGTCTTCCTTTAGTCATGTACTTTTAATTGATGAATTATAGTTAGTATAAAATTGGTATCCACTGCAGTACATTCATACATGCACCTAGCGTAATTTGGTCAATTTCACTCCCCAGTTCTTCTCCTTTTCCTCCCCCACTCCTCCTCCTTGGCCCCTACTTCTATTCTATTGATCTCCCTTCTATTTTCTTCAGATGCCCTTTTGAAGTGAAACCTGTAAGAGTACTTAGATTATAAGGCTGGAGCCCTCATGAATAAGATTAGTACTCTTATAAGAAGAGGCCACAGAGCTAGCTGCTCTCTCTCTGCCACTTGAGTTTACAAGGAGCAGTTGACAGTTTGCAGCCCAGAAGAGGGCTTCAGAATACACCATGCTGGCTCTAACATTAGTCTTCCAGTCTCCAGAATATTCTGTTGTTTATAAGCCACCCAGTTTATGGCATTTTGTCATAGTAGCCAGAAATGAAGCAAATAATAATAAGGAAAACCTTCAGATATCATAGAAGAAATATTTCTAGGAGGTGTGGCTTAGTCTAAGGGATTTCCATCTTTGTGATTTCACAAAATGATAATGATCTAGATAAATAGTTTCTTAGGAGCTTCTGAAGCAGACCCAACACCACTGGTTGGCATATATATATATTTTAAGCAGTCAAAGCTTAGATTAATGGCCTCAGGTATCAAATTCATGTTGGTTTCCACATCTATAACTCCATCTTCATCTTCAGGAACCCAGTGTGTTAGGGACCAGGGACATCTCAGGTTGAATGCTAGCTCTGCGACTTATCACTCATGCAATTCTGTGCAAATTATTTAACCTCTCAAACCCACAGGTTGGTCACCTATAAAATAGACCTCATTCAGGCTTTACAGAGGATTTTTTTTTTTTTTTTTTTTGGTATTGGAGCTTGAACTCAGGGGCACTCAACCACTGAGCCACATCCCCAGCCCTATTTTCTGTTTTATGTAGAGACAGGGTCTCACTGAGTTGCTTAGCACCTCGCCATTGCTGAGGCTGGCTTTGAACTCGCGATTCTCCTGTCTCAGCCTCCCTAAGTGCTGGGATTACAGGCTTGCGCCACTGCACTTGGCTTTTACAGAGGATTTTTTAAATGTACTAAAAATTTTTAAAAAAATCTGCCCAGTATTTGACCTGTTCAGTGGCACTCGAAGTGGCTTTTAAGAAGTGGTACTTGCTAATTCCCAACTTCAAACCTGCTCTGAGAGAAAGACAACTGACTTTTATTATTGTAGGCACTACAGTGGATCTTCCTGAATACATATTTCACAGTCCCTCCACTAAACTTGTGATTTCCATTTTATAAAAACTGTGTAATACTTTAGTTGTTGTTGATTATCTGTTTCCCCTAAATTACAAGTAAAATCCAGGCTAGCAGCACATAAAGGCAGAGCTTCTGTGGTTGACACAGGGAAGGGGGCAGGAGCTAGTCCTCTTGTCCTCCTGCAACTTGCAGCCTAGCCTGTCCAAAGCACAAGGCCCCAGGGTCTTGTGCAGTTTGTGCAAAGGCTATCACATGCAGGGACTGTTACAAAAGGGTCTCTGGTATAAATGAGGCCATGTAAGGGGTTGATTGCTCATTGTAACTTATCCTCCCAAAATATTTACATTTTCCCTGTGACAGAGTGAAATGTTTCTAAATGTGGATATTCCAGAATAACACCAATCATTTAGAGGTCATTTTTTTTTCTAATTTTGCCAAGGAATTGGAAGGGTGGGGAGGTTGAGGGGCTGAGTATTTCTCAATATGTCTTTTTAGCTATCTGTTGTAAATTCTCTCTTCTGCATACCCATCAGTTTGGCTCTACTCACAGAAAATTGAAGTACATTGGGCACTAGAGTGAAAGAAGGAAAGAAAAGACTGTGGGTCTGTGCTGTGCCCATCTTATGGGAAGAGGCTAAGGGGACAGAGACATTTGATCAATCAAGGTGACCTAGCTCTTAGAGTGCCTAGAGCTGGGCATCCTGTGTTAATTGACAGCAATTTGGGGATTAATGAAAAAACCAGACAACCTATGCTTACAGGGATTGCCCCACCCTCCCAGGCAGACATCCAATTAGGGATCAGAGTGTTAAAAGTGAGTAGAAAGACAAGACAGCAAAGTAGTTGAAAGTAAAGACTCTGGAATCAGAAGAGATTGGAATTCAGATTTGGTGTGTTTAGTTCTGTGACCTTGAGCATATTCCTTACCCTCTATCCAACTCAGTTCTCTCAACTGTAAAATGAGAATAGTTGTGTTATATACTCATAGAGTTGTTGTGAGATTTAAAAGACATAATGCATGTAAAATACTTAGCCTAGTGCCTGACATATAGTAAGGACTCAATAAATACAGCTATTAGTATTCATGTTGGTTTTCTTATGCACTCCACTTTCTCTCCATTTGACAAGGTGAAAATATACTTAAGAGTACTTAGTGTCATTGAAGTGATACTATAATTTCTTTAATGCTTGGAATCATCTGAAGTATAGGATAATACTTATTAGGAGAAATATTTAATTGTATCACTTAGTAATGGATGATTACACACATTAAAACCACAATTTAATATTATATAGAATCATATGCTAAGAATCCACACCAGAAACATAATCAACTGTGAATACTACACTTAGGTTACTTAGCTGTGGTGCTAATTAGTAGTGTAAAAGGTAAGATCTATTTTCAGCTAAGAAAAATAAAAATATAAAACAAGTCTGAAACTTGACTGGCTTACAAATCTACCTAAGCCTTGTCTTCTGGTACAATGTAATTCTGAGTCTCTACAGTGACATCTTTAATGGCAATAATTCTGTATAATAAACATTGTTCAATATCCTATTGTATTCCCAGAATTCCTCACAGGGAGAAACAATTTAGTTATAACAACTAAATTCAACCAAACTATGGAGAACCTACTGGGTTTGAGGCACTGTTAGGCTTTATCATCTTAATATAAAATATGGCATTTAATAATTTTAAGGAATTACTTATTTGTATTTTTTCATTTCGTTAAAATTTACTGAATCCCTAGGAGTTTGATAGGCAAGGATCAAAATTTTTATTTTGTGTTACACATACCATTTAATGTGAGATAGATACTACTGTAAGTCAAGATATTCATCAGTTCACCTAGCCACCCATCTTTTGGTTATATCTATTACATTGAAAACTTAGTGCTTGTATTTCCTTCACCTTCACCCATTTTATATATTTAATAGCTGGATTTAGAAGTTTGATTAAAAACAACAACAAAACTATGCGTAATGAAAATATTAGATGGTTGACAAAACTCCAGTCTTTTAAGTGTCCATCATTCTAGTCCTTATTTCTAGCCCTGTCATTTCTTAGTTAGCACAGTTTTCATTAAACCCCTCCATTTTCTCTCCACTTAACTTAAACACGTCAAGATAAGTTTATCTATGTAACTTTATTTTTAATTATCCTGTATCTTATATCAACTACTTACACTTTTATTATATAACGGATGCATGTTTATTCCTTATCCTATAGTGCATTAAATTGCGACAAATAAAAACAAACAACAAAAAACAACCTACCAAATTGTATCTATTTAATATCTTGCCTTTGTTGTAACTGCAGTATGCAGAGGATATGTCCTGCAGTCCTTCTTATAAAAGCATCTGAAAAAGTGACCATTTTAAATGAATTCCTTGCCCCCTTTTCTGGCATCAAGACACTAAGCAATCAGTCTATGCCTGACACCTGGAAAGAAAATTCAAAATGTTCATGCCTTCTCAGTCTCCTGAAATCACGTCAGATATTTTTGACATATTCAAGAGGTTTATCTTGCACATAGACTTGCAAATAATATAAGACTCATCAATATTCACATAGCACTCCACTTTTTTTCTTTTTGACCTCGGGCAATTCCTTTAGCTATAGGTTGTCAAGTCTTTGCATTTTATCAATTTCCTTCTTTGTAGTGTCTCCTGTGTTCTGGGCACTGTTGTATCCTTGGTTTCTACCATGTTTGCTGCATGTGTTGGGCTTCTTACTACTGATTATATATGCTGAAATTCACCTGTATTCTCTGTCATCAATAGTTGGGGGTATATTTCTCTATTCTTAGAGCTACACACTTTCCATATGAGTATCTAAGAACACTACTCCTTTTTATTTTTACAAAAGCCTACCAGCTCCTTGTAAGAATGAATCAAGATCATAGTATCTGGAACTCATTAAATGTGTTAGTCAGTTTTTTGTTACCATGACCAAAGTATCTGAAAAGAGCAACTTAGAGGAGGAAATGTTTTATTGGGCTCATAGTTTCAGAGATTTAATTCATGGTCAGCCAGTTCCATTGCTGTAGGCCCAAGGTGAGACAGAACATCATGATGGAAGGGTGAGGTAGAGGAAAGCTTTTCAGCTCATCATAGCCAGGAAGCAGAGAGAGTGAAAAAGGATCCAGGGACAAGATATATTCCATGGTCACACCCCCAGTGACCTACTTCCTCCAGTCACACCCCAGCTGCCTACAGTTACCACCCAGTAGTCTATTCAAATTATTAATCCAAAAAATGAATCAATCCACTGATGGGGTTACAGCTCTCACAATCTAATCATTTTACCTCTGAATGTTCTTACATTACCTAACACAAGCTGCTTTTTTTGTGTGTGATATTAAAGATCCAAACCATAACACTAAGTATAGAATTATTGTTTCCTTTCAGGGACTAAGGCTTACTGGGACAAGTTAACTTCTTCTCTTAGTTTGTATACTCTGTGAGGAATCTATCTCCAGTTCCTTTTGTGAAAAGAATGTTATAGGACCTTATTCAGTCATTCTATTAGAAATGTTCAGACATGAGTGAGTTCTGCCAACTTTGACCTAGGCTAACAGTATTTCCCCATGTGAAAAAGTAAAAATTAAAAAAATCCTTTCTCTCAGGTTATTAGAGTCTAATAGGATAAATAGCAGTTACCTAAATAACACATTACTAAATGACTATCTAACACAAGATAGACAACAAATGGTAAAAGAAAGTTGGAGGATCATTTCTCTTGATTTCAAACATAGCACTTTATGGATCATCTTATTGGATCAAAGGAATTGTCCTTGAGAAGTGACATGCAAGATGGACATTGAAAATTGGATTAGATTTAGATATTTGTAAATATGAATAGGTAAGCATCCTTGTTAAAGAAAATAGTAATAGCAAAAAGTTATGTTTGAATAATGTCCTGAGTCCTGAAATGAGAAAGCTCAGAGGAAGGTTAATTACTTGGATGGGAGCTCCATTCTGATAGAGACTCAGTGTCTGGCTAAGGATTTTGAGATTTATTTTCCAGGCCTCTATTTCCTTTTGAATTTTTTAAAACCTCTCTCCCTTTTGTTAAAGATCAAATAGAATAAAAATAATCACACCCTTCTGTCTTTAATATAATTTGAATTTAATGTCATGATCAACTTAATTGTGAGGTTGAGTCTTCTCTTGGGAGGATTTTTAGAATAGTCAAGACAACATTTCTAGACCCAAACTCCCATTCATTATGTCTCTCAGCATCTTAACAGAAGGAATTCTTAGGAAGACAAAGGCTCTTGAATGCCTCAAGATGCCTCAATAACCCCAAACAAATGTAATCTAAGTATTACACTAGTGGCTTTACTATGCCAATGCTATTTTAAGACAAGTCTGCTAATCTGAATCAGTCTTCTCATAAAGATCTTCAAATGAAAAATCTAAATTAAATCTGAGTTTTCTATGCAAACTTTATTTCAGGACAAATTACTTGGAATGCCCTTTCCTATCCCTATAATTTGGTATCTATAATACCTATAAGGAAAAATTTGGAATCTTCTAAGCTTAAAAAAAAAAGTCCTTGATAAATCTTAAAAATAGAATTGTAGTGTATTTCATCAAATCTAAGAGAGGAGTTGTAAGATGCTCCATTACTTTATGATTACTAAGAAAGACTAAAAATATTATTCATAATTATTATGACACTAATGATTATATAGTAATTTTCCTCTGCACTCTCTTCCTCTCCATCCATTTTGTCTTCCTCCTGCCTGAATGATCATTTTGAGCATATTCTCACCTTCAGGGACCATCGGGTATTAGATGGCCAATCAGAGCTCTGGTTTACCATGGAGACTTCTGCATCATTATAAGAAGAGCTGGTTGACTTTTTGGCTGTTTGGCCCCAGATTTATAGTCTGCTTCCCTCTTTAGGATAAAGGTGTATAATAGAACTACATTTAGCATGATGACCTCAGGCCAGCTTACAAGTCGGAAAGGAATCCCATTGCTCACAATGGGCCTCACTCTCAAACTGAGGTTCTAATTCTTTTTATCTTGTGGGCACACTATATTCTAGGACTGGCTAAGTAAAGATGACTCTTTCCCAATCCAACGACTATATGTGAAAATCCAGACTCTGTGTAAATTTCTTCTTTCATTAAGTCACTCGTCCCTGCTGCACTAGTTTCCTGGCATTCGGCTTCCTTTCTTCCATCTGTACCTGTTCTTCTGAATCACTGAAAAATCTCAGGGAGAAAAGGGATAAATGGATCAGACACTACACTCTCCTGGATTGATTTTCCTTGTCCTGGATATCTTATAAGCTGTCTGAGCTATCAGAAAGATGAAGAAAAGGCTGAAGTGACATTGGACAGCTAAAGAGCACTCAGATTTATGGTCAAAATGTGTGCAAGATAGATTCTTCTGCTGCAGCGTTTTTATGTTTTTAATTTCTGACAGGTTTAATTGTATCCAGTTGTGTAGTTTTTATGTCGAGGGAGGTTTGCTTTTGTCCAAATTGTCTTATTGCCTTATGATGAAACCATAGCTTTTGGGAATGCTTACTTCCTCTAGGGCTCAGAATCCTGGGAGGCTTTGCCACTCGCCACCATTGTCACCCAGCCTACCTCTGACACTTTAGGATCATGGAAACCAGCAGCATTTCCACTGCCTAAGTCCAAACACCAAGTGGACAATATATGGTGAGACAGGAGGCAGGGAAAAGGCATTGATGACTAAAACCAGGCTAGAAAACCAGACACAGCAACCCCATCATATGATCATCTTAACGTGTGTTTCCTTTTTTTCCCACTTAAAGTCCTGCCTCTAGTATCTCAAATTCTACTTATATGCAAAGTAAATCTTACTTCCACAATGAATCCTCCATGTGGTGGCTTTACTCTATTTTATTTCAAATTATATCTTTACCATTCATCAGTCACTTGCATTTTCCTCTATAGACATATACCAAGTTTCCCTGCTTATTATTTAAATATCAAATTTATTGTTTGTTGTGTCATATATGGAAATCTTATATCTATATGTAAAGATAACTCAGGTCATAACTCAGGTCTTACTTCTATAGAATTAGAACCTAAAAATTAGGAGGAAACCTGATAAGACAAAAGGGAATTCAGTGGGTGATTGCACCTAGAAGTAGAGAGAACTAGAACTCAGGTCTTCCAAAACCCAGGACCAAGCTCTTTCTGCTGCCACAATGAATTATTTAGCTGGAGGGTAAACTCTAGAAAGCTAGCTGGATTAAGAGTGCACAAGAAAAAACACAGGGTGTTTGTCATCTCAGTATGGAAAGCTCACATCCTCTGTAAAGTTGAAAAATGTGTCAGTCAGAGACCATCTATATGTACAATATAATACCTCAGTGGTTTTGTTGTTATTATTATAATTTAGTAAGTTAAAAATGCAATGAAATTTGAAAGAAGAGAAAGAGATTGTGTTTATTTGGTAAATTTCAATTAGACTGACTCTGGAATCTGAAGCCTAATGAAGATTTATTTTGTGAGAGGGCTTTTGGTCAATACAGGTGATAAAGGAAAACATCAAATAGGAGAAAGGAGCCGTAGGGAGAGGAATCCTTGATGAGATCACTTTTACCTGTTTCTTGCACACTCTTCTCCGTCTCCTCAAATAGCCATGTTACAAAACATGCAGAGTTAACCAAAACTCTTCAATGTGTTTTGTCAAATGACAAAATTACAACAAATTAATTTAAAGATGTCAGTTGGCTCTATTTGTCATTCAGTAATTGAGCAACATTTCATTCCATATAATGGAATAAGTGTTCCAATGAGCTGAGCAGAAAAGTTTCATTTTTATAGATAGAAGAGGTCTGAATAAAACAGAAACAAAGAACAAAGAACAGATTGGTCATTTCAAAGTTAAATTCCCTGTAAGGCAGGGACAGGGAGACAGAACAAAAGAAAAATAATCGTTAACATCAGGCTACTTCGGCTTAATTTTTTTTTTTTTTGGAAAGGTTAAAGCAAAAGGAACTTCATTGTTAAGCCATTGAAACCAGCCTGTTTGGAAAATTTGACTTTTGTATCTGTACTCTGATTTCCCAGAAGGTCAGATAACAACCTACTATTGGTTTGGTGATGTGAAACTTTCTCATTAGTGACTTATTGTGAATTTTAGTTTGGTCTGTTGGCCTAGGTGCAAGAGCTTAGTCCAAAACAATGGCCTTTTATAATTTTAATTTAACAGTCTGTTGGAAGAGGAGTGTGAACTACTCACTCAGAATATGTGCAGAAAGAAGCTCTGCATTCCACAGAATGAAATGGGCCCACATCTGATTTGGAGAATTTAATCCTGTTGTAAGGATTTAAGGCTATGAATCAATGCCCATTTTTGCTGACTCAGATGTGACTGATAATCTTGCAAGAGACATTGTCCTAACTTTCCTGGCACTGTGGTTTTTCAGTAATCATACCATTAAGATATTATGCCTGGGTATTGCATTACCACATGAGAAAGTTGACATAAAGGAACTAAATAAGAATTCTACCAGTTTCTACCCTACCATAATCATCCAGGGCTTTTAAATGGCCCTGTGGTTGCCCCAACACTCAGGCCAAAGGACCAGCCTTCTCCTATCCCATGGCTTGCATTAGCTGTCTTTCCATAAAACCTCTCTTATATTCCTAGATCATAGGATTCTGACTACATCATAAAAATACAAAAGACAGCACAGACTCAACACTCTGTCTCTACAGAAACCCCTTTCATCATCCCTCAACTTACACATACTACATCATTCACTGTTGTTCTCTCTTCCATAAGTAGCAGAGCATATTTTCTTTTGTCCTAGACAAGACTCTTCCTACTGAAATCTGGGTCAGGAATGGCATTTGCACACTAATAGTTTCTATGTCTTTGCTAGATATGTACTCACAGCTGAACTTGCTAGATTGAGTCCACTGCGTCTGCTCTGCTAATGCTACTAGTGCCTGACCTCTAGTTTAGACCTCTAAACTATTACATCTTCTTCAGTTGGTTGCTCACAATTCTCACAACCTGAATTGTAAAACTCTTTTCTCCATAACTGTGTCTGCTGCAGATTAAGTCTAATTCTTCTTTTATGTGGGAACTGTTGAGATAGAAGGATCATTTTCATCTCTACCATCTCAACCCTCTGTCCAAGTCCTATGCAGAACAAATAACCAAGATAACCATTTCACTTGTATCAAAATTTCCATATTCCTCATCATCCCGGTCACCATCACATGGGCCCTGTTCTGGCATGTCAGTGTCTTTCTGAAAGGGAGCCACACAATAAAATTAATGATGGTTTTGCAAGTGGCCTGACAGGTGCTCTGGAGAGCTGGGATAACCATATCTTTAGAATGTGTGTCAGTGTGCCCAGATGAGGTCTTTCAGGAGACCCACTCTCAGAACTCCATTCTGGTATGGTTTACAGTTGGGAAAAAGTTAGAACATATTCCTAAATGGCAGAAAAGGAGAAAATGGTTGCTATTTTCTCATCTTTGTTCCTTTTAATCAAAGCTGCAAACACAAGTCACACTTTTCAGAGGGAAATCTCATTTGTGTCTCTGGGCACTGCTTTGGGATTTGGAATTTAGGTTCTTGAGATTTATGACTGACTGATGCTGTGATATCAGTTGTTTTTAGCTGCAAATCATGAAATCAGCATCGAGTTGGCCATAAAAAATGAAGGTTTTATGGTAAGTGGTTTAAGAAAAATGCAGAATATGAGTCCTTTGTGATGTATATGTTTTATAGCAGCAATTCCCTATTTTTAATTTTTTTTGAAAAAACATTCTCCACTGCTATAGTAGGAAAACATCTTGAAGTAACTTCAATGAAAACATTCATGTATATAGAATAACATATAATGATTCTGTCAGACTTAATTCTCCTAAAATATGAGCCATAAATTTAGGATGATGATACTTTTTTTCTTGGCAGAATTAGATTTTATTAAAATAGTTATGTGGTATCCCACTCAGCCTAGAGTCAAAGCAATGGGATTCTACATAAATGAAATTTGTTGATCTACTGCATGCTAGGACAGAAATCAATTTCAATTTCCTTTAGATGTACTATTAGTGTTTATCTGATGGTGGATTTGTGTTGTTTTAAGTGATAGCTATAACAACAAAAAAACACTGATTAGATGCTAACAATCAGTCTTGATCTCAGTACAAAAAGAATATGGCATTATCCTTATCCTATACAATGAATTTTTTTGTATACCATGTTTTTTAACTGGTTATTTTTAATATCAATTTCCTCAAAAAGCTTAATATTTTTTATCAGTGACATCCATTATCAGATGAGGAACAAGATATTCATCTTTATAGTGGCCTTTAGTAACTTTGGCTAATGAGACTCCGTATTTTGAGGACTTGCCTAGACAAGTAGCTCATTTGTATTGTTACAGTTGGTCTCTCTGGATGGGTCTGTGATTTCAATCTATGTCTAATTAGAAAAATACATAACTATGGCTTCATGAAAAAAGGATAAGGGCATGGTTAGAAATGAACTCCCTTACAGGGTTACAGACTCTTCCCTTATGATAGATACCTTGATCTTGAGTACATTTACCAGATGTTCAGGGTACCACAATGGCTCTGAAGATTGGGAGACTGGCTGTTTAGATGTGTTTGTTAGTGGCAGGCATCATGTGACCCAGAGAGTCACTGACAGTTTACAGGGACTTCGCCTGTGTTTCTGCACATCTGGCTGAATCCAGTGAAGTGGGGGCACTGTACATGTGCACTGTACTTGGATTGGTCTCCCTGGCATGATGCAGTGGGTGGTCCACTTATCTATGCATAAAGCCACACTTTCCTCTTTGTTTTCCCAAAGTCTATTCTACTTGACTTTCTTCCATGGAGTTGCATGAAGGTGCTTTATGATACTGGTGGCTAAAGTGACTTGAAATTCATAGAAGTGAAAAAATGTATATATTTTATATAAAACCATCTATATCTCTCTCACATGCCAACTCAATCCCCTCTCTGGACCCTCCCACTCTTCAAGATCCAGGGTATTCTTTTTCCTGTTCTACATCAAGCATCATCTCACTTGACCTTTATTTCGTTTCCATAAAATCAACCCTGGAGTCTCCTTGCTTATGGAAGCAGGGACAGGTTATCATGGGCACTAAGCTGGGCAAAGAGTGAGTCTAGAATATTTTATATAAAAAATTTACTCATAGAGTCACATGGGCACATATTTTGTCAAATGCCATTCCCTTTTCAGAGTGAAACAAATTATTTGAATATAGGACTAATCTACTACAAACCTTCTCTTAGGGTTCCCTTTATTATGTCTTACTACTTAAATGGTACAAATTAATTTAATTTCACAATTAAAGTTGAAACTTTATAAATGATATTCATTTTATAACTAAAGCACTGGAAACTTGTCCAAGTTTCTTCTGACTTCTGAGTTTATGGTCCTTTGTCTCACATTGTGAATCTCTCTTCCCACAAAGTGACATTCCCAACAGTGTTCAGTCATGCTATTAGCTAATTATCCTCAGGAGAAGCACAGACAGGAGCCGATTCTTGACTTTGCTGATGGTCTTTCTGTCCACAGTTAAGAGCCCAAGTTGTGCCTTTGGTGCTGCTTATTAAACAATATTGCTTGGGTACTTGGCATATGCACAGGGCGGCCTCCCTTGCTTTCTAGCTGTCCCTCAGGGATTCTGCCTCACTGGACTTTAGATGTGGACAGGATTGATAGATGTAGAAACAGAGTGAAGATGACATTTATGACTTCTCTGAGAGATTGAGGAGAAGGTTGAATGTTTGGCAGCTCACTGACATATAAAGAAATAGCATCTATTATAGAACCCCCATGGAGAATAACTATAGGCTTTATAAAGTTATTGTGTGCTCTGAACATTGGGAAGTATGGACAAATTTGAGCAAAGAAAGTTGCCCAGGGAGATCTTATTCTAAAATACGTTCTTTGATGTATTGCTGGTGGGTCCAGTGGTTAGTGCATACAGTGTCCTGTATTTAAATCCCAAGTTGATCTAGCTATTTCCCTGCTTATGAAACTTGGACAATAATTCCATGAATACACACGGTCAGGGCCATTGGTCAGTAAAATTATGTCCTTAATAATGTTGCTCATTGCTTTAATATGTTTGGGCTACTTTAATAAAATATCTTAGACTGGGTAATTTATAAATAACATAAATATATTGCTCACAGTTTTGGACCTCATGAAGTCTAGGATCAAGGTACCAGCAGATCTGGTGTTTGATGAAGGCTCACGTTCTACCTCATGGGTTCCTTCTCATGTATCCTTGTACGGTAGAAGGGGCAAATATGACCCTTTGGGCCTCTTTAATATGGGTACAAATCTCATAAAGCCTGTGCCCCTGTGGCCTGATCATCTTCAAAAGGCCTCACCTCTCAACAGGACAATAGCACTGGGGATTAGGTCTCAACACTGAAATTGGCAGGAGGGGGAACATTCAGATGCTAGCAACCATCAGATCCTCAAGTCTTGACCCAGTGGACCTGCCCCCTCCCCTGTTACCTCTGTAACTTGTCTTTGAGATGCTTCCTCATTTTGGTGTGCCAATAAAAAAGATTCTCAAGCCTGTTGAGCTGCGCTCATTCATTGTAAGGGACTCTGAGATCACTGTCTGAGTCTGCAATGTTGTTGTCTTTATTCACTGCACTTTGAGGACTGTTGGGAAAAAGGGAACACATAGTCAAAATACAGGGTAAGCAGGCTGCAATCAGAGCAGTGCTAAAGACCAGGGCTAGATAACCCGAGTAATATCACCATTTTGGGTTGTATACTGCTTATTCCCTTGTGAATGGACCAGCCTTAAATATAGTACTTGTCCTTCTCTCTATGTTCTTTCTCATTCCATAACAGCAAATGAACTCTGAACTTTATACCTAGCTCACACACATTTTAAATGCAAATGCCCAACCCTCTTTTCTGAGAGTAGGTGGGCATTGCTGATGCTGAGACAAAGGAATTCCAAACATACAATTGATGGGGAAGATCTTTTTGAAAAATTAGCTCTTTTCCTTCCTAAAAGACTGATGGTTCTATATTATATTCACAAGAGGAGTCAGATGGTTGAGTGTGTATAATTAAAAGGAAAACTCCTTTTTTTTCTCCCTGCTATTTTCATAGTAACATCAAACTGAATCCTTCACATCTGGTAAGATGTGTGGTGGTCTGTTCCACACCAAGCAGTTCTCCAATTCTCTGTGCATACCAACTGGGTATCCTAAAATTTAATTCAGTCTGACACTGTCTACCTGAAGGTAGCATCAGATCCCATAGGCTAAGGGCTCAGTCTCAAAAGACTGCCCCCACTTCAGATGCCAATCCCAAGTGCAGGCTAATTCCAATTACCTGTGTTTCTGACTGATCCACTATAAATCTGAAGTCTCTATGATCCTTTTCTTATGCTCAACAATTTGCTAGACTGGCTTACAGAACTCAGGAAATAAGCTCACTTACTAGATCACTAGTTTGTTACAAAAGGATATAACTCTAGAACAACCAAATTGATGAGATGCACCACCTTCCCAGCACCTCCAAGTAGTAGGCACCCTAGAATCTCCCCAAACTCCATCCATTTTATTCTTTTTAGTGGAGGCTTCATCACTAGACATGATTGATTAAATCCTTGGCTGTTATTGTTGGGGCAAGGGCCTGAAAATTCCTGTCCTCTAATCACATGTAACCAAACGATTGGTTCCACTGACACCCAGCCTCCATCCTTGGTTTTCCAAATGACAGTCCATTAACAAACTCAGGTCGGGGTTCAAGGGGCTTGATATGAATACCAAAGGACTCTCTTTTCACCTTAATTGCCCCTTATCATTGTTTGTTTTCATATAGTGATAGTATTATCACTTTATAAAGTGCTATATCATCACTTCATAGGCAGCCTATCCTGCCCAATCTTGGCTGTTCTACTTTGAAGTGTGAATTCCCTTCCCCAGCCTCTCCCTTCCTCTCCATCTGCCATACCCAATCCTGGACAAGGAGCAAGTGACTGATTTAGAAGTAAATTGGGTTGAACAATCAGATTATCTCTCTGTGAACCTGATATAGACATGTTTTGGTTGTGAGAGAGCATGTTAATTGGAAAGTTGGATGGATTGCAAACTGAGAGTAGCCATTTTTCTGCCATGTGCATACTAACACAAAGAAAGCTGGTCAGCAGAAAAGTGGGAAACAGGGAGAGAGATATCTCAGAAAGCTAGGCAGTTTTGGTCAGTTTTGTTTTCTGTTTTCTGTAGCAGGGATTGAACCCAGGGTTGCTTAACCACTGAACAACATCTCCAGCCCCTTTTAATATTTTATTTAGAGACAGAGTCTTGCTAAATTATTTTAGGGCCTCACTAAGTTGCTGAGGCTGGCTTTGAATTTGTGATCCTCCTGACTCACCCTCCTGAACTGCTGGGATTACAGGCATGCATTACTGCACGCAGCTCATCAGCTTTTTCACTACTGTGACCAAAGGCCTGACAAGAATAGTTTTTAGTAGGAAAAGTTTACTTGGGGGCTCATTGTTTCAAAGGTCTCAGTCCATAGACAATTGGTCTAACTACGTTGTTCTGGGCCCAAAGTGAGGCAGAATATAGTGGCAGAAATGTGTGGTGGAGGAAAGTGGCTCAGGACATCACAACAGGAAGCAAAGAAAGAAATAGAGAGCCTATCACCGTGGACAAAATATAAACTCCAAAGGCACTCTCCTAGTGACCTATCTCCTCTAACCACGCCCTGCCTACCTAGTTACCACCTAGTTAACTTCTGGCAGGGGATTAATGAACTGATTAGGTTTAGGCTCTCATAACCCAATCATTTGACCACTGAACCCTCTTGCATTGTCTCACACATGAGCTTTTGGGGGATACCTCATATATAAACCACAACACAGGCCATGGATCATCTTTAGGCATAATGTGGGGATGGATCCTCCTTCCCTGCCCTTGAGTTCTAAATTCACTTCTTCCTTAGATAGCTTTATAGGGCTTCTATTTCCTGTGATCAAAGAACCTTGGCTGACACAACAATGGGGAGATTGCAACTCGATTTATGGATGATGCAACCAAATATGAGACAGGTTAAACAAAGCTGATTTGTAGCAAGCTGGGAGTCAGCCTAGTTTTTCTGACTTTATAACCTTTATGTTTTCCATTTCACTTGCTGGTTAAATGACCAAGAAAGATCCATTTATCTACTCTATTCCTAAAATATTCTGTGACCATTGCCTATCATAGAGAAGAGAGAATTACTCGTCAGCTGCTTCCTAATGTCCTTGATGAAAATTGAATAGTTTACAAATGGCCACGTTGAAAATTCAATAGTAAACTGGGCAACAATCACTGTAAGTCTTTGTACTTGCATATTGATACACAGAGTTTCTTCCTTAAATTGTTGAGGACTTTCTGGCCTTGGCAGTGTTATGAAAATGATCAATTGTCATTAAGTAAATATCTGCTGATATGCATGCCAGGGCAGTCCCACATAGAGTTGCCCAGGTGAGAAGCAACACCACTGCAAGGCAGCAGCCGCCCCTGGGAGCATCAGTCAGAGACTCATTTTAAAGCCACTACTTGTTTTGTCTCTCATGGCATTTTAATACTTGTCACCTGTCTCTTCTGTCCAAGACACTTCTAAACCTTCCATCTTACTTCTACTGCAACTGCTATAGAGAATAACTGTACTTTTTATTTTTTTGCAGTGACCCTTGCAACATTGGTCCCCAAGATTAATTTTAGTATATGACATATAATCTCCAAATTTAATGAAAATCTACTCAGACATTATTCATGATGTGACAGACAGACTGAAACTTAATTATATTGACACGGATCTGAGTTAACACTATAATATTTTGCTGGAAAAGACATCTCTTTACAAGTTATTACAATTAGCTGTAAGTGTTGAGAAATATAGCCATGGTGAAATATTTGCACAGACAAATGCCAGCAATACCCGTACCATTCTGTCAGGGATTGAAGGCTGTTTTCATCCACCCAGGTAATCACTCCTAGACCTTGGATTAATAGCCTTGAAGAAGTGTTTCATTGCATGTCAGAACAAGAAAGACTTCTGATAACATTAAGTGTTATCCTTGGGGGAGGCTATAACTAGTTCTTTTGGTCTTTAAAGTTTCTATAGAAGTGATAAATAAAACATTTGTTGCATAGTATCTCCATCTTGAGTAAGTGGATTTTTTTAATCTTCTTTCACTGTCATGACAGAGGAAGCATAAATATCAGAAGATAATAACTCCCTGTGCTAACTTTCTCATCTCAACCCCTTCCATTCTCCTTTTTTTTGGTGGGAAATTTCTTCTAGGATAAATGCTATCATCAATATTTTACTAACTTATCTTCCAGCAAAGTCCCAAAATCTTTTATGGGGGAGAGTCCTTTCTTTTGCTCCAAATTATGAATGCTCCAAATTAAAGCAGAGATCTTATTGTTTTAAAACTTCATTGATGGGGCTGGGGATGTGGTACAGAGTTTTCCTGGCATGTGTGAGGCCCTGGGTTGGAGCCGCAGCATCACCGAAAAAGAAAAAAAGAGAGAAAAACAGTGAAACTTGATGGATGCAGTTGAGAGCTGTTTAGCTGATTAGATCTTATAAAGGAGATTACTATAGGCAAAAGCTCAGTTGAGAGGGCAAGGAATGAATGCTGGGAGTATGGGGGCTACTGTTGTGAGCTAGAAGAACAGAACTAAGTATCTGGAGCAGAATGGAAATAACAGGAACAAAGAAAGAGGTCAGAGAGCAATATGATGAAGACAGAGAAAGTGGTTAATACAGTGCAAGGTCTGGGAGGCTTTTTCTATACAGGGACAAATATTAAATATCTTTAGCCTTTTGAGACAGTTTCTTTCATAACTATTCAACTCTGCTATAAATTATCCATAGATGCATAAATATGGCTGTGTTCCAATAAAACTTTACTTATAAAAAAAGGTAGTGCTGATTTAGCCCAAAAGCTATCTAATCACTTCTTTACAAAATCTGCTATTAAAAATAATAGCCAGATGCGGTAGCACATGCCTATAATCTGAGCAGCTTGGGAGACTGAGACAGGAGGATCACAAGTTTGAAGCCAGCCTCACCAACTTTGTGAGGATCTGAGCAATTTAGTGAGACCCTATCTCAAAATGAAAAAAATAAAAATGGGCTGGGGATGATTAGATGCCCCTGGGTTCAATCCCTGGTAACAAAAAATTAAATGAATAAATAAATACTGTATTATCTGGCACCTGGTGTGTCTAGTTTCAAGCTTGACTCTTAGATTTATTAAAATTTAAAATAAACTGGGTTTCTGAAGACTATTAACTCCTCTTTTAAGTTTAAGAATTTCTTTATCTTTTCATTTTTATGTTAATAGTATTTGAAATGCTCAAATCTGCATGTGTGAGAGCAAATTTGCTCAGTACATAGAGTTAAACTGAACCCTGGGAATTATAAACCCTGATAACAACAATGCAAATCCATGCACGTGGAGGATATTTAACAGGCAGATGTGAAAGAGACTTTGTAGACAGCATGTGGACAGAGGGCCCTGTGAAATGATGGCTCATTCAGGGGTGATTCAGAGCCTCCCATGAGTCCCAAGCTCTTGGAGAAATAAGACAGTTCCTGACAAGTCA
>CM053411.1:19391814-19412760 GCA_028644305.1 Xerus rutilus | reverse complement strand
GTGCAGTAAATTTGATCACCATCAAGGGTTGTTAAACAACATACAGTGATAAAAATAGTTCCCTTTGCTGACATTAGGTGTTTTCTAAAATAGCTCGATAAATTCTGGTCAACAGAAACTCTGTGATTTCAAAAGTCAGAAAGTGAACTGTTGACACGGATCTGGGCAGACAGAAAATAAATGGCCCTGTAGTTGCTCAGAAATATGTCCTACGTGCATTTTAACATGACTAGTGGTTGACTGTTCCTTCACTCTGTCATATTATGATAGAAGTTATGCAAGCTCGAGAGGTTACAAGAGGGCTTGTAGGAGGTAACTTGTTTGCAAGGTGATGTACCTGCAGGAGGCATAATGGGTAGGGTGGGTGGGAACGGCAAGTTGGTGACTTTGAAAAAAATAAAGCTGAGTTTAAGTTTCTCTTAACAGATTCTTAGGAACAGGGACAGTGATAATACTGGCAAATACAACAAAAAAGCCCTGGCTATGAACTAAGACCTGGAAGCAGCAGTCACCCATTCATTTCTATTCTTCCACTTTCCCCTTTAAATTTTCCTGCATAGAATGACAAACTTGCTTTCCTCAAACTGTACTTTACATCATCATTCTCTCTATTGCCTATTATGTTAAACCCAACCCAACCCAGAGTGAATGGAGAAATATACTAGCCTGAAAGTTCAGAAGCCAGATGTCAGGTATCTCTCTTCAGCAACAGCCTGGTAAATTTAAGCAAGCTGTCCAATGTTAGTGTCATCATTATCTCTTTTTGAAAAGCATGAATTTGTACTTCACAAAATCTAAGTAAATATATTCAGACACCTTAATTCATCTGCAAGCATTGCTGTTCCTCCCTGTTTTTCCAGCCTGGTTTCCAATACCATTAGTTCCAAAACAGACTGAGTACAGGCCCATCATTTTGTACCTGCATGGTACCTGCATGGTACCTGCATGGTATTTCTGAAACTAACTTTTGGATCTTTTAGGTAGAGCTTGGTTTTTCCAGTTTTATCCTCTTCCTCACCTTGCACCTGCCTTTGAAGCACTTAGAAGGGTTGAATCTGCTTGCTCATCCATCAGTTGTTCTCTTGCACTGGCTTGGTTTTAATGCATACGTCCCTCCCCATCTCTCCATGCTTTCCCTATTCTGTCTTTTGAGCCTCTTTTCTTTGTGTCCTTCCTCAATCAGTATCTCTTCTTTCAATATTAGATTCATTATCATCTTTTTTAGTGAGCTGTATTAGAGTGATGGATCCTAGAAGCACCATTGTATATTGAAGTCCTAAAAGATGACTTCACTCAGAATCAAGAGTTGTGGGTTCTAGTTCCAGATTTGCCACCATCACAAGGTTATTAGCCTCTTCTGGCCTCATCATTCTACTCTTACAAGATGACTTTGGAACTGGATGCAGTGGTGCAAGCCTGTAATCCCAGCACTTAGGGAGGCTGAGACAGGAGAATCGCGATTTCAAAGCCAGCCTCAACAATAGTGAGGTGCTAAGCAACTCAGTGAGACCCTGTCTCTACATAAAACACAAAATAGGGTTGGGGATGTGGCTCAGTGGTTGAGTGCCCCTGAGTTCAACCTCCAGTACCCACACACACACACAAAAGATGACTTTGGGATAGGGATGAGCACTGAAGTACATCTGAGAATGTATATTATTTGCTCCAATATTTTCATGGGAAGGCAAAATGGACGAATGAGTGAAATAGGCATGTGACAAGATCATAGAGATATTGAAGACTGAGGTTAATAGCAGAAGTCTTCCATTACTTACTTATTTATTTTTCTTCAGAAATTTGCATGCCAAACCAAATAGTCTTGCTAGTGAGGTTCAAATTCTAGGCCACCAATACCAGACTGTGAATTTGGTCACCTTTATGGTGTCATTCAATTCTGCGTCCATCTTTGAGTATCTCTTCTTCAACTCCGACTGTGTCTCTGCTAGAATGTATTATTGTATGTGTCTTTGTAATTTTTTTCTTAAACTTCATCTGTCTTGACTTCTGACTCATATATTATGTGCATGCTTTATTCGTTTTATAAGACCCAATAACACCTACCACATACTTCTGCCCACATTGCTTCTTGGAAAAAGCTTGCGGAAATTTGCATTGAAGATGGCTAGAAGACAAGAGTGGAAAAGACTATAGAAAAATAAGAAGGAAATGATGGAGGGAATATATTTGAAACAGAACAAGAAGCCAGTGTGAGAGAAGCCAAGGCCCAAGAGAGCTAGTACCAGGTCCCCTGCATTGGTCTGGCCCTTTGATCAGGATAGAATACAGGTTTGCAGAGCTGATCTGCACTAACATTCACCTGACCTAGTGTCTCCCACATACTTAGGAGATAGACAGAGGATCACCTATTCACTGTCATGGCTGGGCATTTTAATATGTTGGGAAAGTGTGTTTTGATGTATGTTAGAAAAACACTTATGTTCTATGTACAGAAATAATGAGTTTTTCTTAGTAAATTTAGAAAAATATTAGTTAAATAACAGAATAGTGTATGGGTTTAGCAAAAATTATGAAAGTAGTATTCCTATTACTAGATATGGGAAAGTTCTTTTGGTTTCCAAAGGAAGAAATTGACTTGGCCAAGATCACACAGCAGTTGGCAGAACTGGTCCAAATCTCAGATGTAATAGACAGCCTGGGTAATGAGTGCTGTTACTCTTCATGTGAGCTGAACAGATTTTGCATTCTTTCTCTTACTCTGCTGTCATGTGGTACTGGACATTACTGGGCTTAATGAGCTCAAAGTTTCAGGGTTGTCTTGAACATGACAGGGGGCATGAAATGGTCTTGACACATAATGAGAGTGCCATAAATATGTCTCCTTCTCCCCATTCCTCCCATCAGTTTTCCTGTTGCACAGGTTGGTTATATTTCCACTGGTCTGTGAGCACACTGACTTCCCAATACTTTCATGGTTAGCAGAAAACTTGGATCCATCTCACATTCCTGTTTCCATTTCCAAATATTTTCACTCATGGCATCAATTTGAATCCTTATGTGAACTCAGGGGGTTAAGAGCAGAAAGCATTTTACTATTCCTATTTCCTAGGAGAAAAAAGTGAATGCATGGTGTATGCAGTGATCAATAAGGTTGTGGTTCCTTTCTTGCAGCTCACTGCTGTTTTCTTTTTCCCTTTAGGACTAAAAAAAAAAAAAAAAAAAAAGGCACGATTGCAGGGCTTCCCTCCTATATTTATATTTTATAATGCTGATTCCTTTCAAGTTGATTTCTGAGCCTTGTCTGTATAAAAAGTCTCAGGAGATAAATGATGAACTTGTTTCAAAAAGAAAATTTGTCTATTAAACCCCTTATGCCTTTTCTTAAAATTTAACACTTCTCACCCCCCACTTAGGTGTGTCATGTCTGAATAGAATGTCCCACATTTCCCAGAGATAAAAATAATGTGTTAAAAAAAATACTACATTGGCAATCTAAGAGGTTCCTGTGGTTCCAGGAAAGGGTGAAAGTGTGGATCTGTTTAGCTAAAGCATGTATGTACAGCCACACACAAGTGCTATTCCATGTTTGTGTTCTCCATTGGTTTTATCAGGAAAAGTATACCACTGCCATTGTCTTTTAGCATCCAAGAGCATGCTGGCTCTAGGTTTCACTTAGAAAGAACAAATCCATTTAGGACCACATCTTTCTGACACCCCTCTTCCAAGCAGGTGGAATGTTCCCAAGAGCTTTAGACTCCTGCTTCTGCTCACTTTTTAATACATTTGTGTCAGCAGTAATACTGCTTTATTAAATGAAGCTGTTTCGGTGCGGATATGGGGATGTATTAAATGTAGCAAGCTTTGTAATCACAGTGAGCCAGCACAGCCCTGCTATCTGTAGCTGGGTACCAGCCACTCTCCCTTTATTAATGCACTTCCTTTGCCAAGGGATGGAATGCAACATTTTCAGAAACCCATTAAAAGGCACAGCCAATTGTTGCTGCCCTCAGCCATTCAGTGTAAATTCAGTTTTCATCCTCTATGTCAGGTGAAATTCCTCTCAAGAATGGATGTGTGGGCTCTATCTAGCCAGCAGCACTCCCTCATACACTGTTTTTTCAAGTCTTGCATCCAGGTCCATTTGCTGATGGATGTTGTAGTGGCTCCTCTATGCTGCTTTCATCTCCCTGTAAGTTGAGACAGCTATGGCACATCTGAATAGAAAAGCATTGAAAACTAAGTGAAC
This sequence comes from Xerus rutilus, assembly GCA_028644305.1. NCBI lineage: Eukaryota > Metazoa > Chordata > Mammalia > Rodentia > Sciuridae > Xerus > Xerus rutilus. The sequence continues at coordinate 19,408,556 of CM053411.1, read as the reverse complement.
ATGGCAATAAAATAACCTCCCTATCCCAGAAGTATTCAGGATCCTTCTAGAAACTCATTGGAACTTTGTGGCTAATACATCTGTCACCCCATCTAGAAGAAACTTCTACTTGTAGATGAAAACATAACCACCTATTCAAGTTTCCTCTACTTGGGGGAGTGACTCACGCCATCCCCAGAAAGTGATCATTCAGCTTTCTACTTGAACAACTTCCAAAAAGCAGAATCATGCAGATCCTGAGGGGAGGTCAGCTCATCCCTGGAGAGCTCCAGAATGTTAAAACCAAGATACCCTAGTAAAGCAGAAACTTCAGGATTCTGCTGAAGCCAGACACAGGAGAGGCTCCTACAAAACTATGGATGAATGGGTGTCCCACAAATTGAACAACACCAAGTGCATGAAGCAGACCCCTGATCTACTAACACCATTGGTTGCTGTCTCCTGGGCTCTTAGTGGAAGCTACTCTATCTATCTAGAATTCCCAGTTAATTCAAGGGAGGTTCAGTTGATTCAGTTCAAGAAACACTGCAGCGGCAACTGCTTCTTCTTTCTTTTCCCAATTCTAGGGAAGGAGCCCAGGCCTGGTACAGGCTAGGCAACTGCTCTACCATGAAGCTGCACTCCAGCCTTGAGGCTTCTTTTATTATCAAGGTTGGCCTCACTTAACTGTGCCTATGAATATGACCCAGTATTACTTCTTTAAATAAAATCAGCACATCATGTTCAAAGATATTCTCTTCAGACTAAGTTCTGAGGAGTTGGACATTTTGTTAAAAGAAATTTATTTTAGCAGTCATTGTACCCCATTCTTCTCACCTACCCTTTCTACTTCTTCGTAATTCTGAGATGTGTGGTTATCATTGAAAAATATATAAAATATATACATCCATAAATACAGAATCATAGATGAATATTCAATCTATAATAGATTCAGACGTTTTAACTTTTAAAGGCTTTGCTGTGTTATCTTCAACTGTTCTTTAAAGTGAGTATAATAATGACACCTACCTAAGAGCATTGTCAAGGGAGCAAGTTTTGAGATTATACATGAGGTAAAGGACTTTTTAAAATATAAAGAGCCTTATGAATGTTAACGATTATCTCTCCACTGTGAGAATGGGCAGAGAAAAAAAATGGACTTACCATCATCACATTCTGTGGCCTCAGTGCAGCCACGATAATGAACACAGTGCAGGGAGAGCCTGGAAGGTAGATCTTCACATAGCTGTACTGAAGGTGTGATTCATCAGACCCTGAACAGTGAGTTACAGTGCACAGTGCAGCTCAGACTGAAACCATTCATATGGCTCTGTCTTCTCCTCAGCTTTCAGTCTCTCAGCTGCATTATGACTCTGTTCTTGGCACGCTCTCAGGGAGAAGCAATTAATGAATAAGGAAGCCAGAGGTTGGTGTGCACAAATACAGAGATACTCATGATGATGATCATCAGTGGAACTTGCATTCTCAATTTTATTTTATTTGTAGCCTGAAGTCAAGGTGAATACCCTAAGAGTCAATAATCCTATCTGTGGTTAAATTCAATATCACATACAGTCCGGAGCTGTACACTGCACAGAGTTAAGGTGTATTTTGCTGACTGTAGATGTTGTAGAGTTGTACACTTTTTATGAGAACTTTTGTAAAGCTGTTTTAACTATACTCCATTTTATAATGTGTTTCTAAAAGAGGGATGTAAAGTAAGGTGCTGTATGGTCTAGCTAAAAGGATAAATTTCTCATGCTTTAAGCCTTTTTCTATTCTTTATCTAAGGTCTTCCTCCTTTGGGCAGAATGACAGCCAATTCCTCTCAGACTGAAGGGAGCAAACCTTCTTTTAAAAAAATATCCCAATCGTAAGAATCTTCAGGTTATTTTTTTATACTTAGGAAACTTGCAGCTATTCCTAAATAAAAATAAATTCATTACCTTAAAAGTCAACTTAATTTGCTCCACATGTGTCTATGAGGACTGCTGTAATCGAGGAAGAATACAAAGTCCTGGGTGTACAACAGTGTGAGGTGAAGGGCAGCACCAGGTTTAATTGGTGTTGCACATTGTGGGTGATATGGTGGATCCACAGTTGGCAGTGAAGTGGTGGAATCTGCACAGGTGGAGTTGAGGGAAGTGTGATCAAACAGGTGGAAGACCTATTGAACTATCTCTGACAAACAGACCATCTCCCAGTTTCCAGATGGCCAGGGAATTTGAAGCTCTTTCACATGCAGTTCTTCACATTTGAGGACTGCTTTTACAGAAGTATCTTCAATGGGAGATACTTCAAGGTTCATCAAGGCTATAACCTGCAGAGAAGGCAGAGGAACCCCATTGTTATCCACAACCCTGAGGGGTGAAACAGTTGCTTGGTTGAGCCTGGATTCCTCCACCAGGCAAAGGGATACATGTTGACTTGGACAGGACTGGCAGGACTTTTGGTGGAAAAGATTCTGCTGTTATCTCCTCATTATCCAGAGACGGTGGTACCTACCATAAACGTTACTAAAATTATAATTAAATCTACTTCTGAAGAAAAGGAGGCCCCTATTTAAGGAGCAGAAATGCTTTGTCTAATGTCTAGTTAGCAGCATTATCAGTGTTAGGACCAGATCAGGTAGAATTCAAGACTTCTGAAACCTGGTTCCAGGCTTTGTGTTTTGCTCTGTTGTATTCTATATATTAGTTCCAGGTGTGCTTGGCTCGTGACCATAATTAGACCCTCTCCATTCAGGCAGAAACCTTGGTTCCATGTGTGTGTATGTGTATGTGTCCAATAGTATATGGTTGCTGGGTAGTAGCTATGAGTAGCATTATATAGATCGGACGAGCCCATTTTGGAACATTTCCAGCTCTGACACCATTCCAAACATTGACCCCATTTATTCCACTCCTCACTGAATGTCAGGGTTTTGAGAAGATATGAGCACAGCACCAGGGTGAGAGAGAAATGGAACTGCACTGTGTAACCAGGGCTTCTGCCATCTGCAAAGCCAAACTTCCTGCAATACATTTGATCTGCCCTGGATGCTTGCCCAGCCCTTGATAGTGTACAGCTCTGAGGACAGTCACAGGAGCCCCTGAGTGGTGTCAGGTAATGACCACCACACATCCCTCTTTGCAATGGCCTTCCATCCTGGCACTATGCCTCTCCCAGTGGTCCTTGCTCCATGAAAGGCTGTAGTGACAGCTCTTCCCTTTGTGCCGAAAGCTCTATCTACCCAACACATTCTCTGTGGGTCCTGCAAGGTATTTCTGGGACATATTGAAATGCAGGTTTCTCCTTTGCTACAATTGTGTCTTAATCAAGACAGTCTGATTTTTAAGCTTTTATTCTTTTCATCCTTGTGTGAAAAAGGAGAAATTCAACTCTGATCCAGAAGATATGGATTCCAGGTCTCATTTCCTCATTCTTCAGTGAAGTTCCTGTAAAATAAAAGCCAAAGGATTTGTTTCTTTCTCCTTAGGAATATTTCCTCTGACTAAATTGCAGAACTGATAATAGCATTAAATGAGAACATGGCTGTGAAAAATTAAAATTATAAAGCCTGTCTTTTTATTTGAAAATTAAAAGCCGTGCTTTATAATCTTGGACCATAAAAGCAGTATGTGGCCAAAAGAATAAAAACACCACCAACTTAGGAGCCATTAGTATGTTCCAGGTACACTGCTAAGTACTTTTCACACTTTATTTCTTTTTACCATCATAACATTCCAGGGATATTGGTATCAGTGTTATTCTCACATTATTTTTTTACATCATTATGGAGAGTTGCAATAGTTAAAAATTTGCCTAACCTTCCAATTATCTGACTAATCCAGTATTTGAATTGTGGCTCACTTCTGAGTCCACACTTAACTATCACACTATGCTACTCCTCAGTAACATAGTAATTAATAATATCAAACACCACCTGAAAGACTGATGCCCTTCTATTAATCTGACAGGGGGAAATATGGTATAAGTTCAGCTAGTCAGTGTGTATTTTGTATAAATTGTTCATGGCATGGCACTGTTTCTGAAGACTTAATGTCCACATATGTCTCATTTACTATTGTCTAGGGCTCTGCTTTTCCCTGGGATCTTGGGAATGGATTAACTGACATTCGTAAGAGCTTTATCTCATCTGATGATTTCTAGTCTTACACAAAGCAGGGGCTACATCTATTTATGTCCACTAATTGAAGGAACCTTACTTCTTGGTGTGTATTTTTTTTAGCACCGGGCTGCTATAAACTTACTCAAGGAAACCCATAGAATGTAGGGACATCAAAACTCATGGATGGGCCAGAGGTTGGGAGATCATTACCAGATTCTCAGAAAAGGAAAGATAGGGTGCAGGACAGCAAAGAACAGAGCCAACCTACATCATACTTTGCTCCTTTTGGTCTACCTGATGGAGAGAGATACAAGGGATTAAGAATGAAGTCCTCATTGGTAATTGGTAATGGAACTAAGCATTTGAGGACATAGAGCTCAACTTTTGAGCTGTGCCTTTTTTGATGAACACCAAGACATTCCTTCCAAAATATTTTGGTAATGTTACCTGTGAGGCCCAGAACAGGCACTGGGAACCAACTGTTGAAGGACAGATACAAGACCTGCCCTCCCTGTGTTGTCAGTCTAGTGGCCTGCTCAAGTGGCTATGCACCACAACTTATCAGACTATGCACAGTTCTAAACATTTGCGGTGCTGGCTTTTTGAACCTTGCTTGAATTGCTTGACTTCATGTTAATTGTTCAAAGCAGGATGCAATTTTGCTTCCCAATTCATACATAAGTATGGTTCTTCTCAGATGACACATATGCCTATGAATTTAGCAGAAAATTTAAGTGCCCATTTGCTAACTTTATTTTTCTTGTGCAGCAAATGTCAGTTCAGGTTTTGCTGGTCAAACACACCTTATAATGGGCTTTGGTAATTTAGCTCCTAGGAATGGCTTGGTTACAGAACCCCATAAAAATTTATTGACTTCTGCTTGCTGGCTTAGGTGGTAGGTTAGAATATACCTCAGAAATTAGCTTCATCCAGTTTAATGACTTCATTACAGAGCAGTTTGCGTGCTCTCAAGCACTTCCTAATATATTTTTTAACGCCAGTTTGTAGCTATCTTGTGCTATTTCTGTGTAGTAGGAGACACAGGTTTAGCTTGTTTAAAGGGCCAAGATAAAAAAAAATGTCACTGCAATGGTATTCTATTTAGTGTCCAGGTGGTTAGGAACCTTCACTACTAATGTTGTCAGAGGGGATCATTTGAATATTCCAGTGGGTAACTCCAATGTTATAAAGAGGTCACTGTATTACTCTTGCTTTTTCTAAGGGCAAATAGAGATTTGAAAATTATATTTATGGTTTACATAAAATGAAAGGCAATAGATGTTGGTGAATATTTATAACCATTTATTAGTAGGTATTCATCCTTAAATAAACTTGATCTTCTTCCTATGCCTAATATTCTAAGAAGACTGTTAACCCTTTCCTGATACCCTGCTGACATGTTATTACACATAACTTATGAACTTTCCTGTGGACTATCTAGAAATATGGTGACAAATATGCCGATTCTAATATATTAAAATATTAACATTTGTGTTCTTGTTTATACACACACACACACATTTGTATGTATGTGTGTTTTATATACATATAAAATATATTTATTCTTTTTATTATATATTTGGAGATATTGAATCTATTAAAAGCTGGATATCATATTCCTCATATCATATTCTCTTATTTTATACTATAAAGTAAATTTTGAAAAATTTTTTTTATTTCTCTATTGTTCTTGGCTACAGAGTGTTCTGTTCTGTAGCCTGGTTTCCTATTGTTAGACATATGACTGATTTCCAGGATTTGTTATTGCAAAAATGGGTATGTATGAACAACTTAGTGTATAGATATTTTTGTACAATTTTGAGGTTATTTCCTAATGGCAATTTCTTAACAATGAATCTTCTAGGTTAAAGTGTATCTCTGACGCATCTTTCAGTCCTGCCCTTCTCTGAGGATTTCCTATATGGCTGTACTGTACTGTGCAGGGCTGTGCAGGGTTGCTTTGCTCCACAGACCTCTCTCTACTTTTTCCTCCATGCATCTACACAGACTCGTCCCATACTCTTGGACTGCTGTCTTCTCTGTGAAGGAAAGTGCTGAAATAAGCAGAGAAGGGTTCACAGTGTGTTAATCAACAAAATAAAATTATCATTGTCCCTGCTAACTTATGAGTTAGTTTATATGTTATCCCAACTAATTATCCACATGTCCTCAGCTTAAGCCTCTAGAGTTTTCTTTTTTTTTTTGTACTGAAGATTGAACTCAGGGACACTCAAACACTGAGCCACATCCCCAGTCCTATTTTGTGCTTTATGTAGAGACAAGGTCTCACCGAGTTGTTTAGCGCTCGCCGGTGCTGAGGCTGGCTTTGAACTCACGATTTTCCTGTCTCAGCCTCCCAAAGTGCTGGGATTACAGGTTTGCGCTGCCGCACCCAGCCTCTAGAGGTTTCTGAAGAACTGAAAATCAGTACTATCTACAATTTTTTTTAGATTTTGAGATAAAAACTGCCTAGTCTGTCTACTTCATTTATGAAAATACCAGTAACAACAATACTAATAGCTAACACAAATTCCAATGTGCCAGACTTGGCTTATTTAACCTGATTCTTGGAAATGAAATTTCCTTAGACTAATTTCATAACATTCTTTTAACTGAGTGTAAGTGGAATTGGGACAGGAGATGGTACATAATTGCTTAATCAGTTTCTTGGTCTAAGTAAGATGTCCTTACTGATTTTCAATTGTTTTCTGTTTTACTTGATGGATTTGTGGGGGGAAGAATAGGAATTAAAAATGTGCACATCCATAGAATGATAAGTACTATTTTGTTTGAACTATTTTAATCATGAAAAACACTAAGGATTGCAAAGTTTGAAATACTTTTGGATTTCACATACAAAGCTTGGTTTTCAATATGGTAGCCACCAAGCATGTGCAACTATATTTAAATGTATAATTTAAATTTAATAAAATTTAAAATTAAGTTTCTTAGTCTAGCTACGTAAATATTTGATAGCCACATATAGCAATGACTACCATACTGAATGGTATACATAGAGATAATTTTTATTATTGTAGAATGCTCTGTTGAACAGTTCTTCTTAAAAAAACCTCTGGTCTAATGCTTGTTCCACTATACATGCCATTTAAACACTTTTTGCAGCCACTAAGCATTTTCCAAAAAAAAAAAACAAAACACTATTGTGCTTCATGTGTAGACCTTTTGAAAAAAATGCACTATTGCATTCCAAAGTCATACCTGGGTTCATTAAAGCATATTGTAATGTCACTGTATTTAAGTTATCTACACTGGATTCATAATTACCACTTAAGTTCTTTTAATACACAAGTCCCCTAATTTTGCATTTTTCTTAAACATCAATTTGCATTTAACCATAAATAATAGAGTACTTAGCTCATACATATTAATGAGAATTCCCCTTTAGAAGTAAATGATTGCTTGCTTAATACTAAGGAATTTTAGAGAACATCAAATCTCTTGACAGATGCATGTTGCCACAAGGATTTATTTTCTCCTTCTCTTAGCTAAAATAGCATCAGTTGCATTTTGCCATTTAACGATACTGGAGGAGAAAGTTATAGCAAAATGATTTACAAATAATAATTGCATTTCCCAACTTACCTATTTCCATAAATGAGTCCAAAAATTAAATCTGGATTTGAATACTGGGCCCAATATTATCATATCAATATTTGTCTCTTAACCAATCATACAAGATGATGTTTACCTTGGTATAAATATATCAGAAATTATTTCATGCCTGGTATTCATATCATCCTTCATTTGATTTTTACTTTACCCATTGGCAAAAGAAACATAGATATCAATGTCTTGGATGCCCACCAATATCCTCCTCTTTTCTGGAATCCCCTATTAAAAGTTCTGTTTCCTTATCCTTTTTTACTTTCTCTTTTTCTTTCTGTTTTTTGGTGCTGAGGACTGAACTCGGGGCCTCACACATGCTGAGCAATGCACTACCACTGAGGTAAACCCCCAGCCCCTCCTTATCTTTTCTTAAAACAAAAAAATCTCTCTTTAGTTTCAAGTAGGTGTTGAAGACTATATGTCGTCTCTAAGTGCAAGGTGGGAAACAGATATTCCATATGAACAAAATATGTGAAAAATAACAATATCTTTGGAGCACAACAGATATGTCTTTTTGTGTGGAGCTCATGGTATGAAGAACAGGATTGAAAATGAAAGTAAAGAGATAAACAAGGACCATGTTAAGAAGAGCCCTAAAAGCATTTGTAAGGCTTTATGAATTTAGTTTATAAATGAGAAGGGGATATGGCAAAGATTTGGACAGAGGAGCACCAGTATGACTTTGTACCTGTGATTAGTCTCTCCACCAGCAATCTGAAGAACAGGCTGGAGAAGGATGGTACTCAAGGAAGGAACACTTGTTAGGAGGGTGTTGCTAAAACCAATTCAAGGTATTTCAAACGTCAGAGGGAACATGGTAGCAGTGTCTTTGGGAAAGAAAAATTGCACAGAGATTCCAGAGACATTTAGGAGTTACTCAGTCGTCCCTTCTTCATCTGTTTCAAGTAAAAGTTATTCAGAGTCCAGTCTTTGAGACCTTTCCCAAGCCTAAGTGGTAACAGAATACCTCTTGTCCATTTCACATACTTATATCTGCTACAGCTCCTGCATTCCTTATTTACCCCAGTCCTTCCTTGTTACTCTGTTGTTATCTATCTTCTCCCATTATATCTAATCTTCTCAGATGATATATGAGCTTTTACAGGTTAGAAGTATCGATTGCCTTCTGGTTGCCTCTGCTAGGGATACAAATAACAACTAAGACCAGAGGAGACTGGGGTTGGTTTTCCAAATCTGACTGATCACCTGGGACCTTCTGAGAAATAAAGATTCTTTGATCCCAACGATGGAGCTTCTGATTAAGTAGAATGGTTTCCAAGAATTTATATTTTCACTTTCAGCAAATTCTGATGGTCAGAATATACTGTGAGTGGAGTTTCCAATTCTGACTTTGTATTTTATTTTGACTCTGTAAACTTGTCAAGGAACTTACATTTTAGGGTCCTTATTTCTGCAGCTTAAGAAATAACAGTATTGAAGTAGCCAGTTTCTAAGATCATGTGAGTCAGGAATTTGCCTAGATAAACGTGCTTCCTCGATCATAACTAATTTCTCCTCTTAAGAGTAGAGTCTACATTATTTTATTTTTCCTGAATGTGTTAGCTTGAAATTTCTCACATTAACATTTCCTATAACTCTCTCTGGAGGGGTCTTCTTGCTGGGAAATTTCTGTGTAGGGTGTATGGGTGGGCACACAGTCATAGAGAGCTCATGTCCAACGCCATCACCCACGGGAAAGTGTAGTTGAGCTCTGTGGAACAACAGATGGTGGTAGGTGGCTAAGGGTGTGTGGGGGGCTCTCTTCAGAAGCCTGTGGGCCAGCATCAGCTGTGCCCCTGTCTCTTGCCAGTTTTTCGCCTACAGTTCCTCCTTGGAGCCTTAGCCACACCTCAGGTGTGCTGCAAGCTTGGCGATTCATTACACAACATTGCTGAGTGCTTCTTTCATGAGGAGGTGATAGGAATTTTCCTGTGCTAGCCTGACAGCAAGCTCCTCCTCACTTAACCGCCATAGATAAAAATTAATTGATGCTCAATATATTTTTTTTTAATGTTTTATATGGTTTCACCCTCCTGAGAAGTCACTTGTGGAGTTATCAGTATTGAAATGGCCTGGAAAGCAAAGCAAGGAAATGAGCCACTAACCCAGAAAGGGAGAGTGGAATGAGAGGAAACCTAATGGTTTAATTTCCTGATCAGTGCCAAGCTCGAGGTGGGAGTGAAAGGGAGTGCATGTCCTAACATGAACATGAACATGAACAGTTGCCTCTGTAAGCCCCCCTGAATGCTTCTGAGGAACCAGAAGCAATCATGGTCTTTGTGTCCCAGTCCCCTGAGAGATACCTTTTTAAGATACTATTCCCTGAGGAATAAGGTTAACACTGTCACTCATGCTCATGGACAGCCCCGGTGACAGCCCCTTCTCCCTTCCCTCACTCCCAGTTCCCTCCCTCATCTTCTCACTAGTTCTCAGAGGATATATAGTATGGAGAGGGGAAAAGTTTAATATTTATGCTAAATCTATGAGCAGCCTTCAGAGATTAAGATAGCCACAGCATGGAGGAGGGTGAAAAGAGGGAGGGAAAATGAATAGAAAAGACTAAGAAAAAGAGAATAAAGTTGGGGTCTTAGTCTATTTTGTTCTGCCATAACAGAATACCACAGATTGGCTAATTTTTTTTTGGGGGGGTGGGTACTGGGGATTGAATTCAGGAGCATTTGACCACTGAGCATCCCCAGCCTATCTTGTATTATGTTTAGAGACAAAATCTCACTGATTGCTTAGTGCCTATATTTTGCTGAGGCTGGCTTTGAACTCACGATTCTCCTGTCTCAGTCTCATCAGCCACTGGGATTATAGCATGTGCCATTACACTCAGCCATACTGAGTAATTTATAAGGAACAAAAATTTATTCTCACAGTCTGGAGGCTGGGAAGTCTAAAATCAGTCATAGGCATTGGTGAGGGCTTTGTTGCTCTGTCCACATTTGGCAGAAAGACAGCAGAATGTTGAGTGAAACCCCTTTGATAAGACTTTTTATCTCATTTGAAAGAAAAGAAGACCTCATGGCCTCATCACCTCTGAAAATTCCTGTGTCTTAATATCACCACTTGGCATGACTTGGATTTTGGATGGAACACAGTCAAACCATAGTAACTGCTTTATGCTGACAGAGAACAAAATTTTGGACCCAATACCTAACATGCTTTCTAACTGATAGTCTAATTGGATTTTGTCTAGTAATACTCTCCTATCAGAAGCACTGCTTGGGTCTGGGGCTATGATGAGGCTGTCCCCAGAGCTTGCAATCTAGGAAGGAAACACACTGAAGCAGATTGCCACTCAGATGCATAACGACAAATGACAATATATACTAGAAAGGAGAGTATAGGCTGTTATGAGAGCACAAAACAAGGGGACATGGCATTCAGGGGACCTTTAAAAGTCTTCCCCAGAGAAGCACATTAGAGGAGAGATCTGAAGGATGATGGAAAGATGCAGTCTTGACAGTGAGGATCAAGGGGTGAGTTGAAATTGTTCCTGATTGAATAAAAAGGAGGCTGAGTCAGTGGATCTTTGAAGGAGGATGAGTCTAAGGGGTGCAAGAGAGGACAGGATCACTTGTTCTTGTATTTCCCTCTGTGACCTGAAGGAATTTGCAAGAAGCACTTTCACAGTACCAAAGAGGTCTTCCACTCTGTATCCCAGCTACTGCACAAGAGACTTTCTCATGAAACCTAGGTATGTGTAAACTGAGTCTCTGCTTTGAAGTGGCAGCAATCTGCTATGTTAAACAGGCCATAGTCTCAGTCTGGGTGGAGGCTTTTAAGCCCACCAAGCTCAGCTCTTGCTTTTCTGAAAACTTCTACTGGACTGAGAGCTAGAGTGGCAGCTGCTGCCCTCCAGGTTATGCGCATGCTTAGACATAGCTGTACTCAGATCAGATTCCTGAACCTCAGATGCAGGCACAGATTGGCATGATTTTAATGCAAAATTATACCCTGAGACTAGAAAGGGGTTGGGCACTGGATGAATGGGTATAGAATGCTCTCAGACCTAAAGTGCCCTAAGTAGGTCTCTGCTTCCCTGCGTGTTTGAAAATTTTCAAACCTGTCCTATATCTAACTTGTTTCATTTGATATCCACATATTATCTCAATTGTACAGGTGGCAAAACCAGGTTACAGAAACATTAAATGACTTGTCAAAGGTCAAAGATTATATTCTTTCCACTTTGCCTTATGGATTCTCACTCAGGAGTTCACCTTTAATTAGAATCCATGACTTCCATTTAGAGACAAAGAACAAGGCTAAAATCAAAAACTCTAGAAAGATAAATCTCAGAAAAGATTTAGTCTAATTTCTTGCACGTACTCTTACCATCTCAATTCCTACATAATGAAAATTTATATTCCCAGGAATAATCCCATGCTGCCTTGTAAATCATAGAAGAAAGATTTAATTTAGTTCAGGCCCATTAGGTGTATTTATTGTACTTTGAATCATTGGTATGGGATACATATGACAACTCCTCGAAGGCCAGAATATCACATTCAAAGGAAAATCTATTTTTTCAGCTTGTTTATAATAACAGGTGACCATTCTACTAGTTCAAGGCCAGGAACAGATAAATATACACAAAAGCAGTTAGGATTTTAGAAATGTGAAAGCTTCTGCGCTCGCCTGCAACACTTTACTGAAGATTAGGACTTCTCAAGAAAGCAGTAAAGTGCACAAAAGTGAGGGGAGAGTGTTCAGTGAGGTAGCGAAAGTCACAGTTGTCATCTCAATGCAGTGCTGCAGTTTGGCTCTTGAATGGCCCCAAAGGACCAGGAGTTGTAGGGTTGGTCTGCAGTCTATGATGCTATTGGGAGGTGAGGCCTAGTGGAAGGAAGTTTGGTCATTAGGGGTGTGTCCTTGAAGGGATTATTGCAATCCTGGCCCCTCCTGTTCCTCTTGTTCACATTCAACCATGTAATGAATGGCATCCTCCACCATGTGCTCCTGCCATGGTGCACTGCACCCCCATAGGTCCAAAGCAATGGGCTAATTGGTCATGAATGGAAATCTTCGCAACTGTGAGGCAAAGTTAATGTTTCCTCTTTTTAAGTTTATTACTGCAGGCATTTTGTTAGAGTAGTAGAAAGCTGATTGGCACAGGTGGTAAGCAAGTCTTCATGAGTATACCATAAAGACTTAACAAATTGTGCTTGAATTTTTATAATAAAATAATACCTGAATTTTAATTTTATCACAACTCCTACAATTTAGATGTTCCTCAAGAAAGTTTCATTGTTCCATATCATACAGACAAAATAATATTATTTATTTCCTTCAGTCCTAAGCCCACCAGGTTTAACTATGAAATTTCTACTTTTATCACTATCAGAAATATGACTATGTATAAGAACTATACAATCTGAATGGTCTTAAATGGTCTTTCTGCTTAAAACTGAATTCTGAGAACTCTTTTCCATCAGGCAATATGCAACACATTAATAATTTTCCACTCATTCTTATTCATATTAATTTATTATAATTAAACATTTTTTAAACTAACAACATTCTTTATGAATTATTATGAATTCTTTTTATACCAACTTGAAATAAAAACTCTCCTAATATATATTTATTTTTATTTTTTTTAAATTTTTTTAGTTGTAGATGGACACAATATCTTTATTTATTTATTTTTATGTGGTGCTGAGGATCGAACCCAGTACCTCACACATGCGAGGCGAACGCTCTACCACTGAGCTACAATCCCAGCCCCTCCTAATATATTTTTAGAGTTATATGAGTTGCATTTGAAAATTGCCAGCAACTAAGGCAGTGTTGACTAACTTAGCAGTAATACTTACCTAATAAACCTAGGGTATAAACAAGGGCTTTAATCAGGTCCATAAACCTAGGGGTGTAAAACTGGCTGTGAGCAGGCCAGATCTGGGTGTGCTTATTTGGCTAACATAATTTATATTTAAATATGAAAGTGAATTCCTTGATACAGGAAATACTATCCCTTTTCCACAGGCCCCACTATTCTCTATTGGTTACACTTTGCTTTTTTCACTCATGTATACTTTCTGCTTAGACTCTATGGACCCTTGAGTTTGTGATTCCTACTAAGCTTTTCTTTGTTTAGTCCAAACCATACTAAACCTTCTAAGTTTTTGTTTGGTTTTGTCTTTGATTACTTTCCAATATTGCACAACTTTAAAACTACTTAGGAAGATAGAAAAGACTTGGAAGTTTCTTCCAGTACCACAAGCTCCTCATCTCTGGCACATGGGCAAAGAAATCATCACTTATTAATCATCTTTCATATTCAATCAGGGAACTGATTGCCTTACATGTTCTAGGTCATGGGCTTACAGCATATAAAATTACTTATTCAAACCTCAACCACAGTCTTCATTTGGTGAGGAAAAAATTCAAGACAGAATTCAATAAAAGTTTAGTTGATATTTTCATAGAGCCCTTGATGATTTGCTCTGACTTATGTGCATTCTCTTCAAATCAGTTTTTGAGTCTGACAGAAACTGGCAAACCAGAGGTAGAACTATAATTTTTGAAGTAATACATTTTTCAACTCAGATAATTCCAATTTTAGACAACTCAATAGTGTGAGATAAATGGGTTAGAGGCTTCAGGGGTGCTTCCATAAGGACATACAATGTATGATCAATTGAACAAACAGATAAAGTTTGGAGGGCATATTCATGATAATAGTTCCTTCTACTTACCATAGGATTTAGTAAATGCTAGCCTCCTGGTACATTCAGATGATAGTGGGACTTTGACAGTTTGAGAGTGACAGTGAGTGGGTAAGCGGAGAACAAAGAAAGAAACTTGGAAGCTATTGCCAAGATAAGTTATATTTGAAAATATGAAATCTCCTCCCCCAAGGAAACAAAAGATCATATGTACATGCAATTTCCCAATCCCAGTCTATCCTGTGATGTGAAATGCTCCTCGAGTACATATAGACTATTTTGCTATAGATTAACAGAATTTTTTGATGTGAGAGAGAGACAAAGCTAGGAAAATGGGTTGTATCTAACAGCAAGAAATAGAGTCTATCACGGCTCATCAAAAACTGAGAAGTGTAAAGTATATGGTGGTTGACGGCGATTGGGACATATATATATATGTTTACATTGCAATAGGGAAATATCATCACTTGGTTAGCTCCAAAAACAGAGTGGATGACAAGGATCGTTCAGCCACAAATTAGACCACATTGCACAAGCTTTTTATTCTCAGTCTCACTTTCCTTTTTTATATAATAGGAATATGAGGAATAACTGCCTCAGAGGATTGCTTTGTGTGGTAAATAACTCAGGTATATATATGCAAAGTGTAAATATATATCTGGGAGAAAATTTCTTGTAAGGATTAGATTAAAACAAGAAAATTTAATGCTTCCAATGTAGATCAGTTTGATATAAAACATTGGCCAAGAGAGCCCTTTAGTGAACGTTCTGTTCCTTGTAGATGGAAGGCCATCCCTCTTAGGTTAGATTTGACTGGAGTATGAATCACAGCAGACCATTGGGGGAAAGACTTTTTGAAATAGAGCTAGTTAAATCTTATCAGCAAGTACTATGTTGATGTATAATTACTTATCATTACTGCGATACATCATTTAAAAAGTATTTCCCAACTGCTTCTCTCCTCCTTATAAATGTATTATTCATATCTATATAAATAACAGTTCACTGAATTCATTTAAAGAAATCCATGGATTCTAGTAAATTATTAGACACATGTAACTATCACTCAGGAAATAATCTAGAAACGCCCTGCTCAGGATTTTTGGAAATTCGCTCTGAGGATGAAAGATGAACAAAAATACCATTCCATCTGTTAGCCAAACTGACTGCACCAAATAATTTGGAACTTAATTACAGAATTGGCTACATTTTCAAAATGCAATTTCCAAAGGCTGAGTGTTTTATTTAAATCTCTCTCTGTTTATTTCCTCCAAGGACCATCAGTGATGTTTGCAAATTTCAGTTTTAGAACCTGGTAAATTTTGGCTGTTAAGGACCCAAGGGTTAGGAGTCAGGCCCAGGGAGAAGAGTGAAGTGGGGAGGAAACTGCATTCTCCTTCTCCTCCTCCTTTTCTGTACCCCTTCTTCAATCTGGACCTTGCTATGCACAACTCCATGTATGTTCACCTACAAATAGAGCTTTTGGGATAAATTTGAATTTCAGATAAATGATAATTATTTTTGATATTGAGTGTATCTCATGCAACATTGGAGCAATGCTTTTACTAAAAATAATTCATTTTCTGAAACCCAAATTTAACTGGAGAGTCTGTATTTTTATTTACTAATTCTAGCAACCCAAGGATCAATATATGGCTGAGATATTTATTTGAAAAGTAGGACCAAAGTTTTCCTCTGAAAACATATAATCATTTTAAATTTGAAAGTCCTAAGGACCATAAAACTATGATAAATTGGTGAAGTGATGGTATTAATAAGAACAATTGAATCTTTTAATATTGTCTACATAGATCAAAACACCACATTGTATCCCATAAATCTATTTTTTGAAAATAATTAACAATTATTTTTGTCAAATGAAAGTAAATGTTAAAAATTAAAAAAAGAAATGATCAGATCCATTAAGATCCAAAAAAATGAATCTCTATGAGTGGAATTTGGGTCATGCTTGAAAGGTTGTTTATAATGCTGATTTTTTTTTTTGAGAAAACCTTTCTGTTACACCTAAATTTAGAACATATAGATAGCATTTGTTCCTGGTACTCACAAGCCTTGAAGAAGGAAAAGGGAAGGGAAGAAAGAGTTAGGATTAAGTTGAGCTATTTTATTTGTTTATTTTAATTTACCCATAAATCTTATTCATTCATTCATTCATTTATTCTAATTAGGTATACATGACAGCAGAATGCATTTTAATTCACTGTACACAAACGGAGCACAACTTTTTATTTCTATGGTTGTACACAATGTAGAGTTGTACCATATGTGCAGTCATACATATACCTAGGGCAATAATGTCCATCTCATTCCACCATCTTTCCTGCCCCCAT
>CM053411.1:19319126-19391314 GCA_028644305.1 Xerus rutilus | reverse complement strand
CGTGCGCACACACACACTGTAATTCTGAGACCTCAACTCCCATGATGCCTCTCCATCATTCTTTCCCTGACACACTGGACGCTTAGCCAATCCTCTACTATATGAGACACATCTCTGCCTCAGCTGCCTCACAATGGTCTTGTCTGCCTGCTGCAGGTATCTTTCTGACTTACTTCTTTCTGTCCTTCAAAGTTTTATTTGCATGTCTCATTCACAGTAATTGCAAACCTCCTTTAACCTCATGTTCATATTTTGCTTTTCTTCAACACAGTATATATTCCTGTCTATACCTATCGTTTCCTGGTTTACCTTGTAATTGTCTATCTCTTCCACTACAATAAGAGCTTTGCAAAAACTCTATGCTTTGGGGTATTGCTCTGGTTTATTTTGTATAGTGTTGTATCTCCATGTTTACTGCTCAGTCCATGGAAAGTGTTCCATAAAAATTTGTTGAATGAATGCACTATTTACAGTTTTTAAAAAATTGCTTTATGAATTAGATATTTAACTGAAAATAGCAGAGTTTCAGAGGCCTGGCATATGATATGTCAGCTGTCACAGTGGGGTAACATTTGGCAGAAGATCCAGGGCACAGTGGCAGGAAATGCAAGAGGCCAAGACAACAAGGTACAACTGTATAGACAGGACAATATTAGACCTTTGGGTGCTGGAGGAAGAATTAGCAGGACTTTACAATTTGGCTAAGGACTGACCTTTCATAAAATTACATTCTAGAAATATTCATTGTCTGTCACTATGAAAGTAATCCCCACATTTCAATATTCTTCACTCTGGGGCTCCCATATGATCACCTGGATCTGAGAAGAAATTAAGATAATTAAAAGTCCAATTTGCTCTGAACTCCGGGGATCACATCCACCTTGTACTATGGCAAACAGTCTTTCTGCCATCCTTCTTTCTTTTCCACGCTAGTCTCAATTCCCAGGTTCCTTACTACATTGCTTCCAGAAAGAACTTCCTAAGAAACTAATCAAACTGTGTAGTTGTCTGTCTTTTAAATAGCTGTTTGTCTTATTGAGGATTAACTTCTCCCTGCTTTCCATTCTTATTTCGCTTCCTTCAATTCTTCCTTGGACTAGCTACACTGAGCTTCTGCATATGTTTTTGTGTCCCCACCCCTCCCCAACATACACTCTCTAGAATGACCTCTGTTGCTTGGCGAACTTCCTGGGCAACAAAACAACTCAAATGTCAACTCACTTGTGAATTTTCCTAATTTCTCTTGGAAACTTTTATTGGTCTCTTCTCTAGGATTTCATAGCACTTCTCACATACCCTTGTTGCTGTACCTAACCTATCATATTATAATGATTTGTTGGTACATTTGTCTCCCGCAGAAGACTGAGAAGGCTAGATGTCCTAATATTTTAACTCTCCCACCAAATATAGCATATATAAAGTATATAATAAGCGCATATTATACAAACCATTTGAGAAAGTACAAGAAGCCAATTCTTGCTCCCAAACATATAGTTCTCTGTAGATATTGGCCTTGTTTTTCTTGATTCTCCACAAGAACCTCACTCAAGTCAAATCCTCTAACCTCTTACTGATGTGCTCTTGAACCTTGTCTCAAAGCTGGAAGAAATAAAATGTTTTTCTAAGAATAGCTCCTTAATTGGTGATACCCAAAGGCAAGGTAATCATCAACCTGCTTACTCTCATGATTTGCCATATTGGTTAAACCATGTCATTTCATGTTGTCAGGCTTGGAGAGAATGCGTCCCTCATTTTAATTTTTTGCATGATTAAAGTAATTCAATTACCATTCAATTTAATTAAATGGATTTTATGATTTAATTTTAGTGAGGGTAAAAATGATCAGTCATTAAAATGATGATTGAATGATGATTTTTTTTATTATTGCAGTAGATAACAGAAAAGAGCCTTTGAGATAAATTTTGTAATAAAAAATCCTTCTGGTAGCCAGTAAAACATATTATCAGTAATGAAAAAGGAGTTGTTGATATTGTTAATTAATAAGTGATGAATTAGTATGGAACCTGACACTTCATTTACCCCAGTAACACTACCCTGGGAAATTACAGAGAAGAAGATTCACTCATTGCAGTAATGTTTTAGGAAGAGAGGGAGGAGAGAAAAAGGGAAAGAAAAAAAAGGGGAGAGTGAAGGAATGAAAGAGAAAAAAAGAGGCAAAGATGAAAGGGGGGGAGAGACAGGGAGGTACAGATAATGAAGATGTGTAAACTTCTAAGAGAAAAAAATCTAAATTGTAGTTTAGCAGTCAAGCAAAACTAATCGCTTAAAGAAAATACATGATCTGCGTTATGACATGTAGAAATATCAGAATTTATTTAACAGCGTATATTTTTCTCTCCTTTTTAAAATCAATAATTGATACTTTAAGTTGTATGTCATAATATTTTTCTTGTTGTGAATTTCATTAGGAGATTTTTCCATTCCCTTCAGCAACATCCTTTGGGATGCTAAATACTAACTTCATAATAGAGGGAAAAAATTTAGGCAATTAGTGCTGGAAATCTTTTTTTATAAAAGCTATTACCAGTGTGTATATTTTTCATACAGCTTGTTGAATTTTTTTTCCCTGATCCTGGAACAGATAGTCCTCAAACCATCTGCACTTTTGCCCAGCTAGCTACAAATTCTAAAAAACTTCATCTCCTTCTCAACAGGACAGACTAAAATCCAATTCTGCCACTATCTAGAGTTAGCCCAGATCTCACAGGTTAAGGGCAAAGTTCTTCATAAAACTATCTTGCATCAGACATCAGCCCGGGGCCTGAAAGCCACTCCTGAATCTATCCAAATTTTTAACCAAGAAATCATGAGGTCAAAATAAAAGCAAAGTTGATTTTTATTCAGGTACGCATTAGAATTGCAAATCAAGAGACTGAGGTTCAGTTAGAAACAAGTGTTCTGTAGAAAGGGAGTAGGACTGGATTATTAAAGAGAAAAAAGAGAAGAATAATAAGAGGAACAAGGTGAAGTAACTTGTTTTGAAGACCTTTCAATTGCCCTGTAAGTCATATACTTTGCTTTAAATGAGTTTAGATTGATGCTGAGGGTCTGTTCATACACTAATCTATACACACTATAGAGTTATTATAAGCTTGTTATAGGTAAATAATAAGTCTTTGAACATGGAAGTCACTAGAAGTCACAGAATTGAGCCGGGCGTGGTGGCACACGCCTATAAACCCAGCACTTTGGGAGGCTGAGACAGGAGAATAGTGAGTTCAAAGCCAGCCTCAGCAACAGTGAGGCACTAAGCAACTCAGTGAGACTCTGTCTCTAAATAAAACAAAAAATAGGGCTGAGGATGTGGCTCAGTGGACGAGTACCCCAGAGTTCAATCTCCAGTACCAAAAAAAAAAAAACAATAAAAAAATAAGAAGTCACAGAATTAGATACTCCCCGAGGTCTCATAAAGAGCATTCTTTTTCAGTAAGTAAAATACTGAGGGACTTATATCTGTGAGATGAGCTGCATCCTGTCAGATGTAATTCTCTGAGGCCCACAGAGAAGTTTTGCTCTCACTTGACCAAACTGTAGCCATCTTAAATTTTATTTTCACACCAACTGGCTAAAAACATGGGGGATCTCACAATGAGTTCAATTTAAAAATTTACCAGAACAACTCACAGAATTTACTAAAAAATGCTATATTTAGAACTATAATTTTATTACAAAAAGATACACCTCAAAAATAATCAAAGTGTGGAAATGCATAGGACAAGGCCAGAGAAGGGTAGAGATGCCAGGGTTCCTATGTCATTCCTTATGGAATCCAAGCATATCACTGGTTCAGCATATTAATGTTTTCACCAACCAGGAAGGTCTATAGAACCCTGACATTTCATTACATAGGCAGGATTGATTGAATTATTGGTCACATGATTGAGTTCAATATTACATTCTCTGAAGTTCAGACAGGCTCAGAATTAAGATTCAACTGATCATTTGGTCAGACTTTCTATTGACCAGCCCCTGTCCTGAAGCTACATAGGAGTCTCAACCTGAATCACACAATTAACATTAACAAAGACACTCTTAACACTCAAAAATCCCAAGACTTTTTCAAGTTCTTTGCCAGTGCCTGGAACAAAAATCACATATTTCTTTTTCTTTAATTATCTCCCAGAACAGTTTCATAGAAATATCTTGGATTTGGCTTCTTGAGTGTTTATTTTATCAGCTCAAATAATATTTTCTAGGTGTCTTGTATGTGCTTATCCTCAGGATTGGGAGGGATTGGTTCAGGCAAGCATAAGGCATATTCCTCGTTAAATAATCTTTTTCCGGAGATAAGGTCAACATGGGAAACACAATAATAGTAAGAGCCACCCACACTAATCCCTTTGCATATATGTTCTCATTGTATGCTTGTAACACCTGCAAATAGGAGTTCAGAGAATTAAGTAAAAATACACTATTAGATTCAAATGCTTTTGTCAAATCCCAAAATTAATTTTCCACTAGTCCATATCATAATGTAGACTGAAATTGTGTCTTACTGACAAATACAGGGAACTGGCATTGTCACTAGAAACCAAGGAAGAGAGCTCAGTGGGGCAGTTGAGAGTCAGGGAAAGCTCTCTGGAGGGCACTGGACCTCAACCAGGCCTGGAAGCATGCATAAAAATTCAATCCAAAGAGGACTAGCAGGGACCTTCTTGGTAAGAGGAATAAAATGAGAAATATGAGATATAAATAGATTTGTGGTGTTTAAAGATAGTCTAAATCTCATTACTTGAATATCTCTAGTTTGGGGGAGCTCATTGCCACCAGCCAAGTCAACCTTCCAGTAACATCTTCTTAGACCTATATTCTGCTCTTCCTAAGAACTTTACCAGGGAAGGGGAAAGTTTCTTTCATGGTCCCTGAATGTCTGCTTCCCACAGGTTAAACCAACCCAATTTTTGCCCTTTGCCTTCAGCTTCTGAGTTCCCCAGCCACTGATGTTGTCTTTCTGGATTGGGTGGAGACTAAGGGAGTCTTTGGTGGTCAGCAAGATTGAAGTTGGATATGTGCCATTTACTAGGTGCATATATTAATTAATTTCTTTGAATCTGTTTCCTCTTCTTTGAAGTAGAAATATCAGTATTTCTGATAAGAAATAGTACAAAAATGAATATTTGAAAATACATGAATGTAGACAAAATAAGATAGTGTCCCAAATAGTAAAATTTTAATGTACACAATAGATTATTAAGGTCCGATATCTATTAGCTTTGGCTGTAAAATATATATATAAATAAAACTTTGAAAACCAAAGAAACCTTAAATTTAATATCTTAAAGTAAAAACACCTTATTAATTCATGTTTCTGTGTTTTGGCAACTTGTGAGTTCTGATGATCTTGGGAAGGCCCACATGTGTTTGCAGCTGGTGGTTAAAGTTCTTATGTGTATCATGGCAAACCTGAATATATTCTTTGGTTCTGGACAGGTACTCTTATTGTCCATCTGTTCAGCCTGGGCTTGGTTGTATATAGGGGTTCCAAGGTTCCCAGGAGAAACCAAAGGGCACATCCTATAATGCAATTGATTTCCATATGTCCACTTGTGTCATGTTTGCTAGTGGAAGTCCCATTTCCCCAAAGAAAGAACACCACCAGAGTTCATGGATGCAAAGGAGAGAGAATGGCAGTTATCTTGCAATCTTCCCTAAACAAAAATTCTCTTTCTAGAAAAGTATTTTAAAGGTAACAGGAAGGATGGATCATAGATCACTCTGTTGGAGACAGAAACTGTTTATCTCTGAGCATATTAGTGATTCTACTTTAGTGTGTGTGTACATGTATGTGTGTGAGAGAGAAGGATAGAGGGGAGGAGGAGTGGGGACTAGAGGAAAAGGGGAAGGAGAGGGAAAGTTGAGAGGAAACTACAGTAAAGCTCACTGAGGCAAGTGACTTTGGTCACCTTGTGTCCACCTATGCAAGACAACCAGAGGAGTGTCCTCAGCTCAGGTATGTCTCTCTCTACAGCATTCTATGCCCTGCTGATGTAATAGGGAGGAAGGGCACCAGACTTGTCCTTAGAGACTTGCTTTTTCCACATGTGCCTTCTTGCTACACATACATGTCTAGTGCTGTCCCCAGGCCAGTACTCATCTGGGTGTATTGACTCATACCATATTTCTGTTCTTTCTCCCAGTGCTCACAGACAAACCATTTTGGTTTTTCTTCGGTACTGTGATATACAGTTTTATAATACTATGCTATTCCTTTGTTTTTCCTTTTTAAACTTACCTTACCTCCTGGCTTTTTAGCTTCTGGCTTTTTGCTTTGGTGGCATCCAACAGTGAGGGGAATGGAGTACTGATAAAAAAGAAATGAATGGTGAACATAGGAGTAATGGAGGAACTCTGGATGCGGCAGGGGAGATGTGGGGGGAGGGAAAGGGGAATGGGTATAGTAAAGATGGTTGAATGAGATCGTCATCACTACCCTTAGTGCATGTATGAAGACACAAATGGTGTGACTCTATCTGGTTTGCTACTAGAGAAATGGAAAAATTGAGCTCTATATATGTACTATGACTTGAAATGCATTTAAATAAGTTAATAAAGAAAATTAAAAAAAAAGAAATGAATAAATAGATTTGATTTCTGTGAACATGGGTCTTCCCATGGTCCCTTACATTCCATCACATAGGGAGTCTTGGACTTTTTCTAGCCCAAGTAAGATATAGTGATCAATGTATGAGAGTTCTATGTCATAGCCCAGATGCCTGGGAGATTTGCCTGATGAAAACAGATTATCCTACCCAAAGTTGGGAACAGGTGACACTTTTTGCTTGCACCTTTTTTAAAATGGAGAGGTTTATTGGAATAGCATTAGCAATGGAGTGTTGTACCTTTGCTTACTCTTTATGAGTTTGTTTTCTCATCAGTTCAACAATGACTACTTAACTGCATTGTTGTAAGGAGAAAATGACATAAGTTTCTATTTGCCAAGGCCAGTGCCAGTCTTCTTGTATGACTTCAAATATTTGTTTTACTTTCCTGCCTTCACTATTTTGGTGAGCTGATCAAATGGGACCATGTGTGCTGGCTATAGCACTTCATAGCTATGAAGCACAAAATAAATAATTAATTATTATTACTGACACCAGCCCATGGTATAGGAGCTTGGAAATTTCAGGAGATTCTCATGACTCAGGTGTCTCCAGCTGTGTTAGAGACATCACTGGGGATGGATTCAGAATTTTCCAGTTTAGAGCTTTGCAAATTGCTATCATCTGCTCTCTTGTCCATCCACTGGGAAGTCAACACATAAGTGGAGCTGCAAAAATCAAATGAAGTTCTGAAGCCTTAGGTAATGCAACAAAAATGTATACACAGACCCTTGATTTGAGAATGGTACATTTAGATTGTATCTTTTAGTTCAACTCTACTTAACATATTGGTGAGGTCCTAGCCTTGGGCTTTGCATAATCTTTTGCTGACCTTTCCTCCTTTTTTATTTTCCACCTCTTGAAACAGCAAATTTTGATTGGTAAAAGACTCGCAAATAACTCTGAAAAGCACTATGTGAATACAAAGTTTTGTTTATTTTCTCAGTAAGTTGATTTCTCCCTTGAAACATTTCTTTTTGAAATGCTTCAGGGAAATGTTATCATCTCTATTTCTCAAGGGAGTCATAAAATACTAGTACATAAAATGGCTATTTCCTAAAATGTTTCCTCTTGTCTCTCTGATCTGAAGGGATCTGGGATCCCTAGGGTGACCAGAAATTAATCATACCCAAGTGCTATTCAGACACATCCCTGGGTATTCACTCAGGATCCATGTTTTTAAGGTAATACATTGTCAAGTCCCAGAACAGGATTATGAGCTCATCAGAAATTGAAAGACTAATTTTGTACAGCCAGTAGTGCTCAGACGTGATTCACTTCTGGAGGTGAAGTCATTGGAGCTCCAATAAAGGTCAGTTTCTGATCAATGGAATCAAGCCTACTGGATCCTCCAAACCAGTCTTTGAGGAATCCAAAGGATGAGTGTGTGATAGAAGTGAGTGTCTTTTAAGTGAGTTTACACTGAAATACACATGTTAGCTTCAAAGGGAGGGAGGTAATTTGAGAGTGGGGATTTTGATCACTGATTAAGTTCAGTAAATGTTTTCAAGAAGTTACTTTCTAAACAGTACATATTTGCATTTATACATATGAAGAATTAAAGGGTAACTAATAAGATAGACTTGGTATGTGAGACCTACACACATAGGGACCTCATAAATGTAACCCTAGATGTAGAACTTGTAAAGTGTTTGAGTTGAATTTTGAATTAGTCTTGTTTGGTCAGCTAGAAAAGAACCCACTTAATGGCATAACTGCAATGGAAAAATGTCACATGAAGTATAACAGATGATACAGTTTGTATGTGTGTCCCGAATACCCTCATTGCAGCTGACAGAAATTGGGAAGAATGTCTTTGTGCATCCTAAAGATGGAGGTGCAGCTTTCCTTGCAGGGAGAAGGACAGTTCCCCAGCCACTGCAAATGCTGCAATGGAAAGATAGAAGAGGGAAGAGGACAAGAAGGGAATATTTGCTTTTTATTATGATAATGAAATGCCTGAGCCAGGCTAATATATAGACAAAACAGGTGTTTTTGTTTTGTTTTGTTTTGCTTTTTTCATGATTTAGGAAGCTGAAAGTCCAAACAGCATGGCACTGGCCCTGGCATCATCCCATCTGCCCCTGGCTGTATTACACCATGGTGGGAGTGTGCATATCTCTCTCTGTGTGGTCTCTCCCTTTCTTCTTATAAAATTACCAGAGTTCAATCATCTGGCCTCCACTATGGTAATCTAAAGGGCTAAATTAATCATTTCCCAGATTCTCTACCTCTAAACAACATAATCAGATTAAATTTCCACCTCTAAATATCATTAACATAAAACTTTGAGGGTGAAAATCCTGTATGATTTTGAAGAGAACAAACCGTATTCAAACCACAGCAAAGGGTAAGGACAAGAAGAAGTTAAAAAAAAAAAAAAAAAGGAGGGAGAGGAGAAAGAAAGGGGTTATAAAGAAAACAACCAGCCACTAATAATCTGAATGGTTAATTATCATGTCAAGTATTTGCAGTCGTAGTATCTCAATTTCCCTGAGATAGCAAATTAGTGTGAGTGAAATAATTCCATTCAGGGAAATAGGGGAAGGAATTCTGTCTTCCTCCTTCAATTGCAGTTATAGCAAGGGGCATTGTAAACTCACTAGGATCACCCAAGTTCTTACCAAATTATTTTAATATTTTAACAAAGGATTCCGTTTTTTAAAATATGAGGATGTGGAATTAACAATTGAATGGAAATGCAAGTAAATTGGGGAGTTATAAAGGCCTAAGTCTGGATGGTACCATAAGGCTAGTTCTCATTCTACTCCAAAAGCAGAAAAAGCCTTAACATCCTCAGGCTAAAGTGGGCAATCAAGGGATAAGATTAACCACTGCAAAGGTATTGATGAGAGATTTCAGCTCTGAGCCCTGTCCTGAGTAGTTCCTCCAGCCCCTCCTTTCCCATGACTGAGCCTGGGAGCAGAAGCTGTGGCCCATCCTCTCTCAGTTCTGCTCTCAGTGGCCCTAACCAGCTTCCTCTTCATTTCATCTTCAAAGGAGACTTCCTGTCATTGATTGCCCTTCCTTCTGTTGTGAAACCATCAATACCCACCCCCCTGTCGTCCCTCATTACTAACCTTCAATCCCCTTTTTTCCATTGAAAATCTTTCAGAATTCTCTCAGGTGCAGAAGATCAACCCTGTTCCCTGAGAGTTGATGTTTCCACTGCCACCTTGAGAGACTGACTTTGTACTTTTAGCTTTCTAACTGCACTGTCCCTAACTGTCTCCATCTAAAATTTTGAGAACTTTCTTTTTTCCCACCTTGGGAAAAAACATATTACTGAGAAGTTCCTCCATGGACACCTTTCCCCTTGGTCAGCCATGAGTTGGCTTTAGGGATGCTGACAAACCCAGCCTGTGTCATATTTAGCCTTTATCCTGGTGGTAGACTCTACTGTTAGACCAGAGAAGATGGGGGATGAGGATAGCAATAGCACTTATCACACTGGTATCCTTCTTAATACAAGCTTCATTCTCAGTTTGGGTCTAGGAACCCTGAGAAGAGTCCCCAGCATAATACTGAGAAAGTGTTCATCCCTAATGACTCCTACATTCCAACCTACACCTCAAGATCAGGACAGTATATTGGTGGTGTTTTTACCTTGGAATGATTTCTCTTTTATTCCAAGGCATTCCAAGGAGAGGTTGATAGTCATCTTTGCTTCTAGTTTTTTATTCTGCAGATCCAGTCATCAGTCCGCATATGTCCCTTTATTTGGTCTCAGTGGGCCCACTGGGTACTCATGAAAATTGATAAAACTCAGAGAAGCCGTGACTTTTGTAAATAAAAATTAACCTCCCCTTGAATGCTCATCAGACACTCAAATTCTGATGCAGAATTAGATTGCCTTCTGACTGATGAGTCCTCAAAATATACTTGTAACAAATACCAGTAACATTTCAACCATGACTGTTTGCATGATGTTATAGGGCATGGTTATGTGGTAACAGCCAATGAAATGTCTAAAATTTATTTTACAATAAGGGTAAAAATATTTCACTTGCTCAGTTTTTCTCTTTCAAAATTGACCATTAATCACTATAAAGATTCAATACTATTCCAATCTCTTGATTATGTGGTGGCCCTGGAGGTCAAATATTGGTCCAGACTTTCCGGAATGGTGTTCTGATCTTTAGACCACCTGACTCCCACTTACCTTGTTTATTCTCTTGTGCCTTCAGGGTCCCCCAAAAGCAGGCAGAACTGCTCCTTCCTGCCATTTTTGAGCACTAGAGTATCTTCTGAGAAAAGAAACACTGGTGCCTATGACCTCCTTAGGAGTCCCTCAGAACAACTTCCTTATGGAGTCCTGTCACTTCCTACATCCCCACACTAGTTGCAACCTCATCATCCTTCCAATTTCAGATGTTATCTAAGTCTTTTGTTGCTCTGGATTCTCCATCAAACCCCTTTAAGTACTTCCTTCTGTTTTTTTTTTTTTTCCCTGTGAGACATTCTCCCCTTATGAGCCTGAGGAAACATTATGCTGGACTTTATTCTTCTTTAACAGTGAGTGTAGAGGAATGATCCTAGAGTGATTAGCTATTGATTAGTGATTAGCTATTGATTAGTGATTAGCTATTGATTAGTGATTAGCTATTTTCTCACTAACTCATCCTGTTGTAGATAGGATACATTTTTTATTGAAATGGAATGAAATTAGATTCTAGATTGTCCTGCTGATTAAGTATCTACTTATAAAAAATCATATCATCACATGCTGTTGAGCACCTCACCAGTGTGCTCAGCTGATGCGTCCCATTCGCTTGCCAGTGTCCATGCTGCTGCACATCGTGGACTCTTCTCCTGGAAAGCTCTTTTTTCCCATTCTGCCTGTCCAATCCTTGCCACCTGGACCCAGTACAAAGTCCACCTTCTTTTTTTAAATCAAGCCCTGTTCCACGCACCCCTCCCTATTTTCTGAATTGATAAAATCCTCTCCTTGTGCTGTGTCTTCAGGGGGCCTTGCTATACCTGAGGTATAGGATGCATCTTCTTCAACCTTAGTTTGTCATCACATGTGTGGACATTGTACCTAATCCATTAGTCTATGAACCCATTGAGAGTAGAGCCATGTCTTGCTTTCTTTGTATCATCTATGGTGCCTAGAAAATAACTGAACTGAATTGATGCAAATAAGCTGTCCCCTGAGCATGACCAATGTGTAATGTGGCACGAAGTATGTATGCATGGTACATAAGTAAATGAATAATACAGACAATGAAAAGAGATCTCCTGGGGCAGCCCAGATGGTTAACATGAGTGCTATGGACAATGACTGTTCTAACACCTTCTGGTGGTAAGAGAGAAAGCCTACAACAAGCTGAAGGCATCGGGGAGGGGTGCATTAGTGTGTCTGTACCTTCAACTGCATATTGTGTCATCATGGAACTTTGAATGAGTATAAAGGAGAGGAGATAACAGAGTAGGTATGAGCATAGGGAAGGTTATGAAAATAAAAGCCACCTGTGGGTTGATTTGGATAGACCAGAAAGACCCCCTAGTGGTTCCTTATGTTTTCCTCACTATGTGTAAAATGCTTTACATACATTCATACTAATCCTCACAACACCTTCAAAGTAAAAACCTTACATTTATGAAATGCTATCACATGTTATTTTGTGTGATACCATCTAGTGAGGTCCATAGGCTGAATTACACTATATTGCAAGTAGCATTGTAAAGGAGATGTGCTGTGTACAGCCAAAACACATTTAACTGGTAATAGATATGTTTGGTACCAAATGTGAGAATGATGATAATGATGTTGATAATGATACTGCTGATGCTAATGATACTTATTGAATGCTTACTGTGTACCCACCATGTGTAAATACATGTGTCCATACATTAATACTAATCCTCGCAACACCTTCACAGTTGAAATTCTAAACCACTTTGAGACTAACAGAGATTAACCTGTTTCTCCATATCATACAGCTGATGTACTATAGAGCTAGAACTCATATTAGGCCTATTGTATTCCAAAGTTCAGTCACTTTTTTCATTCCTTGAGACTCAAAGGCTAAGGATCAAGCAAACACAACAAAGAGGAGAGCACAAATTTTATCTCATAATAAGTGTTTAATTTGCACTTCTGGTAGAGTATAAATGTATGTATTAACCAGCTCAAAGTTCATTGCAGTGTAAAGCCATTACATTTACTTAGTGTTTCATCCCATTTGAGAGTGCAGATCTGTGGGCTTCGGCAATTATTTTCTTAGCTAATGACTTAATTACCATCTCGAGATTCAATCTTGATACTCAAATCATCTCCCCCTGCTAACTCTGTTTATGTTAGAAATGCAAAAACACACTTCCGGGCCTTGACCTTTAGCTGCTCAGGTTCCCCTGTGATAGTGTCCCAAGTATGGAACATTTACCTGAAGGTGAGACAAACAGTTGAAACCCCATGACCTCCTTAGCACAGGGATGGAAAACCTCTTAGCGATCACCATAGATTTATGTTTGCTGTTGGAAAATTGCTTTGGGAAATGATGTGGATCACAGAAGTAAATTTCCTGTCAAGATAAACTTTTGTAGTGAACAAAGCAGAATTGGGGGGAAAAAGAGATCCCTAGGTATTTTATCTCATTTTTATTAACATTCTTTAATATTTACCACAGCCGTACATTGTGAGCCAAGCTGTTAGTGGAGGCATTGAACTACAGAGAAGATTCCGAAATTTCTCTGGAGAGGATAGCTTCAGTCTCATTTTACAAACAGAAGCTGTTGGTGACAGATGTGCTTCAAAGAGCTGGCAGTAGTTAAAAGAATTAAGGTGAAAAAACCTTAAAACCCCACCACACAGATACCAGGATCCATTGCCTCTGGACTGGCCCAGATTCTTCAGCCAGTTTCCAGAAATTGCTGTTATGCAGTCTGCACAGACGGTGGAGTGCTTGGACAAGGAAGGGAGGGGAGAAAGCTTGGCAGCACCAGCTTGGAGCATGAATCTTCTTTTCTTTTCTTTTTTCTCCCAAAGAGCTGGGCCTGGTAAAAAATAAAAACAAAAACAGGTGCTTTCCCTATCTTTCATCTGCTTCATCTTTTGGGTTGGTGACCCTGGATAAACAGGTGGAACCCAGTAGGCTGCTCGATGTTGGGTGTGTGGCTGAATTTTGCTGGCATTCAGGGCTGCTTGGCTGTGGGATCTAAGAATGTTGTCTCATAGGCTGACAGATATAGGGGCGTAGGGGAAGTTAGTACTTGAAGCTCAGAAAAGCATCTCGTGCACTTTCAGTGGCAAAGATATGATGTATAAGTGATTGTCAATGAACCAAGCGGGACTTCTGCTCCCACCTTCTTCCAGGAGTCTCTGTATAAGCTCTCAGAAGATCAAGCAGGTATATGCTGCTGGGGAGAGGTATGCTCAGAGAAAGAAGACAGGGTGTTGAATCTGTTGACAGAAATGGGAAGAATCATGATATTAAAAAAACAAAAAAGCAGAAGAGGAGGAAGAAGAATACAGTCATCTGAGGCAGGTCTTAGAGCATCTGCTAGGAAAGGCCCTGCATGACGGTATCTTTGTCACTCTCATCTTCACTAATGCTATCTGACCCCAAGGACAGACAGGAGCTGTCTGTCCTTCACTCCATTTACTGTACTAATTATTCTGTACTGTTACTTCTGCTACTAATCACCAGTCCAGCTCTTTTCTATGTAGAGATAATTTTTGTATGACAGTTCTCCTTAAATGAACCTCTTTAATTTCAGGCTTGGTAGCACATGCCTGTCTTTCTGGTGACTTGGGAGGCTGAGGCAAGAGGATCCCAAGTTCAAGTCCAGCCTCAACAACTTAGGAAGACCCCCATCTCAAAATAAAAATAAAAAATTAAAAAGAACCAAGAATGTAGCTCAGTGGTACAGCACCCCTGGGTTCCATTCTCAGAAACAGATAAATTAATATGTACAAATTAATTAATTACACTCTTAAAGCCACTTCTTAGTTTCCACTTCTAGAAATCAGTTGCTCTTCATGCCATCACTTTCCCCTGACTTTATTTTTATAAATACAATATGTGATTATGTTGGTGAAAGAACAGGGCCAGGATGATTGTTGATTGAGAATTTATTATTGGGCAGCATTTTGGCAGACTCAATATGCAAAATCTGATCATCAGATAATCTTCCTAAAATCCTGCAAGGTGTCATGGGTATGACCATTCTAGAGGTGTAAACAGTAGGTTAACAAAGCTGACATAACCATTTGCCCTCAGGCATTTGGACCTCTTGGGTCAGACTCTTCCATGGGGTGGAAAGGAGTCAAGGGTAAGAGATCCTTCCTTTCACAGAGCGAGAATCCTTCTTTCAGTTTCATGATCTCCCTGCCAAATATGTGCTCAACAAAGGAGATATGTGGGACTTCATTCAGAATAATGACTGACAGCAGGAATTGAAGGTGAGCTGGGAGCACATGGTCCTGGCAAGTCATACTGTGCAGGTAGCCAATCACAGGTCATGTCACCACTACCCTAAGAGTTTCCACTGCCTTAAATCCTTGCATAGGACCTCACAGCTTTGGAGATTCTAGCACTCACATTGTCTTATCTGATCCTTACCAGATTCTTAGGAAATAGACTAAGCAGGGATTATTTTCTGAATTTTATAGATGAGGAAATTGAGGTCCAAAAAGGTGGTGATTTATCTAAGCCAGTACATGACAGAGACAGGACCAGGACCCTGTCTATTAATTCCATGCCCAATATATTTTTTAATACATCATGAAGCCTGTAAATAAAGATAATTCTGGAATATTCTGGGTTGAGAATATCAAGTCCCCTATATGAAATTGTAGCTGTCCAAAAAGTCTCTGAATCCTAGTTTTCATTATCAAAGTGCCTTCTCAAAGCCTCCATTGGTGACCTACCATGATGCTTTTACTTTTTGCTGTTGTCTCTTCCCCTTGTCAATCAACGTCCTGCTCAGTGTTTCCCAGCCCTTTTCTCATTATCACCCCCAAAGACCAGATGTTTTCCTCGTTACTCTCTCACCCTGAATTTTAATCCCACAAATACATTACATATTTTTATGTACTACATGTATATCAGTGCTTTATACATACAAACGAGTAAGAGTTTTTCTTTTTCTACCCACACAAGAAAAAATTTTGCTCCTCAGTGCAATATTGTAACCATTGAGAATGTATGATATAGCTTGTAACTATGAATTGAGGCAAAAAAAATTTGATGGTTGGAAGGTAAAAAGGAAGGGAGAAAACAAACAACAACAAAACACACCAGCAAAGACACAAGTAAAACACTGAACAGAAGACAGTCTTTAGTTCCCTGACATTTAATGCTTTGTCTGGAAATATAGATTCATATATTGAGGTTTGGTTTCACTTTGACCCAAGTA
The DNA here is from genome assembly GCA_028644305.1 of Xerus rutilus. Lineage (NCBI taxonomy): Eukaryota > Metazoa > Chordata > Mammalia > Rodentia > Sciuridae > Xerus > Xerus rutilus. Next base: position 19,375,331 of record CM053411.1, on the reverse strand, counting down.
GTCCCAATATTCTTGTCTTCACCTGGAGCAGAGCACATACTAATCTTTCTATGAATGAATCTCAGGAAGAGTATGGCTTAGAACAGAAACAGTTTTGCATACATCTGTACAAAATAAAATACTTCCTTTGAAAAAGACAGTTTCTATTGTGAGGTTGGCTCCCCAACCTCTTTAAGGGGATTGGAACCTACCCTTGGTGGAAGTTTAATAAATTCATCACTTTGCCTATTGATAAGTGACAGCAAAGAAGAATGTGTTGGAAATGACTCTCACTTTCCTTCACCTTTTCAACTTCATACCCTGACTACTAAGTCAGAGAACTAAAATCCACTACAAAGAGACACTATAGACACCACACTGTCTAAGAAAGAGACACTACACCACAGACATAAGAAAGAAAGGCCTGTACAAGTAAAATTGACTTGCTCAAGGGTCAGGAACAGATTGGCAAAGTGAGAATGTAGATTCTACCTCTCAATACAAGACCTCCTCTCCCAAAAGAGATGGTCAACCTCAGATACATACTTCTTTGTCACATTTTGCTTAAATAGCATCAAATCATGGCTGTTTGTACACAAAGGAAAAGCTTTTTCAATGCCAGCAAGTCTGTTACAACTGGAGATATATAGTGTCCTGGGGGTCTGTATGATTTAATATTGCCAATATTAAATAAGAGTTTGGGAGTTTGATGATAATTGTGAGCTGCATAGTGGCTTTCCTCTTTCAGGAACTGACTGCTAACAGCAAAAAGCTCAGAGTGGAAATGAGGTTTTCTGTCTCACCAAAGACTCACGCATGTGGACAGTGCTTCCATCAGCGGGTCACTAGCCTTCAGGTTTTGTGAAAATGGAAAGATGATGCCAAACCCACATGTATAACCAGATATGTGTGCATATTCACATACATATTGCAGTGAGGGAGTATATTTGTCAGGGCTGCCTGACTAGAGTGGGAAAGTCCAGCCAGTTAAGAACCAAAACAAAGTTAGTGAGTGGTGTATGGGCTAGCTGAAAAGCTATGAAGGAAGATGCACATCCCTCCAGTACCTCCAGACTCCACTCTTTTCCTCCTTAGTCCTCTCCTTTCTGGCTCAGTGCTTTCAAGAACTCAGATCTTGGGCTATAATCTTATTACAGAAAAAATGTAGGGAGAATGTCTTTGGAGAGCAATATCTTAGGTACTTCCAGACTTAACCCCTCCCTCGCTGCAGGACTTTATTTTGTTTATGCTTTTTTTTTTTAATGATACGTATGTAGCCCCTTCCATGTCCCAGTCACTGTTCTAAGCACTTTACAAAGAATAACTCATTTAAATCTCAGTAAGAACTCTCTCTCCAATCAGAAAGGTTAAGAAGCTTGCCAAAGTCACTCAACCAGAATTTGAACCCAAGCTCTGTCTCCTTAACACATATCACCATGGTAAGTGACTTTGGGCACATAAGGTACGTTTTTAAAATGAAGATGCTAATACTCCAAACAAGGAAGAATGAAGGTTGATCACAGGGTTTAAATGAGAAGATGTTAAGGATTTAGGAGGTTGCTGAGATCTTAGTAAGTGAAATATAATAAACACTTCCGTGGGTGGGGGAATTGCCTTTCATAAATGTGCCAGGAAGTAACAGGCATCTTCTGCATTGTCATGATGAATCCTGGAGAACTATGATGGCATAGTCCTCTGGCTAGTACCTCACCTTCACAGGTAAAGTGTTTACAATTTAAAAGTGTCTGCCATTCACGCAATGAATATTTGCTTAATTCCTGGAAAAGAAATGGTGTGCTACTTTGATTAAATGAGTTGAGTAATATCATTAGAACTTGAAAAGTTTGATATGTTGTCTATAGGTGCATTTCAGTTACGATGCAGTATCTCCTCTTCTTCCCTACACTCTGTTTGTTCTTGCCTGTTTGGGTTTTCTAAATAGTTTGCAAAAAAGATCAATATGAGAGACTCAGATAAACATGGCCTGAACAGCAAGCAAAGGAGTGAGACTGAATTCTAAGAAGGACAATTATTTTTAGAGTAAAATTTTTTTTAAAAACCCACAGATTGCAAGGAAATATAGATTTCACTGAAAATGCAATCACCATGGAGCAGACAGTGACACAAAATCACAGAATGCGTGGTTGTTCGACAGCTGAGGGACAAATGACAGGACTGCCCTGGCCAGCTGAAGAGAGATTGTTGTATTATTCCATTAGTTGTGTGTAACTTGCCTTTTCCAGACTTTTCTACAGTGAACTAATCCAGCTCCTGATGCTGCTGTGCTTTCTCACTTTTATTCAAGGCTGCCTATAATATCTCTGGGATCGAAGTCCCTGACACACTGTTTGCAATATTGAAGATTCCAAGTTGACAATAAACACACTAATGGTAAACAGCATTTTTAAAAATACATTATTTTTTAAAAGGACATCAGTTTAAGGAGGTAAAATATACTGGGAGATCCAATCTTGGCTTCATTTTAAGCCAAGATTGGTGGATCTTATAGGACATAGGCATCTGCCTCTGTTGTTTCACTTAAGGGGAACAAGGCAGGATCTGCTGTCCAAATATACATCACCCAGCTGTTTTAGTGCTTGAAATTCTAGCATTAGAATGACTTCTTTAAGGCTTTCCCCTAATTTAAACAGCAAAAATCTTATCACAACTCATCAATCAACGTCCTACTAGAATTTACTTTTCACAACCTTGGAAGAGCTGGTGGGAAAGCTGCTGATGGCAGTGGGCTAAATGGAAAGGGGACATTTAGATGTGTGTGGTATTCAGAAAGAATGGGTATCTTTTTAGATGCCTCCTGGGCATCCTGGATGCTTCTGTGGCAAAGAAATGAGTGTCAGTATGGGGTAGATATGGGGGGAGAGTCACAAAAAGGAACAGAGGAGAGACTGTGGCGTCAAACTTAAGAATTTCCAGACTCCAGTTGGAGGAAAAGGTATAGAACGTGTGCAATGTGTTTTCCAAGACTCCTGGAAGAGTTATTGATTTGGGTATTTTGAGCAGGGTCAGCCCTGCCTCATAATGACACAACCAATATGAGAAGGAAAAATAATGGTAGAGGAGGAAGGACACAGAATTTACAAGAAGCAGTTCCAAATGCCAGGTCCAACTGTAGCAATGACCTTGGGTAAGCTACATGACCTTTTCAGATCTGAGTCTTCTGGTCTTAAAAACAAGACAAATTTATGTCTACCTTGTAGACTGTTGGGGAAAATGAAATTAATAAATAATAATTGTAAATGGCACTTGGTAAATTATCAACTGTTCAGAAACCAATTCTAAGCACATCTGTACTTATATATCTTTTTCCTATCATGCCACCAGGTGGAGCTGATGGGGAGAATGGAAGGTCTTCACTTACCCTTGAGGCCATGCAGCCCAGTGGCCAACCTGCCATGTATACTTAAAGACCTGCAGACAGACACCTAGATGTTATAGATTGCTGGGCAGCACATGCTGTAATTCCTGAGACCCTCCCACTTGGTACTTCTCGGTGTTGCTGATCTTTGGAATCACCTAGAAAGTTTAAAAAATAATCTCCTTACCAAGGACACACCCCGAGCTATTATATGAGAACCTCTGGGGGTGAAATCCAGACATCAATATTTATTAAAGTTCCCAAGTAGTGCCAGTGTGCAAACAGGGTTGAGAATCATCCTCCTAGCTAAGCAAAAGAGAAAGAGGATGCAGCTGGAGAATGAATTATTATTATTTTTGTCATAATGCAATCGGGGGAAAAAAAAAAGGCTTTCCAACATTACATTGAGAGGAAGCAAATAGCCAACCTGGTAGAGCAGAATCAAGAAAGAAATGACTGAAAAGCTTTGAGGAGCCAGGGTATCACAGCTATTTATGATGATTACTTCATCAATATAAGGCACAAATCGTGAAATTCTACTTGCTCTGTTTTTTTTTTATCTTTCTCTTCCTCTTTCCTCCTTCCATGATCTCTCCCTTTCTCTCCATCTTGCCTTTTCTCCCTCTCCCCCGCTTTCTGTTCACCCTTCCTCTTCCATCCTCCTTCCCTACCCCTCATTTTACTAAAGATCTCTCAACTCCTAATATTGGTTGTGGTCACTTATAGGAATTTGTTTTAGGCATCCAGAACAAATACTTTCCCATATTTCCTCCCCATCAACCCACGCCACACGCACCAGTAATATTCCTGGGCTCTTTGTACATATCTTAGGTCTCACTTATGTGTGACTGTGTATTCTTAGAATTTCATTTCAACTCTTCCTAAACATTTTAATGCCTGAATTTTCTCATCTGTTGTCCAGCCTCTCCTCCTACCTCTCTGAAGCCCCTGTCTCCCAGCGATATTTGGTTATACACCTTTCCTTATTCACATGCAGGCAAGCTTGATATATCTGAATGTCTAGGGAATGAGAATTCAGGGAGATTTTAATTTTCTGGTTAAATGACACGAGCGTGAAAACTGCTTTTCTTTCAGATTTTATTGTTGGGGGGAAAATGGTAAAATAGAAGCCCAGAACTGGAAGCATCCTCTGGGAACACCTGGATGAATCTTACTAACAACAAAAGGACAGAGGCCTACCAAAGTGTGATGGTTCCTGATCTTCCCCAAGGCATGTGAATAACAGTAACAGGTCAAAGACCACAACTCCTGACTTCCAGGCCCTATTTCTTCCATAGCGCTTACTTGACCTGCCCTGAAAAAGTGTCTTGGTGCACCAGGACCAGTTTAATCCGAAGCACATTCTTTTTAGGTGAACTTTCTAGTTCCTTCATGATGTCATCTTCCCATGAACTTCATCCATTTACATTGTCTTCCCATCCTCAAATGCATTCATTTGATATCTACATCTCTAGACCATCCTGATTCGGAGGTCTGAGGTGATGTCCTTCATAAATATGTTCATCCTACTCACTAGAATATTAAGCACATTGATTATTTTTTAAATGGGAGTTCATTCTCACCTATCTTCCTGTCTTGGTTGGAGATTGAGAAATTATAGGCAGGTGAGCTGAATTTGTTGAGATTCCAGAACACCTCCTAGAAGGAATATCAAGATTATTTTCCTCCTTATTTATTAAATCTTCACTGTTAACATGATGCTTTCCCCTCTGTTTCCTAAGTGATGAATTGCTAAAGAAAAAAGTGGGTCAATGGAGAGTTCTGACTAGTTTTGTCCTAGTTAATTTAGGTTTTGCCATATGTTCTTTGAGAAGCATGTGCTAACTACAGGTCTTTTGCTGATTAGCAAACAACCTGAGGGTTTTTAATTTAGACTTCCAGTTCCTTGGCAAGAAAGACGAAGATGGAAAGGAAATAGAGCTAGGTAAACTAAAAGCTAACTCTGACGACTCCTTGCAGAGCTGGAGCATAGCGTATTTAGTCACATATTAATTTCCACCATGGAGCAGGTTTTCTCAGGCTCAGTACTCTTGAAGTTTTGGGTCAAATAACTCTTGAATGTTGGAGATGTTATATGCAACATGGGATATTATCAGTATACATGACTTCTACCCACCAGACACCAGTAGCACCCCACTACCATCTAAGTATAAAAATTTTAAAATGTCTCCTGATATTACCAAATAAATGTCCATTGAGTGACAAATATGCTCCTGGTTGAGAAATTTCTGACACAGACACATGGTCCATGTGGTCACCAAGAAAGAAATGAGAATAAATCTCTGATAGTAACATATGGATATCTATGCCTGTCTGAGTCCAAAATCTTCTAGAAAGAGATGGGACTGGATGACTATTGGCCACTTCTTCTCCTGAAGGCCTGAGAGAGGTCCCCTGTGTTGGTAGAAATCAAGATAAAGGCACCCATTCCAAGTTAATGTTCAATTTTATTTTTCCATCTCTTTGAAATCTCTGTCTAAATCATAAGGATACAATAGTGAAGACTTTCACTTTGAGCAAAAATCCAGAACTTTCAGAAATTGTGTCCATTGGAGGAAGGTCAGGAGATGGCTCCCTGTCAGAAGTAAGAATTTTACCTCCTGGATCCCAGGAAAAATAATCAAGAATAGAGAGTTTTTAAATGGAAAAATATGTTTCTTACCACAGATGTGCAAAATACTCTCAAGATTGCATTTCCACTTGCTGGCTTTCACCACTAGACAACAGGTATGTACTCTGCCATGGCAAAAGGAACCCAGAGGATCCTCAGACTGAAAAACCAGTACCAACTCATAACTAATGCCTGAAAATGTTGACAACTTTAACAGTTGTTTATATCTTCATCAGATTGGTTTTATCACATCATTTCTTAAGTAAATGTTTGATCATAGGAGAAGGAAAGAAGTTGGGTAGTTATATAATGGTGGTTGTGTATACCTGTGTTTGTTCTTATATGTATGGATATTTATCAATATGTGTGTATGTATATGTATGATTTTATATACAAAAATATGTGTATATGTATGCATGTGTTCAGGTGGTAATATATGTGAAGATGAAAATGTGTATGTATGTGTATCCCTAAAACTTTTTCTCTCTCTCCCTCTCTCTCTCTCCATATGTGTGTGTGTGTGTGTGTATGTGTGTGTGTGTATATAGTTTAATAGTCATATTCTAGCTAAATGCATGTTATTGAACATTCCATCAATGGCAAACTCAAATCAACTAATATAATCACCATCTAATTAACATTTATCTTGACTACCTTGAAACATTATAATAGCTCATTCTCCAAAACAGATATAAATTCTGATGCTTGGATAATTTTCTCTGTGAGGGAATGTCTGATGACTTTCATTTCATCAGAATATGGATCCATTGGTGACCACTGCTATTTGGCCATGCCAGAATAGAACAGGTGTTAAACTTGCTGAAAAGTTGATGAATACAAATTAGAAAAACAGGTGGCCACTAATCCCACCAGTGATCTGTGTGCAGTTGCTTAGGAAACTTGGGAGAAATAACAAGTGGTGTTTGCCCCTCTAATTACTTACACGTACTCATAAATGTGTTGTTGATGCTAAGTCATACCAAATGTCTGCCTTCCTGAAAGCTGGAAAGAAAAGGGGTGGGGGTAAGGTGCTCTGTTACTTTGAGGAGCTTGGGAAAATATGAAAAAATGATTCTTTAAAAAAAATTTCCTTTTACTGAAATAATCTTTTCTGTATGATGGCAACTTTATAGCATATGGTGTGTTGTGGGACAGGTGGTCCCAACTATCTCTGGCTGAGTCTTATGTCAAGGGCTTCCTTTCCTGAGTACTGCTAAAAGATTGGTTTCATTTAACCTTCTCCTCTGGTACAATCTAAGAAACTACCAGAACTAAGCCTGATGTGAGAGCATCATTTGTCATTGGAAAATACTTTTTTTTTTCCTATATAAATACTTGAAAAACCTCAGTACCATTGCTGAACTTTAATCAGCTGGGAAGCAACTGCAAATGGAGGGTTAATCCATCACAATGCCCAGGATGAGACATGAATTGTGGCCTTAAGTTCTTTTCAGATAGTACAGGATAATGAGATTAGCACCCTCTGTGGGAAGAAGCAAAATGATACACCTTTAAAACTTAGATTCCCTTTTAAATGTTCAGTAGTTTGCTTAAAGGGGTCAGATCAAGTTTCTTGAAGCTTAAAGATTAATTAATGTAAGACAGAAAAGATTTCAAGTGTCACAAAACCTTAGATAAAACTACCACTCTCCCTTATTCTTGTCTTGTCCCTGCCCTGCCCTTCTCAAAGTAAGAGGCACAGGACCATGAAATGATGTGAGCTAAATTTCTGTTTTTATAGAAAACATATTTACTTGCCTACAAAGATATACCATTGCAGAAACATGCAGGCACACACACAAATTAAGAACACAGCTTTCTATGGCTATCATTTTCTCCCAAAGTCTCAGGCTGTAGATTCCTTCTTCCAAAGATCTTTCATTATATTTCCATGGATTTAAGATCTTCCAAATACATGATGTTTAGTCATGGATTGGGGGAAAAGCAGAAAACAAAGCATAATTATTCTCTTTTTCTCCTGACCACATTTTTAAAAGTACAAGAAAAAAAAATGGGGATAGGAAGCAAATTAGTTTCCAATGTCTATTTTTCTAGGGGATTTGGGGGAACCTGTAGTTATGATGTTTGCCAGAAAAGCTTTGCTCCTGGAAGCTTTCCCTATAAGCACATCAACACAACCCTTCCATGCACCAAGCAATAGCAGCTTTTGACACTGCATTCCTGTAACCTTCCTATGAGAAGGTTAAGTTAACGAAGTCTTCCTTTCAGTGGCCACAATTTGGGAATGCCTTTCTTAACAAACAACAACAAAAAAATGGTATGCATTCTTTTAAAGGAGGTCTCTTTAGTGGAGTTTAATTATAGATGTGAAGCACATCTTTGTTCCTGTTACTCTTGCCCTCCAAGTGATATGCTATTTAGAATGGCAATTCCAATTCCAAATCATCCTTTGACTAAATTCAAAACCCCATACTCAAAGTTTTCAAAGCTCTTCTCTCCTAGGACATTAACAGTCTGAATGGGTGTTATGTACATGGTATGTGTCATAAACTTGTGTCTCAATTATAAACAAAGCAAGATGAAGTTTACTGGTCAGAAAGAATGAGTGGGGGAGGGGAGAAGGAGGTGAGAGATGAGGGGAAGAGAGAAAGAGAAACTGTCTCCCATGTCTCCCAAGGCTTAACATCTTAAAGATATTTGCAAAACATTTCTCTTGCAAGAGCCTCTTAGAAGTCATATTTTAAGGCATATTGGTTTCTCCATAGGTAAAAGAAAAATCTACAATTAATCTTTAGCTTAAGTAAACCATCTAGTGATACTGTTCTGCATTTCAAAAAGCTGATTTTGCTTCTTTAGGTTGGTGACTGGAGGCTTTTACATTTTGAGGGATGGTGGTGTTGTTTGTTCCTCATCTCACTTCCTGCTATTTAGATTTATCTCTTAAAATGTGGGAGAGGGGTAGTAGAAATAGGAAAGAGATGCCAGTATTTAGTATCACTTAGAAGAGTGAGAAAAAGATTTCTGGACATGGCCTGATTGGTTCAATATTCACCATCTGCTATCCATAATACTTTATTTCAATCATATATCTAATTAAATTATTAGCTGTTGAAAGACCCTTCCATCCAATGCATATACCCCTCCCCTTGCTCTTCCCTGAACCTACTAATTACCACCACTGCCGCCTCCTAACTCTTTAATTTAGTTCAATAAAAAGCTAAAATCTCAGTGATAAACCTGAAAACCTATGAAGGGTGGGAAGGGGCAGTCAATAATCCCAACAAAGAACAAAAGTGAAAAACAGGGAAAGCAAGCATTGCACAAAAGGGCCATCTGAGAAGAGGCAGCTTTTCTGCCCCAAGTTAACAAATTATTCCCATTTCAGTAATATACACACACAGAATCAAATGATGATCTTCTCCCACCCTACCCCCACCCCTGCCATATCAAGTCTGTCCCTAAATTCTCTTGCTACAAGTCATTACCCTACAGGCATTCATTCTGAGTCAGGAATTCCTCTTTCCCCACAGTAACTAGGAGTGTGCTATCATTGCCCAGGAGCCTAAGCTTGCTGCAGTCTTAGCAATGTGTTCCAGAAACAGAGCTTTCAGCCCTGAATGTTGGGATTCTGCCTCCTTCTCGGTGAAACCACAGAGAGCAGGCGCTGAGGGGCTCTCTTTAATATTGGAGGGTATGAAAAAGGGCACAAATGCTATGAATTCTGTTGAATCCGAAGGCAGAGAAGAATTATGAACAAGTGGCATTTGGAGTTAAAATTCTGAGATTATTTGAAAGATTAAGTGCAAAAATATATCTTGCTCATAGGATAAACTGGCATTGCCTTTTAAAAGCTATTTACAATGATCTTTGCTTCAAAGGCTGAGCAATAATGCCCAGTCCTCAGTTCACCTTTCGTTTGCTCTATAATGGTCAGATTACACTGCCTCTTCCCCAGATAATATAAAGGGTCTTGCTTTTTTCAGTCTTTACTCATGTGGGATAAATTAATCTGTATCATTACACTGATAAGCTTTGTTTGCCCTTTTTAACATTTAAATAGATTCTGCCTACTTTGCTTCTTGATTTCTTGATTCTCCCACTGGCAGTATCCTCCCTCCCCCTCCCCCATCCAAAGGAAATTGTAACTGTTGCTTCTCTTGTAACACAGGTAACAACAATTCATTTAGGTTACACCAGTCTGTAAAAACTGTAAATGCTATTTTATTTTAAACGTTTTAGTTTACAAAAAAAAAAAAATCAATGATTGGTACCTTTTTACACTCTCAGATTCCTGAATATGGACAGATCTTCAAAGGGAGGAAGGAGTTTTCATATGAAATTTAAGATAGACTGTCCAGAAGGTTGTGGGGTGGGGTTTTGTTGTGTTTTATTTCGTTTTTGTTTTTAAGACACAATAAAGCTAAAATGTCAAGTCTCTGGGAGAGATCCCCTTACAGTTTCAGTCAAGGAGCATATCAGAGCACAGACAAGGAGACCCCAGCCTGGTGCCCGCCGGCCCTACCGGCTGCCCAGGCGTTTTTGGTAGCGCATGGGTTGAGAGCCACTGGGACGATCACACTTCGCATTCCCTCGCGGGCTGCTGGTGGCAGGTACAAGAGCCATACTCGTTGATGATCACCAGGGCTCCCTCAATGTGGTTAGGTTTGTAATCAACGTAGTATTCCTGGGCAGACATGGCAGCCATCTGATGCATGGTCTGTTTCTGCTTTTGCTTCCTGCGCTGCGTGACAAAGCACTGTCTGAGCTGCCTGAGGCTGGCTGGGAAACACTTCCAGGACACGTAGAGCACCAAGACCACGATGAGGAAGGAGAAGATGAGGGCCATGGTGCCAGTGACCACTTTGTGGATCTGCACGGCGTTCTCAGCGTGCTCGCCGGGGAGAGCCACGGTGGCTGGCTCGAGCGTGCCATCGCGCTGCCCCTCCCCGTCGTCCAGGAGCGTGGTGGCTGAGCTGTCAGGGAGTCCCAGGTCACTTCGATTGGTAACTGCCGAGAGGAGGTGACCACTGGTGGGCTCGGCCCCATCCTCGCACAGGTGGAAGGCGTACACGGCATCCAGGACATCCTCGCCCTGTGCGTACTCCGGGCTGGCGCACTGTAAGTTGCCATCGTAGCGCCCCTGGAAGTTGCTCAGCCAGGAGGCCAGGGCACAGACGTTGCGCCCGCAGTCCCACAGGTTCCCCGCCAGGGTGATGCTTGTAAGTGACTTCCAGGAGTTGAGGATACGGGGCTCAATATAGGTGAGGCGGTTGGAGTCCAGCTGCAAGGACTGCAGGTGCGGCACGGTCTCGAACACATGGGGCTCCATGTACTCGATCTCGTTGCCAGACAGGTCCATTTTCTCCAGGTTCCAGACCCAGTCCAGCGAGCTGACCACAATAGCCACCTTGTTCCTCCTCAGACATAGCGAGTGCAGAGAGATGAGGCGCGGGAAGTGGGCGAAGTTCACCTTGACCAAGTCGTTGTGCTCCAGGTGCAGCTCTGTGAGCTTGAACAAGCCGGCAAAAGAGTTGCGCGCCAGACTCTTGAGCTGATTGTATCCTATGTCGAGAAACTTGAGGCTGCGGCAGTCCTGGAAGATGCGCACCGGCACGAACTGGATGGCGTTGGCCCGCATGTGCAGCGTAGTGAGCTTCCGCAGCCCGTGGAAGAGGTCGGGCGCGAGCGCCTGCAGTTTGTTGTACGAGAGGTCCACGCTGCGCAGGTTGGGCATGGGTCGGAAGGTGGTGTTGGCCAGTTGGGTGATCTGGTTGGAACTCAGCGTGAGTTCCTTAACTCGGCGCAGTTTCTGAAAGGCGTCCCCCTGCACCGAGCAGATGTGATTGTGATCCAGATAGAGCCACGTGAGCTGCATTAACCCCGTGAACTGGCCAGCGCGCAGCTCCGAGAGGCTGTTGTAGCGCAGGGACAAGCCCAGCAGGCCGGACAGGTTTTGAGGCGCCTCGGTGAGGTTGAGCGCCTCGCAGTACAGCAGCCGCCCCTCACACCGGCACAGCTGCGGGCACCCGCTGGGGGCGGCGGGCAGCATCTGAAAGCAGGCCCCCAGCAGACACAAGACCACCCCCGAGGGCCTCCTCAGCAGCCAGTATAGACAGAGACCGAGCAGCAGGAAATCCATTAGCGAGAATCTTTCCAGAGAGACTGGAGAATGTCCATTGGAAGCGCTCGGTCAGAAATCTACATCATATTTTATTCCGAGGGAGGGGGAGTGGGGGGAGGGGGAGAAAAGGGCAAAAATCAAATAAATATATAGAAATAAAGAAGGACCCCCCTCCCCAAAAACCACACGTTCACCTCTAAGCATGCAGAAAGCTGGGCGGCATAGAAAGTTCACAGCCACGGAAAGATCAAAGAGATGGTGATTTGGTCCATGTTAGATGCTGCAGCAAAGAAAAGGGAGGAAAAAAAATCTTCGGGAAAGAATTTAATTAAAAAGTGTCTTACCCACCCTTTTCCAGAGAGTGACAACCTCCATTCAGCTGCTCCCTTTGTGTGCAGGCTAATTATATGCAGGGCGAGAGAAGACCCCTCTGTGTTTCCGAGGCAGCCCGGGTCCGCGGCCGGCGGATCTGGCAGGCGCACAATGTCTCACTTTGCTGCTCGGCTTGGGGCTGCAAGGGCGGCCGGCGAGGCGGGGAGGCGACTTCTAGGACCTGCAAGTTTCCCAACTACGTGCTGGAGCCCGAGCTTCGCCTTCCTGCCGCCGTCCTTTTCCTCTGCAGTTCAGACTGTGACGTTATGGGGGGGAAAAAACTCCAAACTCGGGGCTCGCGACTCCCCAGGATTTGACAGTCTGGTTAATGTCCGTCATTGGAAACGACCACTGACCGGCGCCACCTTTTACTCCGTGGAGACCGCCTGCCATTCGCGCCCCGGGCAGCTGCGGAGAGCAGGCTCGCTCATGCTTTGCGGGCGGCGGGGTGGTGCGGGCGGCGGGCGGCGCGGGCGGTGGCGTGGGGAGCGGCAAGCGGCGCCCGGGCTCCTTCCCTCCGCCAGGCAGTGTGCGGCGCGAGCTTGCACAGGCACCTACTGCTCACTGAGTGTCGTAAGCTGCTCACGATTGTGCGTCTTCCCGGAGCACCTCAGACATGGGCAGATTGAAAAGGGGTGGGCATAAAACCAACATTTTACCAAACCACTAAAGTAATATATGTTCTTTGATGAAATGGAAAACACTTTTAGCTTTTTAGTCTATATTTCAAAAAAGAGGAGGGGGAGGGGGTAGAGGTAGCATCATCAATGACAAGATATTTCCAAGTGAGAAACTGAAATTTTCAGTGCTCTCCTCCATCCCTTTTGGGAAAATATTTTTCCCTCTTTAAAGCTGACTACGTGTAAAAGATACGTAGGAATCTGTTAGAGAAATCCACATTTGGCCCTTTGCTTTACAAAAGCAACTTGAGAGAAGACACAGGAAGGCAATAATCTGGGGTTTGGCTATGATCTTTTTCCTTCTCCCTTTGCGGGCGCTGGAGTTCTGCAGTGAGCCAGCCCTTTTTTGGTGGTGGATGGGGAATGCTTTCCAAATCCATCTGGTTTGGGACGCCATCCCAGTCCCAGTGAGGTAAGATCCAGTATGCAAAACATATCTGTGTACAAGGAGGCTTGCATGAGATCCTGCTGGGGTTTCATCAATCTACATAGGTATTCGTGGGGCACACAGTAGATGAATAAAGATTCTGCTATCTGACATGGAGAGGACTAATTCTGACATGTGCTATTCTAATGATTCCACAACCCTGCAATACACCTCACCCAAGGAGAATGTCCTAGAGGATGGGTAAGGAAGGGGTAGTTTAAATCATAATGAAGTTTCCCTTCTTCCTTATGAAGATTCCTGATTCAGCTTTGAGACTGTACTAAATCGTGCTGTTCCTCTCCTAATTATAAAGAGAAGCCGTGGTCCATTTATTCCACTTGTAATAGTAGGTACAAGTTTTTATGATGAATAAACTCTCCCTCTCTTCCACTTAGTTTGCAGGGGCTGTTGGTCATCTTTAAAATTAAAAAAAAAAAATCCTTCAGGATGGCTGAGTAAGCAGGTGGGAAGTGAATGTGAGCAAGCCTACCTTCTTGATGAACGTGATCATTAAAGGTAGTAGGATGTAAATCTCTAGCTCTTCTCTTTGAATTCCCATCTTTTCTGCCTCTAGGAACTCAAAACAAGTGGACCTCATCTATCACGGTACTAACTTCGATAGAATGGAAGGTGGATTACCAGAGTTTCCAGGTTCCACTTGCATATTGGTCAAGCAATTTGGGTGACCCTTTACATCCAAGCTGGAGAGATTGACCAATGGAATTAAAGTCACTAAAGACTGGTGGGACTTTTCAGGAAAAGTCATATGAATAGGGGCATGAATCATTCCATTTTGTATTCAACTATGCTCTGCCCTGGTCATTCATCTTTGAGATGGATCATTTAATTGAAAAGAACACAATTCTGAAATGTCCTAGACATCACATGCTGTCTTAAGAGCTAGAAGAGACGTTAGAAAATCAACCCCCTTCATTTTGCACATGACGAAACTGAGGCCAAGAGACATCAGGGGATTATCCAAGGTCATATCACTTATTACTGGCACAGATTTTTTTTTTTTTTTTTTTTTGCTATTCCGTCTTAAAGTGTTGTGCTTCCTTTGCTATTTCTGATGGTTGCCTCTTCTCACTCTTGCTTCTAACTCTGGACTGGGCACTTGCAGGTTTTGTCCTGGCACTTCTAAGGTGCTGCAGAACACTTTAACAGACAGACAAACAATTTCACCATCAAGTGGTTTCACCTCTTGCCAAAACAATTATTCCTGACAGCAGGCTGGCTGATTGAGCCATAAACTCTAAAGGGTTGGGGAAGGGGGGTTGTTCAGGCACAGGCTGGGGTAAACAGCAGCCAGCCACTCAGCAAATACAGTGCATTACAAGCCACCCAATCCCCATAGCTGCTAGGAAGAAAATCGTCCTAATGCATGCAGTTTGGCATAGTGGTAACAGAGGCTGCCAAATGGGCAAGAAGAGGTCCCACTTTGGATGTCACTTGATTTGTAGAGCTGGTACAGAAAGGCAGAAAAGAGTTGAGTGTTGGCAAGAAAGAAAGAGAATAAAATTAAATTCACTGCATTTATATGTGAATTTTCTTCTAAGTGTGCTACTCAAAACGTAGAAGATGCTTCTAGGCTATAATTAAGATATATATGGCTTTTTACCTTATTATCTCACAAATCATCTCATCTGTATAGTGTCTTTAAACCTTTCTCACCTCTAATGTGGCAAGTTGCATCTTTTCTACAGTTTTAAACCCCTTGGCAGAACTGTATACATTAACAGATTGAAATGAGCTTTATTGAAATTTTAGCTATTCCAAGTCATCTAAGTTGCAGAATCCCAATTTATTATGTATTTAAAGCATACCAGCACTGATTAAATCAATGCAAATTAGGTTAAATAAGAACAACATGAATCAAGTGTTTCAGCAAAGTTGAGTCGAGAAACAACTTTTGAGTCACTACAGCAAGTCGATAAAGCTGTTTTTCATGAGTTTTAATTTCATGCTTCTGAATGTCCAACATATGAAGAGAGAGAGAGAGAGAGAGAGAGAGAGAGAGACATGCTCACCTAGAGTTTTCTTTCCTCCTGTTTTTGTTCTCATGTCTCTTTACCTGTTTTGTGAGAACATCTGATTTACTGGGTGATCTATGTGGTTCATGTGTGTACTCGATCAATCTCTTTTCCTGCTAACAGATTTCTATCAGCAATTCTTCTCCTTCTATGTTGAATATCTGATGAAACATGCTTGCCATACTTTGGAAATACCCTTGACATTTTCTGTATTCAGATGGGGCAGGAGCTTGAGCCCACCTTGTTGAACTGCTATAGCAGCACTTCTAGAAGTTGTGCATTGAGGAAATGTCCTCAGAACATCGTGACAACTTGTGATTGGGAATTGAGGCCAGCCCCGAAACTGGAGTCAGAAAGACTCCTTATTATCTTATTATCTCACAAATCAGAAAGAATAATAATCTTGAAGCTGTAGGTCTGGCAAAATGGGAAGGATGTCTGGGTGCTCAAGGTGTAAAGCTAATTGCTAAACACAACCTGGAACTTAGGGGGAAATAGAACAAAGAAACTCAGGCAGCCAGCTTGGTACAGCTGCAGAAGTCTAAAGTGTAACTTGGAGGAGGGAGAGTTGATTAGTTTTTTTTCTCTCAACTTTATCAACTAATTTTGCCTAATAAGCTCTTGGATTTTTTTGGTACTCTATGTTGTGGTGCAGGGTGCATGTAGAGGAAGCCACATACAATTATTATTATTATTTGTAGTAGTAGTAGTAGTAGTAGTAGATGTTATGACTTTCCTATTTCATCTCAGCTGAAAGCCACCTCCAATTTCTTCATTTTAGTCAAAATAATGTGTGATACAAGTGTAATAATGTCTGAAATGAACCTGCATTCCAGGTTGGCTTTCCATTAGTAGTCTTTGTCAATGTTCAAAAGAGGAGAAATTCAAGTAGGGATTTTAATGTTCTGCCTTTGCTAACACCAGCCTGGACCTTGATCTTTATGCTGTTGTCTTTAATTTTCAGTGGCAGTGAACCATGGCTTTTCTTTGAAAGGAAACACTTAGAGGAATTGGGGGAGGGTGGGAGTCACAATTTTGAAAGGAGAGAATTACCTTGGTTGTTCCTGTGGGCATGTACTACACAGCTGGCATTTTATAAAGTGCCTCTACAGATGGGTGTGAGCCCACGGGTGAGGATCCTAAGGCTTCTCTCAAAAGGTCTACTTAGGAGCAACAAGTTAGAAATGGCACACCATTCCTATCAAACTGTATGCTCCTCTTAAAACAAGGTAGTGATATGGATAACAGTAAGAAAGTACCTGCCTACAGGATAGAAGACACAGAGACAAATCCACACAGATACAGCCATCTGATCTTTGACAAAGGTGCCAAAAACATACATTAGAGAAAAGACAGTCTCTTTAACAAAGAATGTTGGGCCATATGGAGAAGAATGAAACTAGAGCCTTAACTCTCACCCTGCCCAAAAATCAAATCAAAATCAATCAAATACCTCAGAATTAGACCAGAAACTGCAACTTCTAGAAGAAAATGTAGGGTCAACACTCCAGCTTTTAGGAACAGGCAATGGCATTCTCAACAGCACGTCTAAAGCACAGGAAATAATACCAAGAGTTAATAAATGAGACATCATCAAATTAAAAAGCTTCTGCACAGCAAAGGAAACAATTAGGAAGGTGAAGAGAAAACCCATGGAATGCAAGAAAAATCTTTGTTAGCTACTCTTCCGACACAGGATTAATAAGAGCTCAAAAAACTTTACACCAAAAAATCAAATAACCCAGTAAATAAATGGACAAGTGAAGCTGGATGTGGTGGCACATGCCTGTAATCCCAGTGGCTTTGGAGACTGAGGCAGGAGGATCACAAGTTCAAAGCCAGCCTAAGCATAAGCAAGATGCTGAGCAACTCAGTAAGACCCTGTCTCTAAATTTAAAAAAAAAAATACAAAATAGGGCTGGGGATGTGGCTCAGTAGCCAAGTGCCCCTGAGTTCAATTCCTGGTATCCAAAAATAAACAAACAAACAAATGAATTAAGCAGACACTTCTCAAAAGAAGAAATGCAAATGGCCAACAAATATATGGAAAAAAATGTTCAACATCATTAGCAATTAGGGAAATGTGAATCAAAATTACACATTCTTACACAGTCAGAATGACAGTCATCAAGAATGTAAACAATAAATGCTGGAGAGGATGTGGAGAAAAACAAGCACTTTTGCACTATTGGTGAGAGTGTAAATTAGTACAACCACTATGAAAATCATCATGAAGCTTCCTTAAAAGACTAGAAATAGAACCACCATATGAACCAGCTATACCACTCCTCAGTATTTACTCTGAAGAATTAAAGGTATCTTACTACAAGAGATACATGCATACCCATGTTTATAGCAATACAATTCACAATAGCCAAACTATGAAACCAACTTAGGTGTCCACCAATGTATGAATGGATTAAGAAAATGTGGTATATATACACAATGGAGTTTAATTCAATTCAGCCATACAAAAAACTGAAATTATGGTATTTGCAAGACCATCATGTTAAGCAAAATAAGTGAAACTTAGAAAGTTAAGGGTTGTATGTTTCTTTCATATGCAGAAGCTAGACAGGATAAAGGGGGAAAAAAGGTGGAGCTATATCATTCTAAAAATCAAAGGAAGATCAGTAGAGGAAAGTCACCAAGCAGTGGGATGCAGGGAGGGAGCGGGGAAGTGCTAGGGAGCCATATTGGTCAAATTATATTGTTATATTGTGTGTATGTGTAAATATATAACAACAAATCTATCATTATGCACAACTATACTGCACCAATTTAAAAATGTGTGGAAAAATAAATACTTGCCATGCTCAATGAATGTTGTGAGCAATAGGGATAAGCCAAGGAAATACAAGCTCAGGGGGCCTCCTGTCCTGCTACCCTGGGCCTCTTTTCACAGGCCTTCTCTGTGCTGGTTTCTGTTCTGATCATGGCATGGTAGGCTTAACTGTTGTTTTATACTTGGTTCATCTTTGCTTACCTTTGTTCTTATCCTTCAAGGTTGATGTCAATTCTCTATGATTCTTTAACCAACTCCAGCACCCTTCCTTATTCTTCTCCATGCTAATAACAGCTTATCTTTACCCAGATGTATCCTGTTTACTTTATATGAGTATGACAATAATTTATAAATAGAATATTCTCAAATCAAAAGGGACATTGTACATCTTGAGATCAAGGAGGTAAAGTAGTTCAGTTGGGATTTCTGCTTTGCTACTTTTTATCAAGATGACACTAAACAAGTCACTCCTTGCTTAGTAAAGTCAGAGAAGTAGGGTCAAATATGGCTATCTTAAAGGACACTTGGAGGAATTAAATGAGATCATGTATTTTGGGGTCTTGAGACTCATAAGTATAGGCCAGAAACCAGCAACCTCAGAACTTGTTAGAAATACAGACTCTGGGGCCTCTCCCCAGACGTGCTGAAGTAAATCTGCATTTAACCATTAGCCCTACATAATTTGATAAGTTTTGAGAAGCATTTTATTAGAGCCTTGACAAATTCTAACCTGAAACAGAAAACCAGGCCATGTGGATTCCCTAATTTTATAACAGAAATTGAAGGGACAGAAAGGTGGTGAAATTGGGTCAAAAAAAGAAAACTTTCAGAATCATGTCTTCTATTTCCCACTAGGTTTTAAACACATAGAATGCAAGCTTTGTGTCTATCGCAGTCTGTAGCACTTGGCAGGGCTCTTAATAATTAAGTTTGGTTTTATAATCAGTGTAGCCTGAACCATAAAAGCCTCATAGGTGCTAACTCTGGCCATCTTCTGGCTGGCTTCATTCCCTATTATCTTTAGGAGATAATAGTGTTCAGACATCTGGCATAAGACTTTGATTTCATATTCCCAAGACAGACAGGAGTGCCATGGTGATTGATCTGACAGGGCAGCCCAGCATGTTGTTCCCTCACACTTAGAACTGTGAAGGGTCAGGAACACATGAGGGGAAGTGGTTTGGAGGTGCATTAGAGCTAATTTCCCAGAAAATTTATGACATTACCAAAATTTGCTTACATTACTTCTTAGTTTTCTTATCATTGCCAATCTGCCACTATGGCATATGTGTATTTCTCATGGATGCTTTTATTATAGAAAAACGAAAAAAGGGAGAAAAACAAAATGAAAAATGAAATTCTAAATGAAGATTAAATCAACTAAAATACAAATACCCAGAGATAAACTATTAAGTTTTGAGTATAGAGTCTGTTCCTTAGAAATTGTCCTGTTTTGTTTAGTAATTAGATTGTTAATGTTCTTTAGCCATTATAATATACATAATGATGAACAGCCTCATACATATACCTTTGCACATTTGGGCAACTGTGCCCTATATTTGAATT
The DNA here is from genome assembly GCA_028644305.1 of Xerus rutilus. Taxonomy (NCBI): domain Eukaryota; kingdom Metazoa; phylum Chordata; class Mammalia; order Rodentia; family Sciuridae; genus Xerus; species Xerus rutilus. The sequence continues at coordinate 19,355,399 of CM053411.1, read as the reverse complement.
CTAGATGTGAAATTCATGTTCAGAAGTTAAGGACTTTAAAAAGATCTTGAATACATAATGCAAATTGTCCTCCTGAAACTGTACATGCTTTACTCTCAATAACACTTTTGCTGCTTTCTCAAGAATCCCTGGAACACCATGCATTAAAACACTCCTTGGTCCCTTCTCTTACTGGCTGAGCACTGACTGAGATGTGTGCCTGAGTCTGTTCTTGGTTCCATGGAGCCATTCTTCTTTCCAACATCCATTTTCTCCTCAATTAAGGAAGTTTAGAGGCAGTTCCAAGTTAAGGAAAAGTGTTGAATTTGGGACCTTATGGTTCCTTCTGGTTGCTCATGATCATTCAGTTCCTGCTTCTTATCAAGTAGCTGGCCAGCCTGATTATTTTCACAAAAGTGTTAAAATCTTAAAATGGTTTAATCCAGTGTTACTTAAAATGTTCTGTGGTGGCAAGAATATTCAAACACATTTATGAAATGCACAAAATAGTTCCATTCTTTGAGAGTCACAATATACTATTCATCTCCATCATAAACCTTATTTTTCATGTTTTCAACCATTTACTTGGGTTGTGTATTAACACTATTAACATAAAACCAATGTGCCAGTACAGTTTCAAAAACATTTGAGTGCAGTCCCTAGGTACATTTGACTTTAAATTGGCTACCACTGTAAGTGTTAGTCATCTTTTCATTATTATAATAAATACCTAAGATAAATCAACTTAAAACTAAAAAATGGTTTATTTTGGCATACAGTTTTGTATGTTTTGGTCCATAACTGATTTTCCTTTTTGCTTTTGAGTCTGTGATAGAGCAGCGCATCATGGTGGGGTGTGTGTGGGAGAGCAAAATGATTTGCCTCATGGCCAGAAATTGAAAGAAGAGAAAGAAACTGGAGTCCCATAACTTCCTTTAAGGGCATGCATGCTCCCAGTGATCAGAGAACTCCCACTAAGCACCACTTCTTATAAGTTTCCACGACCTCCCAATAGCCATGTTGGTGAACAAACTTTTCACATATAGGCTTTTGAGAGATCCTCAATATCCAGACTAAAGTACCATACCAAGAAGTGTTTCTAAGGTTCAAGTTTTAAGCAATTTAGAAGACTGCTGGTTTAGAAACCTGGGTTTTGTTCAGTCACAAGCAATTAGGGTGATAGTTAGACAGCTGCACTTGTTCTACTTGTTATTAGTACAAGTCATCTCCTCATCCTAGCCACAAATAGTGGAACCAATTTGATTATGTAGTAAATTCTGTCTCTGGTACATTTTGGCACCTAATTATCTTGTTTTATGGAATTTTCCAGATGTTGCTAATTTTGTCCTTACAAAGTGTAACGCCCTAGAGACAGACCTCTTATTTTCCTGCTTTGAGACTCTCTAATATCTACCTCTACAGGTGGGAGATAAACACAAGAGGTATATTGATGTGGACACACAGCGTTGGTAAACATACTCTCTCTTTTTTTTAGTGTAGTCTGGCCCAGTCATGGAGGCACGGAGACTCTTGTTGAATTGAGCTTGTTAATTGGTTTGAATGCTTGCCTAATCGAAAGCCTTTGGAATCTGAACTAAATATAAAAAGCCTCTATATTACATTGACATAGAGGCACCAAATATTAATCCAAAAGGTACAAACTTATAGAGTTGAGTTCACACAGATTAATGTCATCTCTGTGTGGCCTCCTTGTGTAAATCTATTTTGTAGAGGAAATCCCTCACCATTCAGGAGCCACAAGGCTTCTGTGAGAAATCAGTGTGTCCAGTTGTATGCATTTATCTCTTCCTTCAAACTGTCTCCCATTCTCAGGACACACTTTGTCATCTCCTACAGGTACCTTGAGAATGACTTTTAATTATTTTCCATACTTGTTTGTTGCTATGCTTCTTTGTTCTGGTTCGCTTGTTTTAAGTCAAATCGGAGGTTCAGCTGGCCATGAAGAGTTAGATAAAATGTGGTCCCTGCTTTCGCATTCTCAGACCTGGAGTGGAGGAGATGAGTAATAGACCACAGTGATTCATGCTGTGGCAGAAACATAAACAAGGGCTATGGCTGGAAAGATTTCTCAAGCTCATTGAGCAAGGCCAGGCAGAGGAGTTTGGAGGGAAGGAAGAGGAATCCACCAGATGGGCAGATAAGAAGGCCACTCCTCTCAGTAAGCAAAGTCTGTTGAAAAACTATGGGATTTTCTGAGATGCATTGAATGTATAGAACATAGGTAGAAAGAGGAGGATGAGGAGACATGAGCCTTGAGTGTCAGTTTAGAGCCAGATTTTTGCAACCTGGAATGTGATTTCCAATATATGGCTTCAAAGAATATAATGTTGTTGACAGCTTTGAACAGGAAGGGAGGAAAAAAGGACCCTGGAAACAAGAAGGGCATTTGGGAGGCTACCCCATCTGTTCAAATGAGATATTGTGTGAGGCCAAATAGATTAACATTAGAGCTGGACAGGACAGGACACGTGCAATGATAGTTCTGCAGGGGAGATGGACATTCATTTAAATGGTGATTTTCTGAAAAATACTTTAAGATTATTTCTGTAAAATGAGTTGCTTATGGATAGAAGAAAGGCATGGAAGAGCTAGATGTGGAAGAAGTTCTAACAGTTGAAGCTAATGTAAATAGTTGAAGATCTGGACAGATGTTACAGGTGCATGAAGAGGAATTCCCTGGAATGTGCTTGGTGATTTGGGTGGTTGTAGTAGATGCAGATTTCCCCCTCCCTCTGAATGAATATTAGAGTATGGTTGATGAACAATCAGAAATCTTCACCATTTAATAAAGTGATGTGGATATGGGAAGCAGCCAGATGATAGGAAGTGGTTTTTTTGTATATTACATAAATTGCATGTTTTGACTAAAGGCATTCTAATTTTACATAAACCCTATTTAACTAGTAAGCAAGTAATACTCCAGGATGTATTCAGTTTGTGGGTTGACACAAACAAGTGAAAAGCCTTTTTGAAAGTGATTTTCTCAATGTAGAAAGATTCAAGGGGACAGAAAAGGTAGATTGTCATAATAGAAGGGAGAGTTTAATAAAATTAAGAAACATTATCCTGATCCACAGCGAGGGGCCTTTAATATATGGACCTGAGAGTACCTTTAATGTGCATTTCACATTGCTGTGAAAAAAAATTCTTGAGATTGATAGGCTTTGAGAGCACTCCCAGATGGTCAAGGATCACCAACACTGGGGAGGACCCTGACAGTGAACGAGTCAGCAAAGAAAGCATGCAGGAATGGCACTTTCTGCTGAAGGTCTCTGTGCCCACAATCGGCTGATATTGAGCATATCCTTCCCCAAGAGGGTTTGTCATTGGCATCTCATGTCAGCATAAGATTTTTCCTTTGTGGATAGATCTTATGTTACCTTCTCAGATATGAAACAAGGTAATGGTTGGAGTTTGTGTCCTTCAGAAGGCAATTCTATTTTTATATTTTAGCAGAAGAATCAGAAACACCTGGTAACTTAGTGAAGAGGATTTTTGAAATTTCTGCCTCTATGTTAAAGAGAAAAATGTTCTGCCATTTTAAGCTGTGTGATTTGGGCAAGTGATTTAACCTCTGAGCAGAAGTTTTCAACACAGTAAAAATAAAATTAAACTTAATCATAAAATTAGAAACAGTTCAGATGCTATTGAAATAGCTCCTTATATCAATTTCTATTATATAAGAGCATAATTACACAATATAGCTTGAAGACAAGAAGGAAAAAGAATCATAAGCACAAAGATAAAATACTAATAACTCACTCTAACTTGATCCACTTTCAATAATGCATGAAAATGATACAAATGTCCAAATGTGTGGTCATTAAAATGACAATCATTTTGTCTAGCTTGAATATCTGTTATGTTGTCCAAAGGTATTTTCTGAATGAAGCAGGTTGATTGATATCTGCTCTGTTCACTCAAGTGTTGTCTATCAACTGGAGAATTAGCTGGAGACTAGATAATCCAAGTTGGCTTGACTCACAGGGATGGCAGTTGTTGCGCTATTGGCTGGGGTCCACTGGACTGACCATAGGCTAGGATACCTTGTTTCTCTCCCACATGAGATCTTCTCCTCTAGTATGCTAGTAGTGATTCTGTAATGATTGTAGAGTTCCAGGAACAGCAAAAGAGAAGTCTCAGTATGTGTGCACTTTTCAAGACTCATAACCTATCAAGTTTCTATTGTCTGTTGACCAAAGCTAGTCACATGGTCAACTTGACTTAAGGAATGGAGAAGTATGCTCCATCTCTTGAAGAGAAGGGAAGAATGTGTGGTTGGTTTTGTAGAATAAATATAGCAGTAGTGGTTTAATGTCACTATAACATTATATACTAAATGCTGTCAAGTGATTTTTATTTCTTAAGCCTTCAACAGTATCATCTATAAACACCAAGATCCAGCAGCATAAGTATCACGTACAGCTTGTTAGAAATGCAGAGTCTCAGGCCCTGCTCAAGACATACTCAATCAGAATCTGCATTTTACAAGATCCCCAGGTGATTCATAAACCCGCTAAGATTTTAGAAGCACTATAGCTTTTTTTGCTATTCTGTTTCCTAGGGTTGCTATGTTCTCCTGTTGAGTGATAGATCTTTGATTTTTAAAGGTGCCAAAACTGTTTCCTTCTGCACAATTGAAACAGAACAAACACAGGTTTAAACAGTAAAACAGGTTGCTTCACAGCATGAATAGCTAGAGAGAGAGGCTATAATATTTTTCTGCTCAATTGTCCTTTGCCTATAAAAATAGAAATTTAAAATTAAAATACAGTACATAAATATTCAAAAAATGTTGTATTTGACTAGGAAGCACCATTTAGATGTTAGAGTAATTTAAAGAAGTAAAAACAAGAGGCACATACTTAAACTGACCTTTTATGTTCCTGAACCATTGCTTAACCACCTTGATTTTCTGAAGGTCCAAAGATTGACTCCTCAATCTTTAACCCACAATTTAAATATCTCTAGAACATGTACAAGTCCCTGAGTATTCTTTTGAATTTTATACAAGTTATAAGACCAGCAGAACTTATGAAGCATCCAGCATGTGCAGATCATAAGTCTAAGAAATAAAAATATACTGAAGTTTGGTGGATTCTTCATATTGTCAAAATAAGGGGAAAAATAAGAAGGAGAGGCTAAGTTTCTGACAATACAATAGGCTGAATATACATAAGTGCCATCTAAAAAACTTGTAGCTTTTCTCAACTTGTGACTTGCATTTAAGTGAAAGAAACTGATTAGGATTTCCAAAACCCTCCCCTAGTTTGCCTTTTGCCTGGGGGGGTGACCAGAAAAGAAAAAAATAGAGAAAGTTTGCATTCAAGCCTAATGCTGTTCTTTTCTGTGAAGTTTGCTTGGGATGTTCTCTCCTTAGAATATGACATTATCTTCTTTGACTAATGCTATTTTAATTGTGTATGCTTTGGGGTCTTGGTCTTGTCAATAATCAGCCAGCCAATCAACAGTTAACATATGTCGTCAGCACTTACTATATGCAGTATTCTAGGTCTGGGCATGCAGCAGTGAGTAGACCAAGTAAAGAAGCAAACAGATCAGATAATTATAGGTACTGATAAAAGCAGGGAAAAGTAAAATAGAACCATGTGGAAGAGAGAAATGAAGGCATAGAATCTGTTTTATGTAAGGTAAGGCAAGACTTCCTGGAGGAGGTGTCTTTTGAGTTGAAACCTTAGTGATGAGTAAGAGGCAGCCATCTAAAGCTCAATGGGATATGCATTCCCAAAAGAGGGACAAGACCCTGAGGCCAAAGCAAGCCAGTGTTGAACAGACTAAAAATGGCTGGCATATTGGGGTAAGTGAGATGGGGTTTAAGAGATGGGAAGTAGGATTTTGAACACAAGGTATGTTTCCTTAAAGAATCAACACACTTTTATATAGAACTTCACAAATACTTGCCAACAACCACATACCTCTACCAGAGTATTTTATAGAGAGATTGTTTCAGGCATTAAATTAAAGCACTGAACATATTAATTTTTCTTATTCCTCAAAATTCCATGAGATCCTACTATTTTTCCACTATTCACAAGGAAATCAAGGCACTGAAAATTAAGACACATGCCTTAAGTCAGATGGCACTAATGCCATGTGAGTTTTCTACATTTCCTAGATCCTAATGGGACAACTAAGAAAGGTAGATGCCAATCAGCCTTTTGACCCTGAAAAGGCCAAACCTGGCTCTTCTGCAATCTTCCTTTTCTGTGGGAATTCATCTAGTGTAGAAGCAGGAGAGGGGATGGGGCAATTCAAACTCTCCTCTTGGATTTCCACTCCTCTCAGCCCCCTTCTGCCATCTGTTGCTGTTTGCGCAGAAAAAGAACAGAACAGAATAGAACGACCACACACATTCAGAAATCTCATTTTGTATGTGGGAGTCTGGATTCATTAACAAGTTCCTTAAACTCTCCCTGCACTTACAACAACAATCTAAACATAACCCAGTGAAGTCATGGGGAGAGGTGATGATCATCAGCTTTGTAATGCTGAATGTCAGCATCCAAATGCATCATTTGCTACTTCTTAGTAAGTGTCTTCTGCTTCACGCAGGTGGTTTTTCTCAACAGATTTTAAGTAAATAAGCTTACTTCAACATTCTCTAGACTCTGCATTGACCTTGTAATTATAACCCTTATTTAATTTCATTTTTCTTCATAAGTTCTTCCCTTTTTTCTTTTTTGGTACTGGAGATTGAACCCAGGGGCACTCGACCACTGAGCCACATCCCCAGCCCTATTTTCTGTTTTATGTAGAGACAGGGTCTCACTGAGTTGCTTAGTGCCTCACCATTGCTGAGGCTGGCTTTGAACTCACGATTCTCCTGTCTCGGCCTCCCTGAGTGCTGGGATTACAGGCTTGCGCCACCGCGCCCGGCTCATAAGTTCTTCGTTTCTTACATTGACCTTTTACCCATCCTCCCACAAACCTATGTATCCATAGATGCACAGGTTCATTCAACAATCATGTAGAGGGTGCTTATTCTCTTTCATTAACTATAATAGGTGCTAAGGCATATAAGATATTTGGAATAGTATTTTTCTCTTTGAAGCATTTACTCCTTAGAAGGGTAATAACAACCCCAAATGACTAAATTAATCCCTCCCTCCTTTGAATATCATTCATCTAAAAATTAAGTGATCTGTTAAATACTGTTTTAAACTACTCTCCAGATGTTTCTGTATACCACCACCCTCTTCCTTTTTTTCCCCCACTTTTCCTATGTTGAAATTTTTCAAGTGTGTACTTCATATCATATTTCTTATATAGTGAACATGGAGTAAAATATATATAAGTTCTAGCCTAACCACTTATTCATGTTTGTTTTGTTTTGGTGGAGGAGTAAACTCCCTTTCTATATAAGGATTAGAAGTTAGATTGGAGAATATCTAAGATCCTTTTCAGTTCTGACATTCATGAGTTTTGTGACCCCTTAAATACTTAACAATGGTTGCAAAATGAAGGGAAACATCAATATAATGATGTGGATGGCTTGTTTCAAAGGCCACATTTATGCAGTGGGAGGTTTTATAACTGTAATGTAACTCCAGCTACAGGCTTAGAGGCTGGAACAAGTAAATTTAAAAACAAAACACCAAAAACTCAGATTGGATTTTTCTTGTGAAGTCAAGCCTTTAAATAGGGCCTTGAGATAGGCAGGAATTATTTCCTAGCCCACAGAGCAGTGAAGACAGGAGATATAACTAAGCCAATTCTCCATTTCTATCTTTCTTGGGGTGCTGCATTTGACACTAGTTCTTAAACACAGGCAATATCTGAAGGAACCTAAAAGTGGTTTTGGTTTAAGTTTGATTGAACAATTCACTCATGATAACTAAAGAAAGGTAGACTGTCAAGGTTTCATCTCTATGCATTAGGAACTGCTGGCAAAGGAAAAATCTCATTCTCTACCAAACCTTATGGCAGATGGGAGCCTGGCCTGATTGAAGCCTTACCTATTCAAATGGTCATCTTGAATTCCTTTGTACAGGTTAACTATGTTCAGATAGTGATAGCCCTATATGGTTAAGAACTCATTTTAGAAACAATTATCTAAAAGATTCATCTATTTTACTTAATTTTAATATAATTGATGTTTGAAAGGTATCTACTAACTTGAATGCTACTTAATAGGAATCAAGTCCTTGTTATCAAAATAATTGTTCAAGAAGGGCTGATGGGTACTAAACAGTTCTTAAATTGTTGTTTTTGGTTTTGTTGAAAATAACTTAATAATCATTCAACAAAATGAAATTGACATATTAGAAAACTGGCCATATCTCTTTAGAATCAAACAGGCTTTATTTCTTTATATAACATAGGGGACAGTACATCTCTCCTATCCTCGTTGTGAGCATTGCAAAAGCTTTAGAACTCTTTTTGAGATCCCAATATACCACAAAGAATATCATTCAACCAGGGTGCAGATCAACACATTGTTCGCTTTGATGATTTTGCCCTTTCAAAATCTCAAATATGTGAAAAAGAAAAGTAATACCATGTGATTTTAGGGATTTGGACATAGGGAGACTCCAATTCTGGAATTCCACTTTTCACTCTGATTCCGTTGCCACCTAGCACATTATCCCAGCTTCCATAAAAATTACAAAGTAAACTAGTTGGCATTTACCGCCTACCTAACTGCAGCAGTGTCAACAGGGTTAAAATGAGACAGATTCAAAAGTCCTCCAGAAATATTTGATGTTCTGTGTAAAGGCATTAACAACTCATGAATTGGGTCCTTCTGCGGGAGTGAGTGTCTCTTCCTGTAGCCTGCTGGTAGGAAATGAAGCAAGAGTTTTCATCCAACTATTTTGGGAACAGATAAGGGAGGAATTGCATGTTATAAAGTAATAACCAGAATGTCAGAGAATTATTTTGTTCTGGTTCTGACATTTAGCGACTGCTTTAATCTTGGGCATTATTTTTCATCCATTTAATACTTTTAAGGAACTCTGTGATTTATTCACTATCAGACCAAAGTGTCTTCATTGATAAAATGAGATTAATATTCTTGCCTTATAGCACAACTTTGAAGAAAATCAACATAAGGATATATACGCCATTGATTTTAAAGTTTCATTCTATAGTTGCAAGATATTTTTATTGTTTTTGTCATTTTTGTAAGGACCACTATTTAAATAGTAGATGTACATTCAACATTGCCATTTCCCCCCTTTCATTGGCCAAGTTCCTACATTTTCAGCAAAGTGGAGATCTGTATTCAAAGAAATGCTTAAAGATCTTCTCACATCCATGTTTCTTTTGTGATTCCAGCAGCTCTTCAACCTAAGGCTAGGGTTGAACCATGGCTTACATTCTCTGAAAGATGATAAATTCAGTTCCTGCCTCACATAGTGGCTGAATGAGAAACAGAGAGCATTTGAAATCACTTAATGATGATGATCATGTGGAGGAATAGCTCTCAATTTCATTTCTTACTTAATATCGTGTGCCATGAAAGTCTTGACTTTATTAACATCTTTCTTCTTTCACATCATAGCTTTTGAGTGTTTAAAGTGAATCACAAATCTCATAATGTTTTAGTCCTAATATTTAATGTTTTCTTCTTTGTTTCTTTTTCTTTCTTTTTTTTCAGTTCTGGAAATTGAACTCAGGACATTGTGCATACTAGGAAAATGTTGTACCACTGGGCTGCACCCCCATCTCCTGTGTATCTCTTTAAAAGACTTAAAAAAAAAAACCCAAAAAACTAACCATGATACAATGCACCTTGGAGAATTAATGATAATTCCTTAATAATATTTAATACATAGTCCATATTAAGATGTCTCAGATTATACTTCAAATACGTTTTCTTTTAAAGTAGATTTCTTTGAGTCTGGATCCAATCCATATCTCCAAAATTCATTTCTTTAGAGAGACAATGTCTTTGAGAGGAACAGAGAGGAAGAATAACCCCAGAAATTCCCCTAAGCAAATGACACCACCTGAATGTACTCATATTCATTCACTCATTTGCTCAAATATTTATGGAGGTTTTAAAAAATGTGCTAGATGTCACACACACACACACACACAATTATATTTGGCATGATAGGTTCTCTGACATGCTCACATATAAAAACGACTAAAAGAAACAAGATAAGAGAAAAGTTTATAATAGACATAACATGGAAAAACTTGATAACCTAGCAAGTAAAGATTTATAGTGTGTAGTGTAGGGAGCTCTCTTGGGAGACAAAGGAAGCTTAAGAAGACTTGGAGATTTAATTGGAAGGTGTTTTAGTCAGTATTTTCATCACTGTGACCAATATACTTGACAGGAGCACAGAGGAAGAAAACTTCATTTTGGCTCATGATTTTGGAGTTCTTATTCCATAAACATCTTACTCCATTGCTCTGGCTTGAGGTGAGACAGTGCATCATGGCAGAAGGATGCAGAGGAAGAAAGCAGCTCTGGACATAGCAATCAAGAAGCAAAGAGAACAAGCTCTGCTTACCAGGGACAAGATATGAATCCCAAAAATCATATCCCCATTGACCTGCTTCTTCCAACCACACCCTACCTGTCTATAGTTACCGCCCCATTAATTCATATCAGTGGATTAATGCACTGATATCTTAAGGCCCTCATGACCCAGTCGTTTCACCTCTGAACTTTGTTTTCTCAGACATGACCTTTTTGGGGGCAACTCATATCTAAACCATAACAGGTATACAACACTAGAAAAAAGGTAATAAGGTGGTTCTTCAGGCATAATTTGTGGATAGGGGGTCCTGGACCAATCCTGACTGGTAGGAAAAAAATTTTCTTGGGGCAGCATTTACAGAGCAAAACAGATGATGGGGGAAGTACAAATAGAGATGAAGTGGAAGAAGTGTGTTAGACCAATGATTCGTCTTGAGAGATGTTATTTCTTTATTAAACAGCATGAAAGATTTTGCGATGTATAATGAATGCTTAGAATGTATGCAAATGAACTACAACCAGGGATAATTATGAAATTTATTCTTTTTTTAAGGATATAATGATGGGATTTAAAAAAAATAGATGTTTTCTAATATATCAGATGGCTATATATTCTAAGCCAGTTAATTGTGGCAAGGTTTCGTTTTTGTGAATGTGTTTTTATACATGCGCTTGTGGACTCTGATGAATGATAAAATGCTATATCACAAGTGTTGGGAAATATTAATGTAAGGTTAGTCTTTACTGTGACTATATTTAATCAATACCTTATTTCTGCTACCATGTTTTGCAAGGCTAGCTCTGACATGGGAGGTAATCTATACTTTCAGAAAAGCTATAGACCTTCTGAAGGTGTATTTTATTTTATTTTATTTTATTTTTAAGGGTACAGGCTTCAAAGAAGTGTGGTTGTTCCTCTTGCTGAGGAAGCAATGGTACAGCAAAACATGATTTTAAATGTGGATGCATTTTTAAAGATGAGGCTGGAGATATTTCTGGTATGTGTAGAATTCCACAGAGCCACTTTATCATTTTATTTTTCTTTCTAGAAAGCAAATTAATTACCATCTGATAAGGATGCTTAACTTTTTTTTTCTTTCTAGTTTATGACTAGGCTTTTATTAGTTGGAGCCACTAAATCAAACTCAGTATAGGTCACTGTCAATAAAATGCCCAGTGATTAAAACGAAGTGATACAGTGGCTTTTCTGAGCTCTTCATTTCTTGTGGTCTGAAAAAAAACCCATGAATGGAAGAGCGTGTGTGTTCTGGAACTGGAGATCTGGTGCAGCTCACGCTCTGCACGGTGCCACTTCCCTGAAAAACCAATGAACCTATTTACCATTGTCATAGTAACACGCAATTCGGGCCCACATAGACTTAATCCCTGATAGGCAATTGTTCCCTTGCTTGGGCGGCTGCACCCCCTATGGGGCTGGCTGCGGCCCCCGAGCTCCCGCAGCTCCGGGACGGCTCGCAGCGGCGGGGGAAGCGGGGCCCACGCTCCAACCTGGTCCAGACTCAGCTGCGCTGCGGGGCAGCCATGCTAAGGCTGCCTGCGTTGCCATGACGATCGGAAATGCTAGTCAAGGGAGATGGGTGCCAGGGTTGACTTGTCCGTTTTCCAAAACCAAGTCACTTTTGCTAGTTCGTCAGCGTTTGAGAAAGATCCTCTTACCACAGGGTGCCAATCAAATGCCAGACTCCAAACCAATCAAAGCCACTTTTTAATCCAAGAGAGTGCAGTGGGTCATGCCAGCCCATCCTCTGCCCTGTGCCATTGGCAAAGGCACGCGAGCACTTCCTCCTAATGTAGCTTTCCCTTTTAACTCACCCCAAGCCATCCGGGAGCCACTGAAGGGCATTTATTTTGGGTACCTGAAATAGGGATACAGCTTTCAACAGGAGAACTCTGATTCTTGAGGATGCGCCATCTTTTTGAGGAGAAATGAGTGGCCTGCAGTATTATCGCAGGTTCCTCTCTTGAGGAAAATCCGTAGTCCCTGCTGGCACCAGCCTTGTCTTTGGCCCCAATCACATCTTTCCTCTCTTCTTTTCAGGTAACTCAGCGGTTCCCAAATCATAGTATCACTTAGGAAGAGCTTTGGTTTTGACTTGTGTTAGAGTCCAGGCTACCAGCCCATCACACTTGAAGCTTTGGGGATAATAGAGCTGCAGAAGAACCTGGGAATCTGGATTTGGAAGCAGAAGTTCCAGGCGATTCTGATATGCGTCCAGATGTGGAAATTATTACACAGATCTCCTTTCTTCCCCTTCATCTCTAGATTTTCCTCTTATCTCTCTGTCATTTTTGTTTGCCCACTACCAATCAAATTCAACTCCCCTTCCCTCCTCTTCCCTCTGCCCCTCCATCTGTATGTATTGCTTAGCACCACAGATATCTAGAAAGATTCAGGAGTATGCCTGGGTTTTCAAGACACAAGTCTCTCCTGTCATACCTTGTAAGACCCTCTATACCTCTAGAAGTGACACAGAAAGACAAAGATGATTCTCCCCTCCACCCCAGCTCTTTGCTACTATCATGAGATTTGCCTTTTCTAGAGCTCAAGATGAAAAATAATTCAGGTTCCTCTCAGCTAACATTAGACATTTCAGTTTTCATGTTTAACAATCTCTTTTGTGTACTATCTTCCCTTAAAGCTGCAATTAAGGATTGCTCTCCAGTCAAAAGAAAAGCATGTAAAAATGGAACTTGCACAAGTGAGAAAATACTAAATAACCTATTTGAATCAAATCCCCCACCCATTATTCAGGCTGATGTTTTACACAATGATACTCTTTTGAGCATGAACACCACGAATTTTTACAGATTTACCTATTCTAAAGTTTCAGTTAAAGCCCTGTGACACCTGATTACAAAGCCATGAGCACCTCTCTAAGAAGTTAAGTGAATTCACTTTGTTTGGGAGAAGTCCTCAAAGACTTTCCCTCTGTCCCTCAAAGGCTGTTCCTTACAGCTTTGGAATTGTCACATAGTCACAGGCAGTGTCTGAGGGCAGCCGCCTCCACACTGAGCTCATTTCCTCAGCCTTCATGTGGATGTGAGGTCAAGGTCTGCAATCAGGAAGACCTCTGACTGTCCCAGGGTTAAGTCCCTACTTGAAATATTAAGCTAACTTAAAAACTTTACATGCTACACAATCAACCAGCCAATCAGCAGCTGTTTATTAAAAAGTCTTACATGCACAGAGGCTTGGGTGGCTTAGGAACTGTAAGGACTTAAAAAAAAGTGTAATGATAACCTTAGGAGATGAGGGAGACAGACCTACATGAAAAGAGAAGTAATTCTTTGCTGAAAGTGGTTTCCCAGAATCTTTGGGATAAACCCCTTTTGCAGTGTGACCTTGAAACTTGAAACTCCACACCATCTGAATCTTGCTCACTTCCTTCTCTCATCTTGCCATGACTCTTACTGATTTCCTTCCAGCTCCATTTCTTCCTTGATCTCCTGTCAACATCAATCTGTTTTTCAAGTACCCTTCCCCTTATCTTCGCATAGTCATCTCTTTCATTATTGCTTTCAACTTAGAAGTCACTTTCGCTGATCCCTCAGTCCAGAGAAAGCCCCAGAGCCTTGGACTACTTTTTTTTTTTTTTTTTTCCTGCCAAAGCACATATCTCTACTGGATATATTCTCTAGTGTATATATGTTTCTCTCTCTCCTCCACTAAAGTATTAGCTTCATGAGAACAGAGATTTTTTTAAAGTCTTATATATTAATTATTTTGGGTACTGGTGATTGAACCCAGGGGCACTTAACTACTGGGTTAAGCATATCCCCAGAACTTTTTATTTTCTGTTTTGAGACAGGGTCTTGCTAAGTTGCTTAGAGCCTTGCTAAATTACTGAGGCTGACTTTGAACTTGAAATCCTCCTGTCTCAGCCTCCTGAGTCAGTGAGATTACAAGCATGCACAATCATGCCCAGCAGAGAACAGGGATCTTAACTCTTCTCTTTCCCTTAGAAGAATGCAAGACATTGAAAATATGTTCAATGAATATTTGTTGAATGAATAAATGAATGAGAGGTGATGTCAATTGTCAAATAAGCTTATCTGACATTAAACTGTGATGGTTCCAGAAGGCAGAGATTTATTCTAGGCTGTAGGGGACCAAAGTTGATTAGAAAGGAGGGGATCCTTGACTTGGGCCTTGTAGATATGCAGAATTTAGAGCTATGGAAAGAAGGATGGGTTTATTTCAGATAAGGAAGAACTTGCCAATTAAATGATCTCATCCATTTGGGCACCACACCAGTTATTCAAGTATAGGTGAAGCCCTTAACCTCAGTTTCCACTTCTGGTCTTGGAGGTTATTAGCAGTTGTAACAGTGTGATTTTTAAAGCTATTTAGTATTTTTCCTGATCAGGGAGCATTGCTATGTCAGTTTTACCTTAACAGAAACAACATCAGAGAAATCAAGTTTAAACAACTGAGTCTTTCTCTCCAATATGAGAAGGGGGAAAACATTTTTCCCTTCATTGGTGAAGGAGATGGTTATGGCTGATTAATCAGGCCATTAGATACAGTTTTGCTGCATTCAGTAGAAGCAATGATGAGAATTTAGCTTGAATATTCATGTTATAAGTGCTTCATGAGTTTGGAATGCTTATAGATTCACAGAATTCAAGAGCTAAAAAGGACCTTAGAGATCATTTAAACTCTCCAGCCCATCCTCCACAGCATTTATAATTGTACAGTTTAAAATACCAAGTTAAAGTAATAAAGTGATCAGCTTATGGTTGCAACGCTAGCTGACAGACAAACTGAGGTTATCCATCAGATTTCTCTGACTCAAAGTCCAGTGTTTTTTTATATAGAGCTTCATGTACTTGGTCATGTTACATAAGCAGAAAGAAAATCTGGAAGCAGTGACTAGGCATACTCAGAAGAAACCCCATCATCATTTTCAAAGTTGCAGTGGTGAAAGTGAGAAATACATGTTGAAGAAACATGCTGGCATTTGAAAGGGTATGAAGCAATATCCCTCATACCTTCTAAGAGTATAGGGGGTACAAATTAGTCAGAGAGGATGCTATTGTTTTAGTCCCCCTGTATATTTTCTATCTTACACCCAAACGGCCATGCTGAAATCATAACACACCTTTGCAATTTTTTATCCTTTAACCGACAGTGGGGATTTATTGACTAATGAGTTTAGCTTTGCTCTTGCAAATAGTGTCAAATGTCATTCTTCCCATCCTCCAGCAGATGGCAACTCTAGTCTTCTTGTCATTTTATCTGTTTCTACACTCAGAGCATTTTGTCCTCTTCTACCCCCGCCCCTCTAGCCTCCCCTTCAAAAATTCATCTGTTTTACTACTAAGGGTTACTCAAAACTGTGACTCTGTGCTTTGCTTGTGGAATCAGTACCTGTAGCATCTGATTCTACAGATCAACCTAAATATGCCCAGGAATAACA
Organism: Xerus rutilus; assembly: GCA_028644305.1. NCBI lineage: Eukaryota > Metazoa > Chordata > Mammalia > Rodentia > Sciuridae > Xerus > Xerus rutilus. Next base: position 19,339,505 of record CM053411.1, on the reverse strand, counting down.
AAAACACAAATTAGCCAACAGTTCTAATTAAAAAGAGGGGGTAGGGGGAGAAGATAAAGTTGGAGTTTCTAAAATAAGATGTACCACTGAAACTTTCCATTTAGGGAAACTCAAAATATCTTCTTCAAAAGAAAAAAGAAACTCAGTTTCTTCAGGTCTCACTTTCAGGGAGGATAGGTTTAGTTAGATACTCTTGAGTTACTGGTTAAAAAAAATGTCATAAATATTTCCAAAAATAATAACCAAGAGTGATATTGTGTGGAATTTCCTATGACTATGATTTTGGTCTTCCCTCAGTCTCTTTCATTCCTCCCTCCCATATTTATACTCTTTCTTTTAGTACTCAAAACTACTGTATCTGGCTCTCTTATTTCTTCACTAATGTAAAAACCTGATTTCTTTCTGCAGGTATGTTTCCAAAGCATCTTTGATGAAAGCCTTATTTTTTCTCCTTCCTATCTTTGTCTTTACCCACTACCCCCACTTTCCCTGCCACCTAGCAAGACCCTGACAACTGTTACACGATTATGGAAGTTAAAATACATGCAGCTTTCAGAGTGGAAATCAAAAGAAAAGCATAGCTGCTACTATCTTTTTAAGGCAGAAATGAATGGTCACAGGCCTGAGTGAGTTGATTCTCATTGCAAGGTTATGTATATATTCCAAACCAGCTCTTCTGCTCTTGTGCTTATTTGCATTTGGAATGCTTGAGAGGGGAACCAGAGGGACACAGGATGGCAGTCACTTCCAAAATGAATTCGGTGGTCTTCTAGCAATGTGCATGGAGGGCACTTTTTCTGTCTCATCTCTTCCAGCAAACCTAGCTGTGTGTTTTCTTTAAAGTTGAAGAAGCTCAACAGAGGCTAAAGTCTGGAGCAAGAAAATAGTAATAGCAAAATACTTCTTGTTAAAGAAAATAAAAGACATTTTTGGTTTGAGTGTGTGTTTCTTGACTATTACTGTTGTCACTTGAAAATATGAGCTGACACTGCAAATACAGTCCTTGGAAACAGCACTTACTTGTAGAAATCCAAAAATGTTGTCTTTTACTAACAGCCGCTAATGAAGACAAGGGAGCTTATTTCAAATCAACAAATAATTAGCACAGACAACAGAAATAAAAAAAAAACTATAATTAATGCTCTAATTGTTCTGTCTTGCTCTATCATTTGTACCCCTGTTTCAGCTTTAACTGTAACATATATCCAAGACTTGCTTCTTTCAACTTTGTTATAATCACTTAGCCATTTGCTCTGGACAGCCGTCTGCACTAGAAGTCCCTTCTCTCCTTTGATATGAATATATGGTTTTATTCTTTTGTTATTTCTTCTGTTGCCCACAGTTCTGAAATGTTTACTTATTGATATGGATAGTTTATCTGATATTTGCTACTGGATTCATTCCACAGTTAATAGTAAACTGGAAATGATCAGTTGATACTTCGAGAGTGATAAGGAAAACTCCCTGGACTCTTCATTTCGTTCTTTGTAATAACAAACTCTTAGCAGCCCCTGTCTCTTGGCTCACCCTCATTCTAATCCCAGCAATCAGAAAACAGATGGATTGCTTTTTTTTTGGTTTTTGTCATTTATCTCTCGTTCTCAAGGAAGGACAATCAGTTCCTCTTGAAAGTGCCAATGACAGTTCCTTCTTCTCTCTGTCTTGAATGAGGATGCAGAATTGGGAGGCTATTTCATGTTGTGTGAGGTTAAAGGGAGATCCATGTGGTGTAGGTGTTTCAGAGACAAGGCTATGGATGGCAGAATAGCTGTGCTGTGGGACCAGACTGAAAGACCAAAGGAGCAGGAGGGGCAGGGTAAATAGATTGGAGCAGTCAACTGGAGAACAGGTTGCCCAGAGTCAGCTCTAGCTGCTGGGGTGGACCAACCCTGATCCCTGATCCCTGATCCCACTAGAGAGGTTTTAGGCTCTTTCCCGAGCTTTTTTACAGGGATGGGTAGCGCTGGCTCACAAGATTTAATTATAGTCAAAAGTTAGACCAGAGACTATTGAGGAACGCTCTCTGTGAGAACAAGCAGGTCGTGATATACTCTAATGGTGTGCATATGTGTGTGCATGTATGGATGTGTGCAATGCTATTAATATTCTTTCCCTTCTGATTCCTTTGAGTGATAGTTACTAAAAATATTTGAGGAAAGTTCCTGAGAATCACACAAAAGCGATTTGCTCTTGTCCATAAAATGCAAAAGGGGTACCTATTGATTTCTTTTCACTGTTTTTTTTTTTTTTGGTAAGTATTTATTGGTTCATATTGAGGAATAGGCTAGTGTTTAACCCATGGAGTAAATGTACCAAGGAGAAGTTCCTGCTTTAGAGAAGTGATGTTTTGTTTGGTGAACAAAATATAGTGTTATTAACAGTTTCTTCCCATTACAGAAACAAATGAAAGGGTATAGCAAAGACAGAAAAAATAAAGAATAGTCCCATTGCATGAGAATGAACCCATTTTCTCTCTCTTCATGAATGGAGAAAATGTGTAGATGACTTTAGACTTAAAGAATGCATAAAAATTAGATTGCAGAGATGAGGAAAAAGACAGAAAAAAAGGCAGAAGAGAATAGGGAGGTCATCTTATGGTCATGAAGAATGTTGGGGACAGTTCAGCCAGACAGAAATGGAAGGGCCATTTGGATGCAATGGGAAGTTAAGGAGAACCCTCCACTGAAAAAGTCAGGGCAGGTTGTTTCTCTAAGCACATTGGTACTTTGCTCCTAATAACTGATATGCACAGTCTCTAGAAACATGCTTTAGTTTTTTGTTTAACTATACCTTCCCAAACACATTCTAGAAATCCAGAGAAACTTTTAAATCTGCTTGTTAAAACCGAGAACTAATTAGAAAGCATGACTCCCTAACTATTGGATCTGGTTTGTGGCTCTTCTTAAACACCTCTTTGCATTTTTAAGGTATATAATCCTTCTTTGATCTCCCTGGACCTGGCCCTTTCCTGCCAGAACCACAGCAGTTATCCAATTCCTTCAGTTTAGTTCAGTTTTTCATCCTAAGCCCCTTTTGTGGCCTTTTCATCAGGAATTTTATGCCAGCAGTTAATCTGTTCTGAATTTGCTGTGGAACTACCTTGTGTCAAGTAACATGCCAAAAGTTTTACATGCACTGGCCCTTTCACTCTTCATAGCAGTTCTTGAAAGATCAATGTTGTATCTATTTATTGAGTATCTATTATATGACAAGGCATTTGAAGATATAGCAGAAAACAGTAAAGAGGACCTGCACATACATAGCTTAGGTGTAGCTAAGGGTATACTTCTAGTGGAACAGATTGAGCTTTAAGGAGGTAATACAATTTATCCTGGACCTTAAATTTAAATCTAGGTCTTTCTGACTGCAAAGTCATCATTATTTTTAATTCCCCTTTTGCATCTGCTTGTTGTCTTTTTTAAGCATTTTTTAAAATCCAAATTAACTTATAAGACATTATTCTTAGCAATTGTTCACTTAAAGGCAAGCTGACAATCAGGCTGTTTAAACCAGTATGTGTGTTACATTACAAATTATTGCATAAACTATTGAATCTCTTTTGGATGTTGTGCTGTGTTCTTTATGGAGTATTAAGCACTTCAGACGTCACCTTTCCGGGTATCCACAGGTCCAAGGGTCCATTGCCACCAAGTGGCTTGTTGCTCATTATTGCATTTAGTACTACAGCAAGGGCTCCACCACTGTCTTTATTAAAACTTGCTCCAGGCTAGCATTTTCCCCCGGGTCAGTAATGAGTTTAGAGCAATGGATGTGGAAATGAGATTTGTTCTCACCAGTAGAGTGAATTATGTCTTGTTGGGGCCTCCAGGCTAATATTTCAAATTTGCCACAAGGTACTTCATCAAAAATTCTATTTTAGTTCCGAAAGGACCATGCATGCCTATTAGCAAATTCAGAGTATGCCTTTAAACTGTATTTTCCCCCTTCCCCTAGCTCCATTCACTGAAGGCTTTCAGAATTAGCAGTTTGTGAAAATGGTCCATCTCCACGGGCCAGTGAATGGCGCACAGAAGAAGTACAACCCTTTTATCTAACAAGGCTGAATCTGTGACAACTGAGGTGAATCAAATGCAGAGCAGCCCGAACACATCAGCACATTAGGGATGCATCGTCATACTGGGCAAGCAGCCCCACACCAGACACCCTCATGTGGCAGGATTTGTGTTTGCTGTCCTTTAAATCTTCATGCCTCAGGGCTGGGATTGTAGCTCAGCGGTAGAGCGCTTGCCTTGCATGCGTGAGGCCCTGGGTTCGATCCTCAGCACCATGTACAAAGCAATAAAATAAAGACATTGTGTCCATCTACAACTAAAAAAATATTTAAAAAAAAAAAAAATCTTCATGCCTCAGTTTGGTTGTCAGGGCTCATTTTACTGCCATTGGGGATGATGGATTTAAATACTCTGCAATTGGGCTTGGGATATTCGACATCTACTTCACTGCACTACAAAGTTCTAAAGAAACCAATCACAGAGATAGGTCAACTGGGAAACAGGGCGGGCTGCACGTTGAAACACTAGTTTTCCAATAGTAGAAATATTCAGAAGTTCCAGATTGTTGGATAAGACCACACTGCTTATCTGTATAGGTGTTCTGTGTGGCAGGAAAGAGGGAAAAAACATCTCCTGCATGATGGCCACTGCATGATGACCATTCCTGTCCCCTCTCCACCTTCTTCCTTCTTCAGTAGCCTCCCAGATAAAGGCTTGTGTACTAAAACAAGTGACCAACAACTCTTTGTTATCAAAAAAAAAAAAAAAAAAAGCAGGGGCATTCTCACCCTATAACAGATTGAATTTGGTTTGGCTCGAAAACAGAGAAAAAGTCCCAACTTTTCCTTCCCCATCCTCATTACATTCATACATTAAATACTGCTTCCCCACTGGGGATGGTGGCACATGTCTGTAATCCCAATGGCTCTGGAGACTGAGACAGGATAATCACAAGTTCAAAGCCAGCTTCAGCAATGGCGAGGCGCTAAGCAACTCAGTGAGACCCTGACTCTAAATAAAATACAAAATAGGGCTGGGGATGTAGCTTAGTGGTCGAGTACCCTTGAATTCAATCCCCAGTACCAACAACAACAACAACAACAACAACAACAACAAAACAACAACAACAAAAAAACCCAAAAAACCCAAACTGCTTCCCTCCAAAATATTTCCTATCATTTCCAGAAGTTTCATCAAGCCTAGACTTTGGGGGAAAAAATTATTCCATTGATGTATGTATTAAACTTGCATTTTTTTTAAAGCTATGCATTTGTGCAGATGCTATCCTTGATTTGAGGTGTTATTCCAATGCAGGGGTACATTTTCACTGGATACAAATCCTGTGGCAGGGACATATTTAGTAAAATGCATTTTAATGAGGACCTCAAGCCTTGGTCTAATTGCTCTGTAATGAAGCAAGAAGCAATGACAATTACTCTTCTTTTCATTGGCATGTCTCAGTTTAGTTTCATAAATGATAGTGCACATAGAACAGTATTTATCTTTAAACAAACAGTATATATGGCCAGTATCGAGTTTCAGATTGGATGGGAACTAATAGGTTAAGTCCTGTGCTCATCATCAGCACTTTGAGTTGGTCTGTTGCCACCCATGCAGCTGGCAGCCTCAGGATCTTTGGGTTGTCTGTTTGTACTGGCTGTTAATTGTTAATAGATTTCCAGGTGTGGGTCATGCTGTGTAAGTATCAATCCTTCATTTAGGAAGGTCTAAGGCTGTCCATGATTGTGAACAGGCAAGTGATAAACAAAAACTGGAGAAATCTCAGCATCCTCACTAAAAATGTCAAACCCAGTAATGCTTCTGGTAGTAAAAACAAAATTTATTAGTGAGAGAATCAACTTGCACAATAAAAAAGAAGAGTTAAGCTGGGAAGGCAGAGAGGGAAAGAAGGCTCCAAAAGAAGTTTGAAGAAAGAGAAAACATTTAAGAAATCAAAGCCATTTTAAAAAGATGGCTTGGAGATCAGGCATGGTAAGATTTTAAATGTTTTTCTTGTTCTTGAGACAAGGAGAAAGGAAAGGCATTTCAGGTGAGCTTTTTAATAGTTCTACTTGAGAAAATGCATGATAAGAAGCTTTGCTATCCTCTGTGTTAAAGGAACGGATATATTAGTCCTGCATTCTGCAAACCACAGACCTAAAGCCAAATTCAGCCCCTGCCTGTTTCATAGGGCCTGAAAGCGAAGAACAGTTTCATATTTTTTAGCAGTTGGAAAAAAAAAATCAAAGGAATGATGATATTTCATGACATATGAAAACTAAATGGAATTCAAATTTCAGTATGCATAGTTTCAATGGGACATAGGCACAACCCATTTGCTTATGTATTGTTTATCGCTGTTTTTAAAGTGGCAGGACAAATTTGGTGCAACAACGGTGATGTGCTGCAGAGTCTAAAATATTCACCACTGGTCTTTGATAGCAAAGGGTCTATTGAATTGTATGAACTAGCAGTTGGTTAATTGTCTATATTTTTTCACCACTTTATTTTTTCTATGTCTAGTCTTCTCTTGGCAGAAGCTAGCCTTCCTACCCACTTCCCTGTTTATTCACCCATTTCCAAGTTTTTTAGAATTTAGCTCATGACAGATTCATGCTTAGCTCTGTAGGTAATAGGAGAGATGAATCTGACATGGTCACTGTTCACGAATACTTATAGTTTGATTGTCACCTGGGCAAAGCAAGATAAAATATGCACATAAATAAGAGATGCGCATGAAAAAATAAATGGTAGAGTGATACATCTTATAAGAGAATTTCAGGAATAATGGTTTGGTTTCTGATTCTCTTTGCTCTAACAACATCATCCAGACAGTTGCTCATATGAGAAAGCTGGCCATCATCTTTGATTTCTCCTTTCCTGCCTCCTGTGCTTGTATGGCAGTGCAGCCTGGGTAGTGTTCCATGTGTAAGGCACCCTCCAGAATGGAGCTCAACCCAAGTGGCTCATAGTAGAAACTCTGCCTTTCCAACTCCCTTGATCTTTCAGCCAGAGTGAATTCTGTCATTTCTTCCCCCTTAATATCTTTGGAATTGTCAACTTAGCTTTATTTCTGATGCTTTGACCCTAATTGACCCACTATATTTCTGGCCTGGATTGTGGCAAAAGCTCTGCTAAATAGTTCTCTCATATTTACTTTTGCATCTGATCTATTTAAAATTCACAGATGATAATGTAACTTCTCTGTGTATGACTCTTCTCAGTTTTCTTATATTTCTTAAGAAAATATTCCCAGCTTTTGATATATCTCTCAAGACCCTGAACAACCAGTTTTCAAACACCCCAACAGCATCCTATGCATGAATCTCTTTTCCAGTGCTTTTATTATAGCTACCTGGACACCTTACAGTTTCCCTAGAGTGAATATGTAATTCATTTTCTAAACCAAGACATGTTTGAGAGTGAAAGAGGGCACTATTAATAATTGTGTCAGAACAATGGGCTATAGCCAGGGCAGTCCCAAACTGTGACATAAGGTCACCCTACAGTTTCAGATATGCCACACTCTTTCTCACCTCAGATTTTTCGAATATGGGTTTTTCTTTACCTGGAATTCCCCCATCAGTTTCTTTCTTATGTCTCAGTTCTCTGACTTCAGAAGTTAAAAGAAGTCTTTTGGTTATACACAGAGAAACTCTGCAATCCTTCAAACAATTATAATTGCATTACAACTCATGTCATTGTTTATACTTCTAACTAAGGTTCCCAACTCTCTTAATCTGACCAGGTCAGAGGGGATTCCCAAGACAAGAGACTTTCAATGCAAAACCAGGAAAATCCCAGGTCAGCATGTAAGAATGTCATTCCCTCAATGGCAAAGACCACACACATATTATTCCCCACTGTATCTTCTCAACCTAGAGTAGTTCTTAATAAGTTATAGCTTCTCAAAAATCTTTAGTTGACTGAGTTAAGGAAGAATTGAATAAAATGAAAGCAAGGTAACTTTCAGGTGAGTTAATCAAAGATGCTTTGTATTTGAGATTTCATCTCAGCTTAGTGGTGAGTTATGATTGTGGTATGAGGTTAGAAGAGTATTGCAGTTAGGGAGAACATGATCCTAAAAGCGCTTCCTCTCTTTTCCCTATTAAGTGCTGTCTGCAAAGGATTTGAAGGTCCTCAACAATGTGGTGTTAGATGACTGCTATAGTTGAATGGGTTACCCACTCCAGGAGTAGTTACATTTTTAATAAGAAAGTGAGCTGTCAATGATTAACTCATAGTGACAGATAATTCTACCTGAAAATGGAAGATAAGATTTGGAGGTAAGAAAGGAGAGTGAGGAAGTCAGACTGGTCCCAAATCCTCACCCCTTAGCTGGCTGCTGTTCTGCCTAGGTATCAGACTAACAGGGTGTGGAACCTGAAAGGGCCATGAGGTGTACAATCACATCAAAATAGTTTGGTTAGAGCACCATAGGACAGCAGTCTAAATGTTTTCTCTCAAATCATTCAGACCAATCTTTACCAGCCCCTGATGTGGAGAGGTTATTCCCGCCCACTGTGTTTCTGGCAACAGTGCTTGGCACCAGATGAGAGGTTTGCACTGGGAGAGATGAAACCATCAGCAAGGCACATTGGAGCTTTCTAACTGGTAAAATGTTGGATAACAGGATTTTGAACATTTCCTTTGGACTACATAAATTTAATAAATGAGACCTCAAAATTCCTGTGAATTGAAGACTTCTGTTCATTTGATCCATGCTTATTACAGACAATAATAGATTATTACACACACACACATTTGAAGTTGCCATTTTGTAGATGGGGAAACCCTGTGAAGTTCAAGCCTAGATCATATTTTATAGCTTAATTGTGCCACAGTGGGACCAGGACTCAAACTTCTTAATTCCAAATGCTATATTTCCCCTCTCCATACCTCCATTTGATGGTAAAAAGTTTCTAACCTGTAGAAGAGTTGAAGAAATTGTACTGTGAAGATCTGTATACTCATGTTTTAGTTCATTTGAGATTCTATAACAAAATACCCCAGACTGAGTACTTATAAACAAGTTTCTTTCTCATGGTTCTCTGAAGGCTGGGTAGTCCAAGATCAAAGATCAAAGGTTGAATCCAAGATCAATGCAGCAGCTCACTCAGTGTCAGGTAAGAACTTGCTCTTCATAGATGGCACTGCATCCTCATGAAGCAGAAAGGCAACTCTCTAGGTCCTATTAAAAGGATATTAATTCGGGGCTGGGATTGTAGCTCAGTGGTACAGCGCTTGCCTCGCATGCGTGAGGCCCTGGGTTCGATCCTCAGCACCACATACAAAGCAATAAAATAAAGACACTGTGTCCATCTACAACTGAAAAAATATTAAAAAAAAAAAAGGATATTAATTCACCCGGCATGGTGTTGCACACCTTTAATTCCAATGACTCAGGAAGCTGAGCCAGGAGGATCACAATTCAAGGTCAGCCTCAACAACTTACAAAGACCCTTTCTCAAATTAAAAAACAAAAAGGACGGGAGATGTTTCACAGGGGTAAAACATCCTGGGGTTCAATCCCCAAACCAAAAGGACATTAAGTCCACTCATATGAACTTTGCTCTCATGACCTAATCACTTCCCAAAGGCTCCACCTCCAAACACTCTCCTACTGGGGTTTAGATTGCAACATATGAATTTAAGGAGACACAAACATTCAGACAGTAGCAACTTCTCACCTCAATTTCATAATTACCATTTTCCTACCATTTGATTTGATCAGATATCATTTCATTTGATCAGATATCTAGCTTTTTTTGTTTTTGAAACCTTACAAAGGAAGTTTCAAATTTCAATATACTTTCCTCCCTGAATTCCTAAGCTTGCAGATTATTATCCGGAGTTTGATGTTTGTTTACTTGTTTTTAGGGTAAAGTATATACATGGAAAAATAAACATAAGTTTTGACAAATGCATGCATCTATGTATCTCAACCCTGTATAGTACTTTGCTTTTTCCATTTCAAAGATTTCAAAACATGCTATATTTTACTAAATCATCTTAAAATCATTTGCTGTAGAAAATGCACTTGCTCCTTTAGAAAATATTTTCACAGTAAACAAATTTGTGTAGCATTAAGCCATAGTTTTTAAAAACAGGTTTTATAAAGTGTTGTGCTCAAGTAGTTATGAAGAAGTCACTGCAAGTTTTAATTCATGATAGATGAAGACTCAGAATCAAGGGAATGCATTCATGTGGGACAGAACTTGAGAAATTCAAAGGGAATATGTAAGGGCCACAGAACTTAGGAAAATTTAGCATTGCTCCCAGCTCAGTGGAGGCTGGTACCTCCCCACTGACCCATCTCTACATCCTGCATCTCCAAAAGGCAAATTACCTGGAAATGTCTAAGTAGGTGGGTTGTAGGCATAGAGAACCAAAAAAGGAACCAAAAAAAGTCACAAGCTGCAGTGGGAATGCTCTGTTTGACTACATTTTTTCTCTCCTTTTTTTTTTTTTTTTTTTTTTTTTTTTTTTTTTTTTTGGCTCCTATGGAAACAAATCAGAAAAGCTAGAGCAGTTTTGAGAGACAGATGCTGGAGAATGATACTCCACACTCCCTTCCTCAGCTTCCTTCCTACACATCCTGCAGGGTGTGTGAGCTCCTGCACACACCACACACACACACAAACACACACACACACACACACACACACACACACACACCCCTCTGTTCGGTGCACCAAGGAAGCAAAAATGAACAAGTGGGAAAATTTGGGTGTCTGAAACTGTGGGTAGCTACTGGTTCAATATAGACTTCAGGCAAGATTGACTCTTCAACTCCACAACTGGGAGAAACTTGAAGCACTATAACTGCCAGAGCCTCATGTCAAAAGGTAGAGAGAAATCACGGGAAGACCTGATCCAGCCCCTTCCAGTAAGTAAACTGGCCCGGCCCCACCACCAAAGGTCTGCTGGTCAGAACAGACGTCAAAAGTAAGCCCAAAGCTTCCAGAGGCCTGCTCCCTAGCTGAATCCATCCATGCATCAGAATTTAAGGGCAGCAGTAAAATTGAAAGGCTATAACCTGCTTTTAAAACAGAGAAGGGGAAGAGAGAAAGAATAGAAAAGGGAGTATTCTCGAAGTATTTCTGTAGGAGCTCTAGAAACCATTTTAGAGAAAACAGAATACTTCAGAAGCAGCTGGGCCTTCAGCCAAAGCAGATGGTCCAAAATGAGAAATGGGAGAGCAGTGCAGATAAAATGAAGTCACTGGCTACGGAGGTGCCATAGGAACATGTCAGGGGTAGGTCCCATAGAAGTCCTTCAGTGCTGAACCTGCATTTAAAAGCACATATTTGGGCCTTTTCTCTTAGCATGTGTGACTGACTGATCAGTCTACAGAATTGCATCCACCACTGACTGGTATAAAAGTTACCTCACCCTCCACCCTGCTGCCAAAGCAAGTCCAAATGCCCTATTGAAAACCTCTAAGTCATTAACATACAGAAGAAAGTGAGTGGTGCCAACTTACTGCAGTCCTGATAGTTTGCCTAATGATTTGAGAGAGCTAATCTTGCGGTTAGAATTTAAATCACCAGACAGGACAGGGAGGCTCTGTGGCTTTTGGATAAGCCAGAATCAGAAGGCATAAGAACAACAAAGGAAAAAAAATTTTAAAATGAAACAGAACATTAAGATGAACAGAAGTGTACATTCTCTGTTCCTGATTACAATCAGAGCTGGCTATTTTTAGTGTATTTCTGATGAGTACTTCATTGTACTTCATAACAGAATGGCACATTGAGTTGTATTTTCTCTCCACTGGCCGGTCACACAAGAAGTGAATCTTCATGGAAGGGTGCACAAGGAATGCTGATGCTGGCATATGGTAGATATTTTCACATTTACAAAAAGCAAATCATTTCACTAATAATATGTGTGGGTGTGTATCATAACTATCAACTGAGTTTCAATAATCAACTCTGGAGCTATGGATGTAGCACAGTGGTAGAGTATTTCCTTAGCATGTGAGAGACCTTGGGTTCTATCCCCAGTGCCAAAAAAAAAATGAAACAAACAAAGAAAAACTTTTCTAAGGAATAAAATATTTTTATGACTCTAAACTATGATTTAGAAACCCAAGAGTGCAACTAGGAGGGTTATGGCACAGAGTTAGAGTGGATATTAATGAGATCTATGCCACAGGTTTCAGCAGATAGAGTATTTGATTTTTACTAGAGATGGTTTAGGCAAGGGTGGGGAATTTCTTTATGGACTCAATCACAGAAAAAAAAAAAACAAAACAAACAGAATATCACAATCCAGCTCTGCAGCTGTGTTCTACATTAAGGTGATATGAGTGTCTTGGCAAATCTTATCTCCACTCTACAAAAAGAACCAGAAATATGTTTTCCAATATGGATTTATAAATTGTGGTTTCCTCCAAAATTAATTTGCCTCTTTCCCTTTAATCCTGATATAGTGATCAGTGAGCTAGATTTTTACCTGCTTCTTAAACTAGTTGTTTCCTACTAATTAAATGCTAACATGGGCCAGGTACTTCTAGAAAAACAAAAAAAGAAGGCAAGACATCAGCTTCAATGAATTTACCATTATTATTTTTTTAAGTACTAAGGACTGAACTCAGAGGTACTTGACCACTGAGCCACATCCCCAGCCCTATTTTGTGTTTTATGTAGAGACACGGTCTCACTGAGTTGCTTAGCGCCTCACCATTGCTGAGGCTGGCTTTGAACTCGCAATTCTCCTGTCTCAGCCTCCCAAAGTGCAGGGATTACAGGTGTGCGCCACCGCGCCCGGCTGAATTTACCATTTGATTAAAGACCTAGGAGGGAAATGTAAGAAATGAACCATGCATTAGCAACTGGGACCATGTGTAACCAAGGGACTCAGATGGGGTATGAATCTGAGATAGGGGAGATTATTAAGTTGGAGCAGCTCAAAGACGTTCAGTCTTGATGGTATCTATAAGCACGATCTTCAGTAGCTCCTTTGTGTCCTCAAGGACATAATTTCCAAGACATTATTAATTAACAATCATACCTTTTCATTGAGCATCACTAAGTTATTAATAAAGTTTCTTGACAATGTCAGCCATTGTGCTTACAAAATGTGGGATGCTTTTTCATCAGACATACAAGTAATCAGAGAGAAAATGAAGTAGATTTTCTCTTCTATTTTTGACTGACAAGGCTTAATCTGTTCCATTCAATCTTTATCATTTAAAGTCAGCCTACCCCTGTCAGCACTTGCTGGTTTTTTTATGGATGTAGATAATGACTGTAATTCACAGAGCAGTCCTGTGGTTAGGTCAGTACAGCCAACGATTCCCACGCCCTTTTCTCTATCAATGTCTCCTAAGGAAGGAACCTTGGACTTGTCCTCTGTCTGCCCATGTTGAGAAGGATCAGCTACATGGTAACTTTCACTGAGGTTTCCTGTGGCCTTTTGCCTTCTGCAAATTATGGTTTTAAGAGAGGCTATTGGTAAAATATTAAATGTTTTGAGTATCTTCTGATAATGGTTCACTTTTAAACAAGTTTTTATACTCATACTTTCTTTAATGTTCATTATTCCTCACTGGAGTTGCTGAGGGAGTGGCTGGGGGAAGTGACTCTCTTACCCATTTATCTTTGGAAAAGGAGAAACAACAGGCTCCTTGAACGTCCTAAGGTAACTGTAGCCATGTAATGCTGATCACATCTCAGGCACCTGACCTCAGACATAGGGTCACGTTCTATTCTTGTAAAGGACACAGAGTGAGCTCATTCAATTGCTCCTGTTAACAACAGGATACAGAATTTGGGAACCAAGTTACCAATATTTATCTTTCGATTTAGCAATGAATTAGAAACTAAATGGAATATTTGGAAAATGATCAATAGACCCCCTCCTAAAACCATATACAAAATTAACTCAGACTGGACTGTAGACCTAAAGATAGAGTTAAAATTGTAAAAATCATCCAAAGACATGAGGAACCCTTTTTACTTTGGGTTAGGAAATAGTTTCTTAGATATGATACCAAAAATACATGTGATAAAAGAAAAAATATGTAAATCAGACTTCATCAATATTAAAAACTTTTCAGTTGAAATAATTCCATTAGGAAAATGAAGACAACCATACCCTGGGAGAAAATATTTGCATATGATATATCTGATAAAATGCTTGTATAGAACATATAAAAATGTCTTACAGAGCTACAGAGCTATGTGTGATGGCGCATGCCTGTAATTCCAGCTGATCTGGAGGCTGAGGCAGGAGGATCACAACTTTGAGGTCAGGCTTGGCAACTTAGTGAAAACCTGCTTCAAAATAAAATAAAACGAGGTGGTAAATGAGGTGGCAATGTAATTCGGTGGTAGAGTGTTTCCCTTGCAGGCTAGAGGCCCTGGATTCAATCTCCAGTTTAAAGAAAAAAAGAAGGATTCTTACAAAGTCAATCATGAAAAAAAGAAAACCCAGTTATAAAATGGGCAAAGATTTTGGGAAGTGATTTCCAACACCAACAACCAGTACTCCAACTCTCTGACACCAACTGGGTGTCCAATAATTTAATTAAATTCTGATACTATCTACTCAGAGTTAACATCAGATTCACAAATTAGAGGGCTCAGTACCAGAAGATTGTCCCTGCTTAACCTTTAATCACATACTTCTAAGCAACTGACTATAAATTGGGGATTCCTATAGCCACCTCTCAGATTCTATAATTTACTAATCACAGAATTTAGGAAGGCACTGTATTGATGTTTACCAATTTATTATAAAGGATGCATGAACAACCAGATGAAGAGGTACATAGGAAGGGCTCTGAATGCAGAAGCTTCTTCTGTTCCTATGACAGTGGAGTGCTCTACCCTCTCAGCATATGAATGTGTTCAGAACAACCACTTGGAAGCCTCTTGTGTGAGGTTCTTTGTGGAGGTTTTATTACATATAAGTGATTGAATAAATCATTGGCAACTTAACCAATATACTCCCTTCTCTCACAGAGTTCAGAGTTGGGGCTGAATTTCCAGCTTTCTAATCATGCCTTGGTAGTTTTGGTGATCAACCTCCATCCTAAAGCTCACTAGGGAACACCCCCCCACACACACACACATGTCATCTCATTAACCTACAAAAGACATTCTTACCACTCCAGAGATTCCAAGTGTTTTCGGAGCTGCATGTCAGGAATTGGGTACAAAGACCAAATACATATATTTTTTTTATACCACAGATTGGAACATACATTGGTCCAAGAAAATATGTAAATGGCCAGGAAGTACATGAAAATATGTTCGTCACCATTTGTTATTGGGGAAATGCAAATTAATATCATAACATACCACTTCTTACCCACTAGGATAGCTATAATTTAAAAACAGGACAATAAGTGATGCAAAGGAAATGGAGAAATTGGAACTCTCATTCATTGCTGAGGGGAATGTACTATGGCACAGTGACTCTGGAAAATAATTTTGTGATTTCTCAAATTGTTAACTATAGAGTTACCATGTAACCCAGCAGTTTAACTCCTAGGTATAATGTAAGAAAACTGAAATACATCCACACAAAAACTTGTACATAAATGTTCATAGAAGTGTTATTTGCAATAGCCAAAGATTATAAAGAACACAAATGTGCATAAATTGATGATCAAATAACCAAAAATGTAATATATATATACATATATATATATGTATGTACATATCCATGAGTTCACAGTGTTATAATATATTCATGGTATGGAATATTATTCAGCAATAAAAATGGAGTACTGATACATGCTATAACAGATGAATATTAAAATTATTTCAAAAAAATGGAAGAAGCTAGTCACAAAGACCACATATTGTATGATTCCAGAAGAAGTAAATCTAGAGACAGAAAGTAGATTAGTGATTGCCCGTGACTGAGGGAAAAGAAGAAATGGGGAATGATTGCTAATGAGTGAAAGATTTCTTTTTTGGAGCAATGAAAGCATTCTAAACTTAGATTGTGCTGATGGTTGCACAACGCTGTGAACTCATTGAATTGTACACTTTGAGTGAGTTTTATGGGATGTGAGTTACATTTCAATGAAGATGTTTAACAAAAACCAAAAACTCAACAAATAGTACCACCTGGAATTGGGCTGTCCACACAGAAGATAGGTACATCTAAAATTAAGTTCCAGACCCTGTGATTCTCTTGCTCTCTGATGAACTTGGTAATGGGAAACTTGAAGTCAGCTCTTCTGGTAAAGACAATAAGGCTGCTCCCATAAGAGCGAACTGATAGAATGGTCAAATTAAGGAGTAAGCTGTCATGGTCATTCTGAAATTAACAGAAAAAATACAGTGACAAATTGTATTTGAAGAGGTTTCCTACTGTCTCAATAAATAAACAATCCATTTCCAGGCAAATAAATTATTTAAGGCACTTGGAATAATCACCTAAACTAAACTTCACCTATACTTCCCTTAGTTTCACATTCATACAGATTTCAAATTATGGGAAAAAATAGCAGAGTACTTTATCTTTTGCTTTGTATGTTTTTTGTACCTTATTTTTTTCTGTTTTTTTTCTTGTTTAATGTCTTCAGAAACACATTATAAATCCTGTTTACTAAATTTACTGATTGTATTCGTTTTCTAGAACTGCCATAACAAAGTGCCACAAACTAGGTGGCTTACACAATAAAAATTTATTTTATCCTACTTCATAGCTATCAATAATCCAAGATAAAGATGTCTCAGGGTTGGTTCCTTCTGTTTTGTTTGTTTGTTTGTTTTGTTGTGTTGTGTTACTGGGGATTGAACCCAGGGCATTGCATGCTAGGGAAGTGCTCTATCACTATATATCCACAGTCCATTTTTCTTTTCAGAGAGGATCTTGCTAGGTTACCCAGGCTGTTGTCAAACTTGCAATCCCTCTGTCTACCCTTTCAAGTATCTGAGATGACAGGTATGCACCACTATTCCTTGCAAGGTTTGTGCCTTCTGAGAGCTGTGAGAGAGATTCTGTACCATTCTTTTCTCCTAGTTTCTGGTAGCCTAGTGTTCCTTAGCTTGAACTGTAGATGGTGGTCTCTTTGTCTTCACTTATTCTTCTCTGTACGCATGACTATCTCTATGCCCAAATTTCCTCTTTTCATAAGGATATGATTATAGTAGATTGGCATCTACTGACCTCAAGTTGATCATCTGCAAACACCCCATTTCCAATGAAGTCACTTTCATGGATACCAGGGGTCAGGACTTCAACATCTTTTGGGGAACACAGTTTAACCTATAATAGTAAGTTAAATACTGGGATTTATAATTTTTTATATTCTTTCAACTTAGATAAATTTATAATTTTCATTAAAGGCATCCATTGAAATGGGGCATAAATGGATATTAAGATCATCCGTATTATTTAAAGTTTGTATATGCCCCTTTGATTGATTTTTTCATTTTTACATTAGGCAGCTTTTGATAAAGAATGGCATGAAAATGTTCCCAGTGCTCTAAAGCTGCAGAGGAAAAATAGAAAATAATTTGAAATTGGGAAGTTTGATCATCCCTGGTTTGATGTCACTTACCTCCCGAATGTTGTTTTTATGGTTTGCCGAGAAATTTTGTATGTTACTATTTCTTAGATCATCCTGGATTATGAATGGAGGATAAAGAACACAGAATAAAACAAATTTACTGTACTCACAATTATTTATAAGGAAAATTGCTAGAATGACGGCTAATTATATCTTCTTGAACCAATGAAATGAATTACAGTCATCCGTTGGTATCAGAGGGGTATCCAGGACCTCCATGATACAAAAATCTGTAGATGCTCAAGTTCTCTATATAAAATGCCATAGTATTTGCATAAAACTTACATACAGCCACTGCATTCTTTAAATCATCTCCGGATAACTGGTTATATTGAATACAGTGGAAATGCTATGTAAATAGTTGTTATACTAAGTTGTTTAGGGAATAATGTCAAGAAAAAGAAAAAGGACATGTTTAGTACAGACACAATTTCTTTTTCCTGAATATTTTTTCAATGTGAGGTTGGTTGAATCCACAGATGTGGAACCCATGGATATAGAGGGCCTGTTGTATGAAAATTGAAAGGAGTGATGGCTTTTCTGTAGCAATTGATACTTTAGGTAAAAATAAATCAGTTAAAAACAAGAAGGAAAAGGAAGAGATAAGTAAGGTCTGTTAAGAAACCTAAATAATATTCCATGGAATCATTCCTACCAGCACATATTATGTAATTTATATATATAGTCATATATAATTCATATTATACATATATACATATATATGTATATCCATAGGTTTATCACATTTTTAAATAGTTCACAGATCTTTAAATTTAGAAAAGGGTAAGAACTATTCTAAGGCTAACGTACACTCAGATTCATCCAAGGATTCTTTTCATTTCTGAGAACTCCTAGTTAATCATCTCTGGCCTAAAAGATAGGGGAAATACAAAAACAGTGCCACTATTGTCTATCTGATGCTTGCTACTCCTACTGTAGGATTAAGCTCTGCTTATTTTGTTTTGGGGGCCTTAATTTGCCAGCACAGTTTTAGAAAGATGAGAGCTTTCTACCATATTACTCAGTTCATTCACCTTTCTCCTTCTCTTCTCAAAGCATTTCTCTAAATTCTACAAACTGTAAATAGGAAGTGAGTGCAAGAGCATGTTTGGGAGGAAGTGTACCAAGGGCCAGGAATGAAATCATTTGAGTTCCTGCCTTTCCCATTTAAAGTTCTGTATTATCCCCTAAGTAGGCCCCCTTGTGGGTTGAACAAAACGGCACATCAGCTGCTGAGAAGTTCTAAGATAGTAGAATTTTGCCCTCAGCACTTCCTAAGGGAAAGGGTCTTTGTGAATTAAGGATTTATAGGTGATCATGTTTCCACTATCCGAGTTTGGAGATCTGGACTTACATGCTGGGATCCCAGCTTGATTAAAGGCTGCAGAGAAGCTGATACAGTAAATAGTCTTTGCTATCAGTGGACGCATATATCCTGCTACAGATAAACCAGTGTTGTGCTATAAAGCAATCAGTGAGCACTGTGGTGGCTGATTCAGCACTATTCCCTCTACATTGCTGGCACATTCCATTGAAAATGGTCTCAAAACCATAAATGTTCACTTCAAAGGTACCAGGCACAAGATGAGTTGAATCAAAGTGGGATTAATTTCTTCATGTAAACACTTGGTCACTTTCCCCACATTGCACTATAAAGCAAAACTCTTTTCTTTTATCCTTAGAGTCCCTGCTGATATCATTTATCTGGAAATCCAGCTAGTGCCCCCAAGAGAAGCATGCAGACTTCTGAGAAAATTTGCCTTGGGCAGCTCTAGCAGTAGTGCTTGTGTTTCATGTATGTCCCACAAATGTCAGCAACAAAGAGGGACAGTCACATGAATAATCCAGCCGAATCTGGTTATATTTGACTTTGAAATGTATGGTGTGCCTCCAATCCTCACTAATATTTCAAGGGCAATGGGAAGGATAATAGTATAATTATGTGTTCTTTGGGCTTACATTGCATGATGGAAATAAACCACAGACTGTCTCTGACAATCCATGTGGACACTTCACTGAGCTGTGGATACTGAATTTAGAACTTCCTAACCTGAAATGGAGTCCTAGAGCACAGCAGCATCCCCAAGGGGCTTTTGGTAGACCTGGAGTTCCTCGCCCATACCTAGTGAATCAGAATCTAGATTTTAATATCACTCCCAGTTGACTCATTTGCACATTAATGCATTTTTCAGAAGGGTTTGGTTAAAGCCCTGGTTCTCAAATGTGCCTGTACATTGGAATCACCTGGGGAGTTTTAAAAACGCTGATTGACATCTGGGTCCTATGGTCAGAGAGCCTGTTTTACTGTTATGGGGTTCATTTAGGGAGTGGTGGTTTTCAGAGCTCCCCAGGTGATTGTAATGTGCAGAGAGCCCTGGTTAAAGCAGATCCAGAACATCCCTCAGGTACAAGTGGATAATTAAAGGTTGATGATGTTTAAAACAGACTTTCAGTTAGTTACCTGGCATTCTACCAACCACAAATTTCCGTTTGTTTTATCTATTTTTATATTAGCTGTCTTCTGAATCACCAAAGAAAAGCAAGTTATGATCTAGTTTACTGCTTTTTCTACTTTATCTGCTTATTTCAAAATTGACAAATTAGCTCTGGCTTATGTGGTTATTCTAGAGGAGTAAGAAGATTTGCTTAATTGAATCTCATTTTCTAATATGCTTTTAAAGAGAAGGATATGGTCTAAAGATTGTCATTTAAGACTACCACCAATGCTGTGTAGTAGTTTTTTCTCTCTTAAAGAACCAAGAGTTAGCCGGGCGCGGTGGCTCACGCTTGTAATCCCAGCACTTAGGGAGGCTGAGACAGGAGAAT